>CM061130.1:81071514-81128515 GCA_030789695.1 Scilla litardierei
GGCCGGCCATGGCCTCCTGGCCCTGGCCTGGCCTTGGCCAGGCCTGGCCATGGCCACGGCCAGGGCTCTCTGGCCATGGTCGTGGCCGGCCATGGCCTATTGGCCTAGGCCGGCCATGGCCCTTTGGCCATGGTCGGTCTCCCCCCTTGCATGGGGTGGCCGCATGCACTCCTCCCCCTCGACGGGGTGGTCGTGGTAGTTTTCGTCGTTATTGGCCGTAGCCAACCCCCTCTACATGGGGAGGGGGGATGCATTGCCTCCATTGCCCATATGGATATAGATTTCATGCACCAAAATTCATCTTCCCCGATGGGAATTACCACCATCTTCTTCTCCGGTGAAGCACCCGTTCGTCGAGAAAGTAGTTATCCTCCAATGGCCGTGTGCCAAAAAAATAACTTACTTCAAAAAGTTCGTAAACTACGCGCTCCACATGAAGAGAGTGCCCATTCCCTATGAATGGAGACTCAACATCCATGAAGATAGCGAGTTTGATGATATGAACGGTCGGTTCTTCCCGTCACGGAGAGTTCCTGCCATATCCGTAATGGTAGGAGACCCTAACGTGAAAAGAAAAACCACTGTGTTCTCTCCGTCACGAAGTGTTCCTACCATATCCATAATGGTAGGATACCCATTCGTGAAAAAGACAACGACTCGTTTATAGTTTCGACGGGGCGACGGTCTGACCGGAGCGAATCCGTATGGCTCCGATACCAATGTAGGATCATGTCAAAACAGCGTTGTTAGGATCGAATAATAAAGTAGAGACTTACGTTTGCGTATGCGTCACGGTAATCTCTGAACTTTGCCCTCGGATTCGCCCCAACGGTCGATACTTCGTCACGGAGGATCGAAGCAGAGTTTCACCGCCTAAATCTCTAACTAGAAGAGGATTTTAATGGAAGGGAGAAGAAGAACATAAGGATGCCTTATGCAAACTTATGGCATGGACAAGTGTGAATGAATGCCTTACCCTTGGGTCCTATTTATAGGCTTTAGGGGGTAGTTATTGTAGGAAATAACTAAATATAAGCTTATTAGCCTATATTAGCACATTCATTTATCTTCTTCTTTTTCCACTTATCGAGTGGCTTTTTCCACTTATCGAGTGGTCCTTTTCACACGATAAAAGGTTCCCTTCGCGCACGCCTTCGTGCACGCGACATCTGAGGTCCGTATACCCTCATACATCCCCTCATAGGTGTATTTATGTCGTCCATATCCAACAAAATGAACACCAGGTTTACTAATATTATAAATTCTTTGAGTGCTCTTGGAAAAACTTACACTTCTCTTGAACAGGTTCGCAAAATTCTTAAAGCTTTAACTCCAGTATGGCGTCCAAAGATCATCGCTATTGAGGAAGCCAATGATCTTTCCACATTATCTTTGGAAAATCTTATTGGTAACTTAATGGCCCATGAAGTTACACTACAAGATGAGAAAGAAGAATCAGTTCAAAAGAAGAAAGTACTTGCCTTCAACGCAACATCAGATAATGAAGATTCAGATGATGATATGGCATTTTTTGCCAAAAACTTCAGAAAATTCTTTCAGAAAGGTAAGTATAATAATTTTAAATCTAAGAATACTGATTCTTCTCTTTGCTTTAATTGCAATAAACCAGGACATATGAAGAAAGACTGTCCTCTTCTCAAAGTAAAGTTCAAAACTTCCAACAATGATCAATCCAGAAGAGAAAGGAGATTTGACAAAAAAGGCATTTGCAGCAACATGGGATGATTCTTCAGATGATGAAGATGATGATCTAAATGAAAGTGCCAACATGTGCTTTATGGCACAAGATAATGAAGATGAGGTAAGTACCTTTAGTAATGTAGAATTATTAGATGCATTGAAAGATCTCTATTCTCGTTTCAAAAATTTAAATAGTCAACATAGATCTTTGAAATAGAATAATAACGATCTCCTTGTGAAATATCAAGAATTATCTTCTTCTAAGAACACTACACCTATTAAGAATACATCTTCTCAAACTTTAGATCTTAGTAAAGAGAATGATATTCTCAAAACTAAGAATCTAGAACTACATACACAAATATCCGAAATGGATAAAAATGTTTCATCACTAAAGATGAAATACGACGAGATGTCTTCCAATATTAATAAATTTAATAAAGAAAAGACTAATCTCGATGATTTGCTAAAAATACAATATCCAGCAAATCATAGACAAGGTCTGGGATATTCTCATAAGAATGCATCCAAGTCCTGTAGCACTTCTTCTTCTGTTGGAAAAACTACTTTTGTTAGACCTCAAAAGAAGAATCACGCATTTATTTACACGAAGAAAGTAAACATTTCTGCTTCTTCTTTACAAAGAAATGTTATTAACATTTCAAAATCATCTCTTAGGAAACCTACTACAATTAGTATATGGGTTCCTAAGAATTCATGCTTAGAAGATAGAAATGATTATATTTCTCATTATATACATGCTATAGTTCATTCTAATGATTATATTAAAAAGCCAAATTCCACTTGGGTTTGGCTTCCAAAAATCTAATCCCAAGGACCCTCAAAAAGGGGTACCAATACTTAATGTTTTATCTTTCAGGTACCTAAAAAGAAAAGATGGATTTTGGACAGTGGATGTTCAAAACATATGACAGGAAATGTCAATTTACTTTCAACCATTATATATAAAGATGGAGGCACAGTTACTTTTGGTGACAACAAGAAAGGCAAAATCATAGGCACTGGAACAGTTTGCAATACAAATCAGCCTATCATTGAGAATGTTCACCTGGTTAACGGTTTGAAACATAATTTACTATCTATTAGTCAGTTATACGATAAAAATTACAAAATAGTTTTTGAACAAAATAATTGCATTATTTATGATTCTGATATGTCATCTATTCTATTCCGTGGTAAGCGTAAAAATAACATTTATATCTTATGCATGTCTATTACCACTAATAATCATTGTTTAATGATTACTTTAGATGATACTCTTTTATGGCATAAACATTTTGGACACACTAATTTCAAAAATCTAGCACACATTTCGAAACACAAATTAGTAAATGGAATGCCAAATATTTCTTTCAAACACAAACATTTTTGTGATGCTTGTCAACAAGAAAAAATGCACAAATCTTCTTTTAAATCAAAGGATGTTATCTGAACAAAGAGACCATTAGAACTTTTACACTTACATTTGTTTGGTCCTTCAAGAGTAGCTTCTTTGAATAGAAGTAGATATGCATTTGTCATTGTTGATGATTATTCAAGATATACTTGGGTTATATTCTTACAAAACAAGAATGATACATTTGAAGAATTTTCAATATTTTGTAAAAAGATACAAAAAATCAAATCCTCTAACATTGTCACTATTCGTAGTGATAATGGAGGAGAATTTGAAAATGAATCGTTTACCAAGTTTTGTAATGAAAATGACATTACTCACAATTTTTCTTTTCCTCGTGCTCCTCCTCAAAATGGAGTAGTTGAAAGGAAAAATAGAACCTTACAAGAATGTGCAAGAACAATGCTTTGTGATAGTAATTTACCGAAATATTTTTGGGCTGAAGCTGTCGCAACTGCATGTTACATTATGAATAAAATTCTCATAAGGCCGTTGCTTAATAAAACTTGTTTTGAATTATTCTTTGATCGCATTCCACATGTATCATATTTTAAAGTGTTTGGATGTAAATGTTTCATTCTAAATACTAAAGATGCACTTGATAAATTTGATTCGAAATCTGATGAAGGTATTTTTGTTGGATACTCAACACGTAGCAAATCCTACAGAGTATATAACAAAAGAACTTCAACAGTTGAAGAATCACTACATGTCACATTTGATGAGAATCCCTCATCTAATTCTCCCATCATTGATGATGAAGTGAATATATTACCTGTATCTAATTCTTTAGATAATATCAAACTTGATGAAATTGATGCTACTAATCATTCTGTTGAGTCTATTTCAGATAATACAGGTCTTCCCAAAGCTTTTGCACAAGTTCCAAATCATCCATCAGAGTTACTCATTGGAGATATCACTGATGGAGTTAGAACTCGTCGTCAAATTGAACAAATGGCGCATTGTGCTTTCCTTTCATCCATTGAACCAAAGAACATCAAAGATGCATGTGAAGACAGTTCATGGATTATCGCTATGCAGGAAGAACTCAATCAATTTCAACGAAATGATGTTTGGGAATTAGTTCCCAGACCAACGGATCATTCAATTATTGGTACCAAGTGGGTATTCAAAAATAAATTGGATGAATCTGGTCAGGTAATTAGAAACAAGGCACGATTGGTTGCACAAGGTTATAATCAAGAAGAAGGTATTGATTACGATGAAACCTATGCACCAGTTGCTCGTCTTGAGTCTATTCGCATGTTGTTATCATTTGCATGTTTCAAAGATTATAAATTATTTCAAATGGATGTCAAAAGTGCTTTTTTAAATGGTTTTCTTAAGGAAGAAGTTTATGTTGAACAACCTCCTGGTTTTCATCATGAAAATTTTGAAAATCATGTTTTCAAATTAAAGAAAGCTTTTTATGGTCTCAAACAAGCACCTCGTGCTTGGTATGAAAGACTTAAAAGCTATCTTTTAAATTCAGGTTATAATATTGGTAAAATAGATTCCACTCTTTTTATTAAAAATATTAAATCTGACATAATCATTATTCAAATATACGTTGATGATATTATTTTTGGTTCTACTAATGAATCTCTTTGTCAAGATTTTTCTAAGATTATGCAGAAAGAATTTGAGATGAGTCACATGGGTGAACTCAATTACTTCCTTGGTCTTCAAATTAAACAATTGAAGGAAGGAATCTTCATTCACCAAAGCAAGTACTCTAAAGAACTCATCAAGCGTTTTGGTTTAGAAAGTTCTGCAGAAAAACATACTCCAATGAGTACATCTACATCTCTCGACAAAGACTTAAATGGTAAGAGTGTTGATCAACGTCTTTACAGAGGTATGATTGGCTCTCTACTCTATTTAACTGCTAGTAGACCAGACATTATGTTTTCAGTATGTTTATGTGCACGTTTTCAGGCAGATCCTAAAGTTTCACACTTAACTGCCGTAAAAAGGATTATTAGATATGTTAAGCACACTTCTGATTTTCGTTTATTTTATTCCAAGTCAAGCACATTTGATTTATTATCCTATAGTGATGCAGACTTTGCTGGTTGCAAATCAGATCGTAAAAGTACCGGTGGTACTTGCCACTTTTTAGGTCATTCTTTAGTTTCTTGGTTTAGCAAAAAGCAAAACTCTGTTTCATTATCTACAACCGAGGCAAAATATATTGCCGCTGGTTTAGCATGTGCTCAAATCTTATGGATGAAACAAACTATATCTGACTATGGTATTGATTGCTCTACTTGTCCTATTATGTGTGATAATACTAGTACTATTAATCTTTCTAAAAATCATGTGCATCATTCTCATACAAAACATATTGATGTACGTCATCATTTTCTAGATGATCATGTTCAGAAAGGAGATATAGTTCTTAAATTTATAGCTACTGAACATCAGATAGCTGATATTTTAACCAAACCATTGAAAGAAGATACTTTTATTAAGCTTCGTAGGAATTTAGGGATTATTAGTGAATCAAACTTATGACACTTTCTTATTTTTATTTTTAGAATTTTTCTCAATTTTTGTCAGATTTTTCTGGCTATTTTTAAAATTGGTCGACCAATTCATCTATATTGGTCGCCAATTTTCGAATTTTTTATTATTTTTTAATTTTCCGGTAACTACTTCGTCTTCCCGCTTATTCTCGTTATCCGTTACCTCCATTTCTGTTTCAGAAACTGAACCCATCCTTTCGTTTTCAAATTTTGGTGGGATTCGTTTCTAAAACTTCTCTCCCGATTGGAATTCTATTCGTTTCAACTTCCCATAACTAAATTTTACCCCTATTTAATCTGTGCCTAGGGAGTTTAAGTCTCATAAAAAATATCTCTGACTCTTTTCTTTTCCCAACGCATCCACATCCATTCCTTCTCCCCAAAGAAACCCGCCGACCTCCATCCTCTAAATCCGCCGTCTTCCCCTCAAATCGCCGGCCTCAATCCTCTACATCCGCCGGCGCCTCCCTCCATCCACTCGCCTGTGGCCGATCCTCCGCCTCCTCGCTTCAATCTCTCCTCCGCCGCTCTCCTAGGCCGCCCGATCTTCGGTTTCGACGGATCAGACATCGTCTTCGCCGGCAACCACCCCCTTTCAACGGATCCTCGCCTCTCGTTCGGTTTTCCTTCGATTTCCTTCGCCGTTCACTCCCGATGGCTCAGCCCCCTCCGGATTTCATTGCAACCCTGGCACCGGCCTACTTCCGTTCTCCGGTGGCTTCACAGCATTTCCGCCTCCTGGAGCGCCTCCCATTCCACCCTGAGCGTCACGTTGACTTCAGTGACCATGGCTTATCTCGGATCTTGGCCCCTCTCCATTTCGCCGGACTCGTTGGTCTCTGGTCCACAACGAACCGCACCCCCTACTTTTCGGCCCCCGTTCGTGAGTTCTACGCGAACCTGGATTCCTCCAAACAGGCCGGTATGCTCTCCATTTCCACTATCGTAAATGGTTTCTTTTTCCGCCTTACTGGACCTATGCTTTCTTCCATACTGCACTTTCCCTCCCACAATGTTCAGCCTCTCCCTGACACTCTCAATGATCCCTCGATTAAACGGCTTTTGGCCAATGATTTTCGTCCCAAGCGGTCTGCAGCGACTCTTCATCCACCATCAAGGATGATGGTCAAGATTATTCTGACCAACCTCGCCCCTAAGAATTGTTCTCTGAATTATGTTAGTAACAACACATCCCGCTGTCTCTATGCTATCATGGGCGAACTTCCCGTCTGCTGGGGCTCTGTCTTACTTGACACATTGGCCAAGCCTGTTAAGACCCATATTTTTTTGCCATCCCTGATCACTAGGATTTTAGAGGCATTTCAAATTCCATTCACCAATTCTGCCGCTATTTTCAATCCCGTTGATTTTACCTCTGCCACACTTACTCACATGCAATTGGTCATATCTGACACTTCTGCCTCTGATGATGGCTCCGATGCCGATGCTGATGTCGCTGACCCTGACACCTCTCCCACTCCCTCCCGTCCAGTCACTAGGTCCATGTCTCGCTCTCCACGCACTCGTACTCGTTCTCCGCGATCTCGTCCCACTCCTACTTCCCGACCCACGCCCACATCCCATACTCCCGGTTCCTCTCGTACTCGTGGCCGTGTTCCGGTTCGGAAACGGTATTCTCAGACTGCGGCTTCCCCTTCCACTCCCATTACCCTGACCTCGGGCAATGATGCTATTCTTGGAGAGATTCGTGCACTCCGTCATTCCGTGACTCGAGGATTTCAGGATATACAAGGCGAGATGCACGATGGGTTTCGTGGGATTCAGACCCACTTGAGTACTTGTGATGCTACATTACAGGAGCATAATAGGCGGATGGACGACCTTACTACTGCTGTTGCCTCTTTGGCAAACCACTTCGAGTCGCTACACTTTCGGGTCGCTAGACGTTCGTCCGATGTGTCTCCTACAGGCCTGGCTCCTCCTCTCGGCCATAGTCTTCCAGGGCTCCTGTTTGCTGTTGATCCTCGCTGTTTTCCGCTTGGTTGTTTGTTGGTTCTTTGCTGGTTGGTTTGGTTCTTCTGGATACTCTGTTCCATAGGCACTTTGGTGATATTCCTGACGATAGTTACTTAGGTTATTGCTAGGCAATCTGTGGACTATATGGTTCTGTTGGTTATGTTGCTATGTTTAGTTTGATGTATCTGGGATCTCTGCTGTTTAGGACTATGTGCTATTTTGTGTACTTGGCTAAAGTGGACGGTATGTACTTAGCCTTAGTTCTTAGTTCTTGTATTCTGTCACTAGTTTTATGTTGGTCTTGTTATGCTCTTTTTGTTGTTTGGTGTAGTTCTTAGGCAAGCTGTTCTCTTAGTCTTTGGCTATGTTGTTTTGTCATATGGTGTTCAGGTTATGAGATGTCTATCTGTCCTTTACTTGGTCCATTCGGATATATTTCATTTTTTGTCACTAATCTGTGTATTTTTTGTTGTTCTGTAATTAGTTTTGTGGTGCTTACAACTTCTGTTTGATATATTTCGCATGTTCATTTGGCTAGATTGGTGCTGGCTTCTTAGTAATTTTTTACCCTTCATGTCCTTTGGCTCTGTTTTGCCATTTGTTCTTATGCTGTACTCTGTTCATATTCATTCTTCTCTATGCATTCACTGCTATGTTTTGGACTATCTTACGTAAGCAGGGCTTCCCTGTTCATTTTTTACCAACATTCTTCACATTGCTTGCTTGTTTTGCCAGCTTTTAATGTTGTGCACTTTTGTTCCTCATCACTCACAGGACTTTGTTTCTCCACGTTCTCTTATGTTCATTTTTTAAAAAAAACAACACACATATACTCAATACTTCAGCATGCCTTATTATACATTTTTTTACTGCCTTGTACATTAATTATTTTTAAGGCAAATTTCGGCCACTGCCAATGACCATATTTTGTTCATTATTTCACTTAGGCCTCCCTTAAATATTACGTCCTCCATTATTTTTTAGCCTACACCTCATTTTCCAACTCTGGCCAAATTTGGTTCAATTTTTTCGTAGGCTCTCTACTTTGACCGCATTTTATATTCCCCTCATATTTTTCTGTATTAATTACTCTTTACTTTGCCTCTTTTTGAGGATTCCAAAGGGGGAGACTATATTTCATCTACTCAGGGGGAGTATTCACAACCTCCACATATTCAGGGGGAGTATATCTGATATGTTCAATTTTAACTATATATATTTTTCATGTTTGTCATCATCAAAAAGGGGGAGAATGTTGGAATTTCATAATTCCATATTTCTATTCCCATATGATTTTGATGTGACAAACACATTTAGTGCTACTAACTCTATGTATGCAGATACATATCAATGCTGAGTTTCACACAAATGAGATATCTTCATGCATACTCAATCATATATATCAATCATGAAGCTGGAAAGACAAAGGCACCTAATCCACGACTTGGATATATAATCACTTGATAAGGATCTCCTGCAAAGAAGCTTCTCAGATTCAGTTGCAGATGCAGTCCTATCTACGGCTTTATGTAATCAATGTAAAATTTACTTTATTAGAGTCACAAAGCCTTGTGATAATATATCTTAGTCATCTAGGTTCCATTCCTCAGAGATCTACACTTCCCAATTTCGAAAATTCGCAACTTTAAAAATTGGCAGCCAATAACCCCATTTTGGTCGACCAATTATAAACCTTCGAATTTGGTTATGGGATTGCATATGCAAACTCCCCTAACCGTGTAGATTCTAGAAATGTCTTCCAACGGTCGAAATTCCCTCTCTAAATTTTGGTCGACCAATTTGTCCTTTTGGTCGACCAATTGCAAAACTAGCCGTTTTGATCCCAAATTTTCAGGGACGGTTCCTGCCCGTTTTCCAACGTTAACTACAGTCCCCAACCGTCCCTAAACACTATAAATAAAGGGGTAGACCCTCTCTTTTCTTACACACACTTTCCTCTTCTTTACTCTCTTATTTGTTGGAATCAAGTCTTCTCTTTTCTAAAGCTTTAGGCCATTAGTTGTTCTTTTCTTATTTGTAAGAAGAAATCATTAGATTTCCTTCTTCATTTAAGAATGGAAGAACTTGGATTTTTCAACATCATTTTGGAAAGTTGTTTGTGTTCATAATTGCAAGAAGAAATCGATTGATCTCTCTTCTTTTATGAACCAGAGAACTTCAAGTGTTGCTCTTCATTACATATCTTTTACATCTTGAAGTTCTTCTTCTAAAACACCATCCTTGAATTCATTCTCTGAAATTTATAACAAGGCTATATGTGTTTTTCTATTTCATTATTTTACAGGTTTGAATCTCTGTTAGAGATTGTACAAAGTTTGGGACACGGGGAGTGTCGCCATTTTTGTAAGTTTGTGCTTGCGGGGCAAGTGATTATAGTGGATTGAAAATCTCTACGGGGTAGAGGACTGGAGTAGGATCACAAGGATCCGAACCAAGATAAATCTCTGTGTTTGCGATTGATTTAATTTCAGTACTTGTCTTTTTATTTCTGTGCCATCTTTGAAAATATTACTAACATTTTATTTGCGACATTTTTTATATACACTATTCACCCCCCTAGTGTATTGATCCTTACAGGCTAAAATTACAAATCCCACCATGTGTAAGCATACGCCAAGACAACTTAACACCATATGCATTGTTCAACGCAGCAAAACTTCTAAGCCCCACACCTCCTTCTTGCTTAGGGGAACAAATATCGTCCCAAGCCCAGAGATGATTTTTTCCCCAAATAAAATTCCTGCATATAGTTGTGAGAGAGCGCAGCACAGATTTGGGTATGCGAAAAGCCTGCATCCAGAACACCACCATCTCGTAGATAACAGTTTTAACCAATTCAATACAGCTAGCAATGGATAATAGGGATGATGACCATCCCTGCAGCCTGCTTTTGCACCTGTCAATCAACCGGCTGTACATAGGGGCCTTAGGGTATTTGGCAGAGAGCGGGAGACCCAGATATGTGGAAAGAGATTGCACCCTTTTAATGCTGAGGATTTCCGCAAGATCACTGCCCCCCTAACCCCCTTGCTGAAAATACCAGAACTTTTACTCCAATTAACCTCAAGCCCAGAAAAAGAATTGAAGGTAGTGAGGAGATCTCTCAGACCCTTAAAAGAAGCCACATTTGCACGACAGAACACCAGCAAATCATCAGCAAAAAGAAGGTGGGTAATGGCACCAACTCTTTTCATAGGCCTGATACTGCACTCAACATTAGCCTTAGCCATAAGCAAGGAGAAGGCTTCCATAACTATCACAAATAGGTAGGGGGAGAGAGGGTCTCCCTACCTCAGCCCCCCTATTAGATTGAAACATGCCATAAGGGGAGCCATTAATCATGACAGAGAAGGAGGGAGTGGATATGCATTCACTCAGCCAACTGATGAATTTGTGCTTGAAGCCCATTTGGTGGAGCATGAAGTAGACAAATTCTCTATTAACGCTATCAAAAGCTTTCTTCAAATCAAGCTTGAGGCAGGCCCGGCTACCCATAGGACTATTAAAGTCCCTGATGTGTTCATGCGGAAGCAAAGCACAATCAGCAAGTAATCGGTCATGCAAAAAAGCAGCTTGATTAGGCGATATGAGCTCAATGACTGCTTTCTTCAGACGGTTGCATAGAATTTTGCTGATGATTTTATACAGAACATTACAACATGCAATGGGTCTATAATCACCAAGATCGGTAGCGTTGGCATTCTTGGGGACAAGTGTAAGAAAGGTGTGATTAACTTGACGATATAACTTCCCAGACTTGAAGACGTTAAGAATAGCAGTGGTGACATCATTCCCAATAATATCCCAAGAGTTCTGATAGAAGAAACCATTGAAACCATCAGGGCCAGGAGCCTTATCCACTCCTATTTGGAATATAGCATTTTTCACCTCCTCAGCTAAAATCGGGCTTTCTACCCAATCAGCAGCCGTATTAGTGAGGACTCTTTTAGTAGTAAGGTGAGGGAAAACTCTCCAGTAATCATTTTGATTATAAAGGCTGGAATAAAATTCAGGGGATTTAACTTTCAAATTTTCAAAAGAGTTATTTCTAGTACCATCAGGGCCAATGAGATGACTGAGATTGTTACGGCTCTGCCTGGTTCTCATAGCGGTATAGAAAAAACGGGAGTTACGATCCCCAAGACTAAGCCAATCTTGTCTGCTCTTCTGCCTAAGATTGGACTCTTCAATGTCAATAGCTTCAGCAAGCTGATTGATCAAAATATGCTCCTTTCTTTGTAACTCAACACAATTGCTAAGATTAGGATCACACTGAATAGTAGCAAGCTCAGATCGCAATCTAGCCACATCATTGGCCTCTCTAAGACCAGCACCAAAATTTTTGAGCCCCTTTTTCAGGTTTTTAAGTTTGGCAACCAGCTGTATCATAGGGCAGCCATTAACCCTAATATGCCAGTGCTCCTTGACCACACTAGGGTACTCAGGACAGCACTGCCAAGCATTAAAGAATTTGAAAGGTTTAGGATCGGTACCCCCAGGTTGATGAGTACGGATAATAAGAGAGGAGTGATCGCTGGTACCTCCATCAACATATTCACAGTAAGATGATGTGAGAGTGTTAATCCAACTATTATTGCAGAAGGACCAATCAAGAGTGGCAGAGATACGACGTTGCCCAATATTGCGATTATTCCAACTCAAGATGTTACCAACAATCTTGAGACCAATAAGAGCACTAGCATTGATACAATCGTTGAACTCGTCAACCATAGGCCCCTTGACCGATCTACCACCAACCTTATCCATTGTGTATCTGACGCAATTGAAATCACCCCCAATAATCCAAGGATCATGTTTAAATTTAATAGCACTAGAGATAATATCATCCCAGAGAATTCTGCGCTCTTGGTAGGAATTGGAGGCATAGACAATAGTAACAACCATAACAAACCCAGCAGCGTTGCTACATCTTAAGGAAATGTGTTGAGCCTTCATATCTTCAATCCCACACTGCCAGATATCAGGATCGTACATACTAATAATACGGCCATTCCAATGTGAGCTGTGATTGGTGATTGATAACCACTTTTAGGGAAGCATTTGGCAATTCTATGGATATTATTCTCAGTGACCTTAGTTTCGATGAGTCCTACAAGAGAAGGCGCATATTTCTGCAAACGATCCTTAAGATCACGACGCCTAGCGACACTATTAAGCCCCTAGTGTTCCAGATAAGGAGAGTCATTGATCAGGGTTGGAAGGCGGGAGGTTCTCACCCTCCCTATTAATCCGCGAGCCCTTACGAGTACCCTTACTTGAGACCGCAGCCCCCTTATTATGGACTTGTTTCTTTTTTCCCTTACCACCATTACTGTTTTGCTTCAGGAGCTCTTTCTCAGTGAGCCAAGCCTCATTGGCAACAGTCAATTCGACTGGCTCGTTATCTGAATCGATTTGATCCCATTCCCCCAGTAGAGATCCCCCCATTCGAGGCCCGCCTAAGGCGCTAAAAGAGTTTCCGATTTTAGTGTTGTTAGGAGGTCTACTGTTACTAGCCTTAGAGGTAGGCGTCGAGAGCTGCAGGCTCAGCGAGATATCCAAGCCCGTCCCCAAGCAGACCCCAGACCCGCCCCTCCCAATATAATTATTTGTCACCTGTACAAATTTTTTGCTGCTACATGGGCCTCTGCACGCCCCGCTATCGCTAGTCGCAGCTAGCTCCATATTCTGTCTATACATTCCAGCATTCTAGATCTCCTTTGTATATACAAAACTCCTCCTCTCAGCAGCAGTCAAGGCAGTGTCATCCCCGCTGCCTGCTGAAGAAGTCCGGACCTCCTGTTGCTGCCTGCTCATATCCCCTTTGCCTACGCCTGTGTCCCTATTACAGATCACATTGCAAGCTGCCTCAGCTCCGTCACCCTCCTTACAGATATCATTACATCTGGCCTCAGCCCTCACCCGCTCATTACAAGGGTCCTTTGCCCCTACATGATTCTTACAAGGCATTGCAGCCCCCTCAGCATCACTATACTCCCCAATAGTCGACCATACATCACCCTTCACAGCTATACAGATCTCGCTCCCCCCTTCCCTATTACAATCCTTCACCTTAAAAGTTTTGCCAGCAGTATCTCCCCCGACATGGTCACATCCCCTTCCCCATTACAATCCTTCACCATGAAGACTTCGCTAGTTGCATCCCCCCCGACATGCTCATGTTACATTTCTGGACCCCCATCCCCTTACAATTTTCATCCCTAACGTTCCTCTCCCCAACAACAGGAGGAATCCCAGGCGAAGAAAGCTTAGTAAACAAAGGCACACTTACATTGTTTCCACATTCTTCAACCGACGCATTCAAATTTCCATGGTCGCCAACTTTTCCCGCTCTCGAAGTAGGCTCCTCTTCTTTACTAAGAGAGTGCTCTTCTTCTTCGTCAACGGATTCAATCTTCGCCGAGCATTGTTGTATGCAGTGTCCAAAGCATTTGCAGCTGATGCATCGAGGCAGCTTCCCCTCGTATCTGACCTCAACTTCGAAACATTCCCCATTCTTGATCTGAGCAGTCACAGTCTGTGGAAGCTCGTGATCAGCGAAGATCTCGACCAAACACCGGGCATAGGACATTCTTTCCATGGATGTCGTGGCTCTGTCCAAACAAATAGGGGACCCCAACACGCTAGTTATAGCATTCAGAATGTTCAGCGACCAGAATTTGAGAGGGAGATTAGGCAGTTGAACCCAAATGGGGGCAGTAGACAGCATATCCCTGTCAAACAACAAGTCTGGCGCCCATTGTTGGATGATGACCAGCCTTCCGTCGAACATCCACGGACCTCCAAACAGGACACTCTTGCAATTTGCTTTGTTTTTGAATCGGAAGAAAAAGAAACCGTTATCCCTGGAAAATACCGACGTACCTGTCTTCTTCCAAGTTCTAATAGCCCATGCCTTCATCTGGCTATAGAACGGCACATCGCCAAGAACGTAGGCGACAAGAGTGTTCTCCCAGGAGCTGGCAGCTTCATCAATAACCTCCTACGACAGCACGGCAATGGAAGCTCCTGTTTCATCAATGGCTGGAGGTATATACCTCATCCCCAAGGCATCAGAAACCTTCCTTCTGTTAGTACAAACGTCGAGCCAAGATTGCTTAGATGCCAATGGATTGATCTTGATCTCAAAAGTAGGCCTCAACATTCTTCTTTCAAACGTTTCCGTCCCCCTGTGGGTCCAGGCCTACGCGATCTGCCTTCATTCCCTTGCACACGGGGTCTGTACTCCATTCTAGGATCTTTACCCTTGGCGTCAGCATTCTTCTTCTTGGTGACAGCTCGCCAATGTCCCGCATCCGAGGCCAATGCTCCATCAGGACCAGAAGAAGACATAGCCAAACGGAATAGAGAGAGAGCAAAAGTCAAAAATAGACTCCTGAAGACAGGATCTCAGAACAGGATCAGAGAGAATAGTAGCACTCACCGCCGGATCGAGAAAAGATCTCGATCCGTTCAGAAGTACCGAGCGATTCAAGCAGATCGCCAAATCCAGATCGCTCAGATCCGGCAAAGTAGAAACGAAACAGGATCAAAGCCGCCACCTCCGAGCCCAAATATGCAGCCAAAAGACAGATCTAGGTTAGATCTATCGAGAAGATACAGATAAGAAAGCTAATGGAGTAACGACGCAAATCCACAGATCAGAAGAGAGCTCACCGCTGGATCAGGATCTCCGACGAGATCCCAATCCGATCCAAGGAAGAACGCAAGATCCGCTTCCTCCGTCGACCGAGAACACCAGCACTTGAAGACGAGACAGAACGAATCGATTCGAATCAACTCGGAGACTCAACCTCAGATCACCGCTGAAGATGAACACCGGAAGCTCCGATCAAGCACACACACGAAGCTAGGACACCGAAAAGCCTAGGAGAACGGCCAAACCCAGCCGCAGGAGCGGTCGATGGCGGACCCCAAGCCCTAGCGAAACCGGAGCTTCTCTCTCTTCTCTCTCTAGGATCTGAAGAGAGAGGAACCGAATACTTTCTATATATATATATATATATATAATCGTTTTTTGTTCCTCTCTCCTCGATTCGTTAGAGAGAGAAGCTCCGGAGTCGAGGTAGCTCGGGGTTCGCCGCCGGCCGCTTCCGCGGCTGGCCGTGGCTCCTCCGTTTGTTTCGCAGCGACACTCGTGCTGTGGCTTGTCCTTCGCAAGCCCGAGTAGATCTGAGGCTTTTTCGTTTCGATTCGTGGTCTTCTTCGAGTCGAGCTTCGAGTAGATCTGAGGCTTCTTCGTATCGATTTGGAGTAGATCTGAAGCATCCTCAGGGCGATTCGATCTGGTGGAGTCAGATCTGAAGATAGCTGGGCTTCATCCTTCTGATCGGATCGGGATCTCGCCGTGGATCCTGATCCGGCGGTGAGTGCTTTGGAGCCTTCATCTCAGTTCTGACTTGATTTTTCTGCTGTTTTTAAACTAGATCTATTTTCTTGGCTGCTATTTTGAATCGGAGTTTTGCGGTGGAGATTTTGGTTGCCTCTGATCACTTTGTCGCCTCTGTGGTGACGATCGGCGCTCTTTGCATCGATCAGATCCTGTCTGGTGTCTCGTTCAGAAGGCGATGTCTGCTGGTCAGATCGGGAACTCAGGCGGAGTTCTCGATCCGGTGGTGAGTGTTGCTTACACTTGCTCTGGTTCTGTTTTCATACTCTGGTCTTGGTCTTACCTCCGCTTTGGTTGTCATGGCTGAATCTCATTCCCGTCCTGATGGAGCAGCTGTTGATCTAGCCGAGGGCTGGCATACGGTGAACAGGAGGAGGCAATACGTTGATGCTAATAAGGGGAAAGGATTCAGAAGGGAGTTTCGGCCTCGTGCTCAAGCGAATGAGGGAGCGTTCTCAAAGGCTGGGTCAGGACCCTCAGGTACTATGAAAATGCAGGAGAGAAGGATGATGAGGCCCTCGTATGAGATCAAAATCAATCCTCTAGCTACGAAGCATTCTTGGCTTGAAGTATGCACAATTAAGAGGAAGATTTCGGATTCCTTGGAGATGGCTTACATTCCCCCAGGTGTTGACGAAATGGGAGATCTCGTTGATGTGCTATCTCAGGAAGCCATTGATGAAGCTGCTAGCTCTTGGGAGAACACGTTGGTAGCCTACGTTCTTGGAGATGTCCCTTTCTATAGTCAAATGAAGGCGTGGGCGATCAGATCTTGGAAGAAGCAAGGTATGTCTGTTTTCTCCAGGGATAACGGATTCTTCTTCTTCTGCTTCAAGGAGAAAGCTGATTGCGATGGAGTTTTGTTCGGGGGGCCATGGATGTTCGACATCAGACTTGTGGTGATCTAGCAGTGGGCTCTGGACTTGGTATATGATAGAGATATGTTATCTTCTGCTCCTATTTGGATTCAACTTCCTAATCTTCCTCTAAAATTCTGGTCGATTAAGATATTGAATGCGATAACAAGTGTCTTGGGGATTCCTATTTGCTTAGACAGAGCCACCGCCACAATGGAGAGGATGACTTTCACTCGGTGTTTGGTTGAGGTCTCTGCTGAGAATGAGCTTCCGCAAATTGTTACAGCTCAGGTTGAAGGTGGTGAATGCTTCGAGCTTGAAGTCCGGTATGAAGGGAAGCCGCCTAGGTGCTCAAAATGCAGATGTTTCGGTCATCTGGTCAAGCAGTGTTCGACTAAAATTGGTGTTATCAGCGAAGGAGTGGAGCGACCTATCGCCCAGAGGGAGGAGGCTACTACTGGCGTCAACCGTTTGGGAGGCGACATGCTGAAGGAGGCTGCTGCTGCTTCTGTAGGTATTGTGAGCTCTAGTCTGGCCCCCTTAACCACGTTCTCTTCTTCGATCTTCTCTGTTGCTGGGAAGGTGAATGATGGAAGTGAGTACTGTAAGAAGGCGGAAGGCCATGTTGTCGATGGTTGTAATAGCCCCATGTTGGGGGATGATGGGGGTTGTAAAGGGAAGGGGGGACTGAGAATTGTAATGACACCCGGGTTACGGGTGAAGGAGCAAGAGATACATGGGAGAGCTGTAAAGGGGGGCGGGAGAATGGGTTTTGTATTTTGGAAAAGGGGGTTGATTGTAACATGGCCTCTAGTGTTGTGGACCATGAAGTTGAGGGGGGTTTTTTGGAGAATGATTGTAATAAAGGTAGCGGGATGGGGATATGTAACAGGCAGGATAAAGCTGAAGCTTCGAGCTCCCAGCTATGGGCCAGTGCTGAGGAAAAATGGGATGAAGGGGTGGTTGGGAATTTACAGCAATGTAAAGCTACTGCTGCGTTAGTAGGTGAAGGTGTGGGGGCTGTAAACAAAAAGGCTCCCCAGATGTACGAGAAGAAGAAAGAGCTAGCTGCGCCTAGCGTTTGTGGGGCTTTTGTAGGCCCGTGTAGCAGCAGCGAACCGTATGATCAGATTCCTAATAAAATTAGGGGGGACGGGTCCGGGGACTGTTTGGGGGCGGCGGATCCTACGCCGTGCTCCCTCTCGCCTACCTCAGGGGCTAAGATAGGAGGGCAACCTACCGGGGTGAACATTGCCGCTGCTAATCCATTTAACATCCTTCACAATCGGCTAGGGGGATCGTTGCTTGATACGGGGGAGGGTGTGGATTCGGATAGTGAGCCCAGTGAGATGTCCATGGTTAACGATGCTTGGTTTGTTGAACAGGAGTTATTAAAACACAATAGCAAGGGATGGAAAAAACATAATCAGAATAAGGGTGGGGAAGACATTTCTGTTAAAGGCACTCGTAAGAGTTCGAGAATCAATAGGGAGGGTGAGCGACCCCCCCCCCCCCAAAAAAAAATTCGATCAATGACCTTGTTCATTTGGAACACCCGGGGTCTTAATAGCATTGTTAGACGCCGTGAGCTTAAGATCCGTCTCCAGAAATATGCGCCTTCTTTGGTTGGGCTTATTGAGACTAAGGTCACTGAGATTAATGGCCATAGAATAATCAAATGCTTCCCGGAGAAGTGGGTTTCTATCAACAATCGGATGTTTCATCGTAATGGTCGCATTATCATTATGTATGATCCCGATATTTGGAATTGTGTGGTTGATGGCATGACTGCTCAACACATCTCCTTGATTTGCAGCAACGTGGTGGGTTTTGTTATGGTTGTCACCATTGTCTATGCTTCCAATTCCTACCAAGATCGTAGGACTCTTTGGGATGATATTGTCTCTAGTGCTAGCAAATTTAAAAATTCCCCCTGGATCATCGGGGGAGATTTCAATTGTGTCAGATATGCCACGGATAAGATTGGAGGCAGAATGGTTAAGGGGCCTATGGTTGATGAGTTTAATGATTGCATTAATGCTAGCACTCTCATTGAGCTTAAGACTGTGGGTAATACTCTGAGTTGGAATAACCGTAATATCAGGCAGCGCCGTATTACTGCCACGCTTGATAGGGCCTTTTGCAACAGTATCTGGATGAACACTCTCACATCCTCCTATTGTGAATATATTGATGGAGGTACTAGTGACCACTCCACTCTTATTATTCGCACTCATCTGTCTGGTGGCACGGATCCTAAGCCTTTCAAATTTTTCAATGCCTGGCATCGTAGCCCTGATTACCCTAGTATTCTGAGGGATCATTGGTTTATTAGAGTCAATGGTTGCCCTATGATATGCTTGGTTGCTAAGCTTAAGAACCTGAAGATGGGCCTTAAGAAGTTTGGAGTTGCCTTCAGAGAGGCTAATGATGTCTCCAAATATCGTGCTGAGCTTGCCTCCATTCAGAATAACCCTAATCTGGGTTCTTGTGCTGAGTTACAAAGAAAAGAACGTTCCCTTATCAATTTGCTTGTGAGTCCATTGATATTGAGGAATCCAATCTCAAGAAGAAAAGTAGACAAGATTGGCTGGGGCTTGGGGATAGAAACTCCCGCTTCTTTTATACTGCTATGAGGACTAGACAAAGCCGTAATAACCTTGGTCATCTCATTGCTTCTGATGGTTCTCATAACAATTCCATTGACGCCCTTAAAGTTGAAGCCCCGGCTTTTTACTCTAATCTGTATAATCAAAATGACTATTGGACTGTCTTCCCTTGCCTCACTACTAAAAGAGTCTTTACAGCTACGGCTGCTGATTGGGTTGAAAGGCCGGTTTTGGCTGAGGAAGTTAAAAATGTCGTTTTCCAAATTGGGGTGGACAAGGCCCCTGGCCCCGATGGGTTCAATGGTTTTTTCTTTCAAAACTCTTGGGATACTATTGGAAATGATGTTACTGCTACTGTTACAAATTTCTTCACGTCTGGGAAAATATATCGCCAAATCAATCATACATTCTTAACGCTTGTGCCTAAGAACGCAAATGCCTCTGAGCTTGGTGATTACAGGCCCATTGCATGTTGTAACGTCTTGTACAAGGTCATCAGCAAAATTCTGTGCAACCGTTTGAAAAAAGCAGTTATTGAGCTCATATCACCTAACCAAGCCGCTTTTTTGCAAGACCGCTTATTAGCTGATTGTGCTCTGCTTGCGCACGAACATATTAGGGACTTCAACAACCCCATGGGCGGGTGGGCCTGTCTTAAATTAGACTTGAAGAAACCGTTTGATAGTGTTAACAGGGAATTCGTTTATTTCATGCTCCATCGGATGGGGTTCAAGCACAAGTTTATCAGTTGGATATGTGAATGTATTTCAACCCCCTCCTTCTCTGTCATGATTAATGGGTCCCCTTATGGCATGTTTCAATCAAATAGATGGCTGAGGCAGGGAGATCCCCTTTCCCCATATCTCTTTGTGATTGTTATGGAAGCCTTCTCCTTACTTATGGCTAGAGCCACTGCTACCAACAGTATTAAGCCTATGAAAAGAGTGGGAGCTGTTACTCACCTGTTATTTGCTGATGACCTGTTGGTTTTTTGTCGTGCAAATGAGGACTCTTTTAAGGGTTTGAGAGATCTGCTTTCTGTCTTCAAATCCTACTCGGGTCTTGAAGTTAATTGGAGTAAAAGTGCTGGGATTTTCAGCAAGGGGGTCAGGGGGGCCGGTGTTCAGGCTGATATTTTGGGTATTAAAAAGGTGCAATCTCTTGCTATATACTTGGGTTTGCCTCTCTCCTCTAAGTATCCAAACGCTGCTATGTATGGCCGTCTGATTGATAGATGCAAGAGCAGGTTGCAGGGGTGGTCTTCATCTTTGTTATCTATTGCTGGCCGTATTGAGCTCGTCAAATCTGTTATCTATGGCATGGTTGTGTTCTGGATGCAAGCCTTTCGCATTCCCAAGTCTGTTTTGCGCACTCTCACATCAATCTGCAGAGGTTTCATTTGGGGGAAGAATCACCTTTGGGCTTGGGATGATATTTGTGTTCCTAAGCAAGGAGGAGGAGTGGGGCTTAGAAGTTTCACAGATTTGAATAATGCATATGGTGTTAAGTTGGCTTGGCGTATGCTTACTCATAGGGGTATCTGGGCTTCCTACATGAGGAAACAATATATGAGTAATACGGGCCTCTTCTGGGCTAAGGCACATCCTATGCAATCTGGCACTTGGAAATTCATCCTACATTGTCATGAATTCACAAAGAAACTCACTCAATGCCTTGTCAGAGATGGTTCTTCTACCTTCTTCTGGTATGATAATTGGCTTCAGTGTGGCCCTCTGAATGATTCTTTTGAGGTTCCTTCTGAGGAAGAGATGTATATGGTTAGAGATTATTGGACTAGTGAGGGATGGGTGAACTCAAGCTCCATTAATTCTATGCGGCACTTGATTGATCCGGTATCTTTAACTCCTGGTGATGATTCTTGGCCTTGCGTCTCTAAGTCTCCTTCTCTGCAAAATGCCTGGTTTGGAACTAGAGCTATTAAGCCATTATTTCCCTTCTACAAGGTGGTCTGGTATCAGGGGCACATCCCTAAGATGGCTATCACGTTATTGCGAGCTTTCCACGGGAAACTTCATACCCGTGATAAGCTCGTACAATGGGGAGTGCCTTCTTCACCCTTTTGTGTGCTATGTTCTAATAACATTCATGAAAGCTTGGAACATATATTCTTTGAGTGTAGTTATTCTAACTATATCCTTTGCAGGAGTCTTCTTAAAATGGGGTTTACATCCGACCTGCCTTCCTCTCTAGCTGGTAAGGGGGATTTGATTCTCTCACACTACCACAAGAAAGATAACACTGGGAGACTTGCCAAGACTGTTCTTGCTGTGATGACCTGGCACATTTGGAGAGAGAGGAATAGGAGAATATTTGAAGGTAGCAATCAGAGGCAGACTGCCCTGTTTGAAGATATAGCTGAGGATATTAGAATTGCCATGAGAAATGTGGATTGAGATATTGACAGCAGTGTAGTTTCACCCCCCTCAAATTGGGAACTGATTCCTTAGGTTGTGTGATAATTGTATATTTTTTTCTATGTGGCTCATGGGATAGCGGATGGTGCTTGTTTGGGTTGGGGGTGATGGCGCCTGTGCTCTTACCCCGGCTCTCAAGTATCCTTCTTCCTCCCTAGAGTCTTGTATTCTTTTCTTGATCTCAATAAAGATGCAAAGCATATTCTTCATATATATATATATATATATATATATATATATATATATATATATACATTTGACAGTGATTTTTGAATCCTAGGGCTGACTAGGACAAGCTGACTAGGACAAAGAGGTTGATAGAAAGACGGTTCGGATTTGATATGGAGAAATGAATGGCTGAGATGGGGTATTGTGAAAAAATTTGGGGAAAAATTCTTACTTTTCATGGGGAAAGGTGTTTGTGGGAAAGCAAAAGTTTGAAAATTGTACAACATTTTGAAAATAACTCGCTTTGGAAACCGAGACATCAGCCTGCGCTCTGGGGGATTCATCAGCCCACCTCTTCAAAACATTAAATGTACGGACCCACCTTCCCTCACATCGAAAATCCCTCTTTAAGCCATCCCTCATCCCGCTATGGGGGGAAGCCAGCCATCTCTTCTTCTTTCTTCTCCCTCAACATTAAACTCCCCCCACTAATCAAATAAGCCAGCCATCTCACAGAGAGAACCGAGATGCCCATGGTGACAACATTACCAACAACACTCTGGTCGCCGCCCCTGCCGTCTGCTTAAAGCAGTCTCTGCCAGTCGCCAAGGAATCCGACGGCCAGTCGGTCTTGAAGAGGTCTTCATATCCCCTCCATTGCCTCTTTTTCAATTTTTTCAGACTCACAAGATCTTTGATCCATCTTAATCTCTAACCATTTTCTTCCTTGAAAAATTCACAGGCTGCAATCTGAACTGATGTCCTTGATGGTAAGCACAAAATTTCAAGTCCGGTTCCTATCTAAAAAACTAAATAGTGTATCATACTGAATATATTTTGCTTCTGTTGCTTTCTTTCGGTGTTACAAAGATAGCGGGAATCCTGGCAGCTCGGCGTTCCTTGAGGGAGACAACATTTTCTGCTGGAAAGGAACGATCAGTAGCAGCAAGGACACTGTTTATGAGTGAATGATTTACAAGCTCTCCCTCTCTTACCCCTTCATGCCCCCCAAAGTGAAGTTCGACACTGCTTGCTTCCACCTGAACATCGACGTGTTCGGCAACATTTACTTGGATATTTTTCAGGATAAATGGTCATTGGCTATGACTTTCGCACCATTCTGCTATCGATTCAGAGCCTATTGGGAGGTGAAAATCTTCCTGTCTCAGTGTTAGGAGGTGAAAGTCTATTTGCTGGGTAAGTATGCTTCATTGTTCTATTTGGTTTCCTTTTCAAACCAATTGTGTAAGTAATCTTGCTGCTGTTGTAGGTTATCCCACTGTAGCTTTTTGGACAATAGAGTTTATTAGTTTTTAGTGTGATTTTTGTGTTATCTTTGGAAGCATAATACATCAGTTAAAGCTAATGCCCAATACATGTTTGTTGAAATGTCTCAACGAGTTCCACACATGATATTGGGTGTCCCTCAATTTTGTCATTTGTTAGGATCCTCAATTTTGTGATTCTGTAGATGTGATTCTCCAAGAAATATAGATCCTCAATTTTGTCAATGCAGTATTAATATTAAATCCCCTGAAACAACTGGATTATATAAGTCTTACTCAGTAAAGAAATATAAGTCCAGTAATATACCATCTGTTCTTTCTTGAGCACTTTCAGATTAACCTCTCAAAATTTTACCTTTGCAAAAATTTGAGGGGAAAAGTTTTGTCTTTTGGGGGAAACCATTTGATTGGTATTTTGAAATTTGAAGTTTAAAGTTGAAAACAAAACTTTGAGGGGGAAACATACTAATTGCTCTGCACAATACTAAATTGTTCCTTTTCCCCAAAACATACTAATTGCTCTTCTCGGTTTGATCAACCTATTGCTCCTCTCTCTTGATATTTTTTGGTTACATAAACTCAGCCACATATTTATTCAAGCAATGAACTTACAGCTCCCAAAATAACTCAGCCACAAAATTTAATCAAGCCACAGCGACTCCTCTGGCGTCGAGGTTAGGGTTATGCCGATGAGGCCGAGATCATCATCTGCGCCACTAGAACTCAGAATGTTCTTTGTATTTTTTCTGATTCGTTTTCATTCTTTGATTTAATGTTGTGCTTTGAGATCTGATTATTTTAAGTGGTGATGGTCTATAAAGGAGAGAAGGGGAGGAGGATTAGAGAGCTGACTTCTGTAGTTTCGGCGTCGAGCTTTACGCTGAGAAGGTTAACAACATGGGGCTCTGCGTCATTGCTCAGGCTGAGTCTCTTCGTTACAAGCTCCTCGATGGCAGCAAGGTAACATCAAATATGGTCTCCATCCCCCTCACAAAAGCCAAATATGGTCCACATGCAAATCATTTGCTGACATCTCTCCGAGCCAAGAAATAGCTTAATTTGGACTCCAATCCTTTGGCAAGCATCAGCGACAGCAATGATGGAGGCGAAGTGAGCGGTGCTAAAGCCTTGAATGGGCACGAGATCATCGTGCGATTGGGGGAAGCCATATGGCTTGGGTTCCCTATTTGGGTGGTGTCTACTGGCCTCATCGCAATATTCGCAACATTAGGTGAATTCCATCCAGATCTCTTCCAATTAATGATGATTTCTTTCCAAAAATTCTGTTTTTTAATATCAAAGGAGGAGGGTTAAGTCAATTCTTTATTGCAATTTGAATCGGCAATGGTTTTTCCTCAGAGTCTCTTCCAGTTACTTCAGCGACCCCGATGGGCTCGATGGTTTGGCTCACTTTCGAGGCAAGTCCATTGCCATTTGCATCTTTTTTCTGTCTGTTAACTGTGATTAATTATTTTTGTTTGGATTTCTATATTATCTCTTTACTACTCTCATGTGTCACTGGAATGCCTTCTTATTTTTACTGCTCCGAAGTGGATCTCTTCTTTCCTAAGAAGGGAGACAGTGGCGTTCTTACAGGAAGCCGTGTGCGTTTATGAGGATTTCTTCATTCTACTGTATTTTAGTTGCTTCTTTAATCTTTTAATTTGATTAAATTTATTCATCAGAAATTTGAGAGCAGTGTGCGTTTCATATTTTGAGTAGATTTATCTCTAATTTTGTTAATTGAGGAATATTCGGTGCATTTCAATTTTTTAAACTCGCACACCGTGACATTTGTTGAAATTTGAGTTATATGTTACCCAATTTATTGAAGAAAGCAAAATAAATTTGGCGGCTTTTATGTTCGACTTCTCAATGTGTTAAAGGACACCAATTTTTATTTCATTTTGCAACCCTTAAAGCTTGGCCTTAATCGATTAATAGAAACTGTTATTCCTTTCAGAAATAACATTAATTTCGAACAGGAGGAAGCTTCCTTTCATTGATCATTGTAGATTGTGGTTTGTTTTTCCTTTCGGAAATTGCATGATTACATCACAATATAGAAGCATTTGGTAAAGATTTGTCAAAACTGGATGAGCTTGAATGTGTAAGCACTCACAACCATATCTTTAAGCTCTTTAATTTACAGCTTCATGCACTGTACAAAAGGTTGTAGGGTAAATATCACTTATGTCGATATCTTCTCCATAAAGTATGATCTCATAGCAAACTATTCAAAATATGGTAAGCAACCCTTGCATTCCTTCATATGTTTTAGAGGTCCACGAACAGAAGAAAAATATCGACCTGCATATCTTTCAGTTTTTGAGAATTCTACATCAACATGTTCTCGATATGGCATGCCACCTCTGAACTATGATACTCGAGGTGGTTGTGGGCAAACAAAGGTTTTGAATGGAACTTCGGTAGCAGTGAAAGGGTGCAATGACATCACCAAATATGTTAACTAGGATGGAGTACATTATACAGATGATGCAAATATGAAGTTCTAAAGGATCGTGTTCCCTTTTTATTGCTTTTCCATATTGATTACATTTCAGATGTATGCAGTGTTGATGCAACTGCAACTAATATAATGCTTAGTTGTTTATGCAGATGTGTGACCTTGGCTCTTGGTTTTAGCTGCTATCCTTAAACCCCTAAATTCAGAATTCTCTTTAATCAGAATATTGGAGGTACCATTCGACAGCGAAGGAGGCTCTCTCTCTCTCACTATGTTTCTATTACGTATTAGTTGTTTCTGTTACATATTAGAGTTCTTCATTTGGAAGCTATTAGCATTGGTCCTGGAATTACACTCACACTATGTTCGCACGTAATGCAAGTTGTTTAGGAGTAGCTACAGGTTTGGGATTGATGAAGAGTGCCAACTTCAAAGCTTTTTATCCTAAGAATATTAAAGTAATGAGAGTATAACCTATTGGTTTTTATGATGTTGATAAAAGAAATATTGCTTCTTATGATTATATGCAAGGATGAATACTTCTACATGATATCATTGAATTTAGATCTGTGTTAACATGGCAAGAACGGAATTTTCAAAACGTTATGTGATTGTTCTTCCGACCTTCATGTGTACTAATGTTTGCTACATTGAGTGCATGAGCTTTTCAATTGCTTACACAACAAATGCAGACATCATTGGTGTTGACCAATCAAGCAAGGGTCTGCTTCCTTCGCCCTTCTATTGGGGATATGTTCTGTCACAAATTTCATATGGATGAGCAGCACAAAATATTGGAAGAAGACATAATTTTCTTCTGTCATTTGTATTTTGATGTGTTGTGGGTGGAAAAAAAATTAAAGAAAGATGAAAAATGTATGTTTTATTCTGCTTTTTGGTTGGAATAGTGACGTGAATTAATAAACAAAATTTTTTATGGGTTTAAAAGTTAATTTTTCTTTAAAGTATCTGAAATTGTAATGTGATGTGTTAATGTTAAATTGAGGGTAAGTTATGGATGAATGTGATGTGTGAATGATCTATGGTGATTGTTGAGTTGAGGCTAACTTATGAGTGAAAGTGATGTGTGAAGGAATTATGTATTTAGTGGAAAAAGAATTATGAATAAAATTTTAGTTTTCTGGGATTGATAACTGAAAATGTAATTCATCACAATTGACATTGAGCTGAAGCTAGACAAAGTTGAAAATAAAAACTTTGAATATTAGTTATTCCTTTTTTATCATTGTGGAACTATTTTGGTAGCATCTGTGTTTATTATTTGGAAATTACGTAGGTGATGTGATTTGGTCTTCTCTAAATATATGGAAAGGGGTTTAATGAATTTTTGTCTCCTTTCTTGGATTCTAAATGGATTGGACCCATTAAAGATATTTTTAAGGGACTGTTGGAATACTAATATAATTTTCAAGATGATTCATAAAGGTTTTATCTAAAAAAAAGTAGGAAACAGCTTGAGGGAACTAAATCTCTGTTGACTTTGGATTTGGATTCTGAAATTTTAGGATTTTCCCAGCTTAGGAACAACAAATTGCATGCCAAAGGCGCCTGCTAAATGTTTTAGTGGACGCCAAATTTATTGTTTCATGCTGAATGTGCTCGCGCGTTATTCCGTGCCAATAAATGATGCCCGCACAATTTTTTACGCTAATTTGTTGTTCTGCGCCAAATACACATGCATGGAATTTGTTGTTCCGCATCGAATGCGCTCACGCGTTGTTTCGCGCCAAATTTGTTGTTTCGCTAAATTTATTACACTAATTTGTTGTTTCGTACTGAAGACGCCCGCACCGAATTTGTTTTTCCGCACCGAAGGTGCTCGCATGTTGTTCCGCGCCGAAGGTACCCGCGCTAAATTTGTTGTTTCACGTCGAAGGTGCACGTGCCGCTAAATATTTTTACGCTATTTTGTTGTTCTTTTAAATTTTGGATGTGGAAATAATTTTTGGGGGAATAAATATTTCGCGGGGGAAAATCTTAAATGAACCGTGCCCGCGGGCACGGGTTATGACTAGTATATATATATATAACCCTATGGGAGCCCGTGCTTGTCTAAAACTGGATCTTCGCAAGGCGTTTGATAGTGTGAATATGGAATTCATCTTCTTCATGCTGCATCAGATGGCGTTCAAACACAAATTCATAGGGTGGATTAGGGAATACACCTCAATTCCCTCTTTCTCTGTCATGGTTAATGGCTCACCATTTGGTATGTTCCAGTCTAATAGATGGCTACGACAAGGTGATCCTCTCTCTCCTTATCTCTTTGTGGTGGTTACGGATACGTTCTCTCTTCTGATGGCTAAAGCTAATGCCAGTCGTAACATTTTGCCCATGAAGAGAGTAGGGGCTATCACGCATCTTCTTTTTGCTGATGATTTGCTAGTTTTCTGTCGTGCCAACATCAAGTATTTTGAGGGCTTGAAGGATCTTCTATGTACATTCAAATACCTAACCGGTCTTGAGGTCAATTGGAGTAAATGCGCTGGTATTTTCAGCAAGGGGACCAAAGAGCCTGGTAGGCTTGCTGATATTTTGGGTATTCTGATGGAAATTGAATTCCACCCCAAGTGATTTTGATGATGAGCACACCAAACGAAAGCTTAGTGTACTAACTACACTACACTTAAAGTGTGCAGAATTCGTGAAGCTCTACTTATACTCAAAGAAGCACACTTCAACGCTCAAAGACAAAGACGAACATGACTAAACTCAAGTGATGAAGCTCAAGCTCAAACAGAACAAGAAGCACAAAGAGAAGCTCGCTTTCACTTCATCAAGTTGACCAAACTTCCGAAGACATGTTCTGAGTCCATAGTGAGTGTGTCGTGTCTTTTAGGGTATTTGTTAAAGCCATATCAAATAGACAAAACACACAAACACACACAAACAATTTCGAAAATACTTTTAATTATCTTCAAAATATTTTCGAGAGCTTTTTCTAGTCACTCCATAATTTTCGTAGTGAAACTCCACGCACCCTGGAGCTAACTACTTGTCTGACTAGAAGAGCAGTAGGAAAAACTCCTCTGGGAGTCGACTATCAAAAGTAGGGAGTCGACTACTTGTCAGAGATCGAAAACTCCTGGAGTTCTCTGGGAGTCGACTACCTATATGAGGGAGTCGACTACCAGCTGTAAATTTCAGACGTTTTTGAATTTGAATTTTGAAATCCTTTGAGCAATTTACTCCGTAATTTTTGGGACAAAAGTCAAACGAAATTTGAAATTCAAATCTCAGTTTTTTTCCTATAAATAGAGCTAAATTCTTTGATGAAAAATACAACATTGAAAATCAATCTATTGTGAAAACTCTCTTGAATTCAAAGCTCTTATTTTCTCTCTAGCCAATTTGATTTTTATTTGATCTTGCAATACTTTCTTACAAATTCTTTTGAAGATCATACTCTTATTTTTATTGGCTAAAACATTTTCAAAATCCTTACTATTATCCTCTTTAATTTTTATTTTAAGAATTTTTGAAAAGATCTAGATCACAAAGAATTACTCTCATATCTTTGTGTGATCTAGACTCTTATTCTATCAAGCCACTACACAAATTTGTCTAAACTTTGATTGGCTATAGAATCGGGTGTGTAAACCAATCTCCATCATTTATTTGTGGTGTATTGGATAAATTCTCATTGTGTTGATTGTTGGAACACTAGACAAGTCTAGTTGTTGCCAGTTTGGAAAGTCCTCGGTTTGTGAGGCATGGGTAAATCCTAGACAAGTCTAGGTGTTGTGGTTGGAAATCCTGGTCAAGGCTAGGTCGTTGGAAATCCTAACGAGTGAAGTTAGGTAATTGTATTTGCCAAGGCAGATAGTGGAAATCTCGTACCGAATTGGTCGGGGACTGGACGTACCCGGGTTGCGGGGAACCATGATAAAAATCCTTCTGTTTGCGATTGTTGATATATGCTTGTTTATCTTTACATTTATTTTTTTTCATCTATCTACAGTAAAGATCAATTTATCTCTATTCGCTGAAATTCATATTTGTGATTTTATTTGTTCTCATATAGACTCTGGGAGTCGACTACTGTTCATAGGGAGTCGACTACCTGCTGTGAAATCACTCTGTGTATTTTTAAAGATTATTTTGTTGATTAAGAACCAAGCATAGATCACTCTACTTGGTTTCTTAGGCAACATTAGAAGGGCTTTATTTGTGTTAAATATCGTCGAGCGAAAAAGTTTATTATATACACAACACTATTCAACCCCCCCTTCTAGTGTTGTTTGCCATCCACAGGATCCAACACTTGGTATCAGAGCAAGGTCAAAACAATGGCATCAACAAACTTCTACAACACACATACTCCTCCAATCTTTGACGGCAACTTTTACTCCCAATGGAGAAGGAGAATGGAGATCTTCTTGGAAGCACAAGATCTAAGCTACTCAAGATCTCTCAGTGAACGATATGAGATTCCAACCACTCCTCAAAATCAATGGAATCCGGATCAAGAAGAAGCCTACTTCAGAAACATAAAGGTAATGCATTTACTCTATACTTGTTTAACTAATGAAATGTTAGATCTTGTAGAAAGGGCTGAAACCGCACACCAAATCCTCAACATTTTGGATGAGAGGTTCGGATCAAAATCAAAAGAAATTCAAACACCCATAGGGACAATCAAATCCGATGATGAAAAGTATGAAAAGGAGATTGTTGAAGATGAATGGACTTTTGACACCATCAACACCAACGAAGAAGAGGAAGAGCAATCCAAAAATCATTTGTGCATGATGGCTTGTCAAGACAATCAGGAAAAGGTATGTGAATCTAGTTCTGACGATGAAGATGATTTTGACATTGCTAGTGCATATGAAAATTTTTATAGAGAATTTGAGAGATTGAATAAGAAATACAAAAGTGTAAATAACAAGTACAAAGCTTTGAATAATGACCATGCTGACTTATACAAGAAACATGATAGTTTGCTAGATGATTATAATGCTTTGAAAAATGATTGTAGTAATATTTCATTACATGATCATAATTCCTTAAAGGCAAAATATGATGCATTATTGATTGATAATAACTTATTGAAAAATGAACATGCTCTGTATGTTTCCTGTCTAAATGATAAGATAGATTCACTTGAAAATATTATTGCTTCTAGTCGTATAAAGCATGAAGAATTAATTGCAAAATTTGATTGTATCAAGAATAATTCTACTTCTTCTTGTTCTTATACTCCTAGAAATGCTGTTAATAAATCTACTCATGCTCAAGCTTCTACATCTAAAGATATGGGTAGAAATGTAAATGTTGGCATGCCAATGTTAAAAAGTATGCTTTCATGTATGGGAAAAATGTTAGATACAATAACGCATCTCACGCCTCACATGATCTACATGCTACATATAATGCACACAATAAATCTCATGGTATATCACATAACACGGCACACAAAAATATTGTACACAATGCACATCAAAAAACACATTTTGTACACAAACCTCAAAATATACACAATGCTAGAAATAACATGATATGGGTGCCTAAACACTTAGGCTTGCATGATAAAAAATGCTTATATTCATAATTTGACTAGCAGTATGCATAGATTCGATAAAGATTCATTTGTTCATAGGAAATCAAATTCACATCGAATTTGGGTTCCAAACAAGTAACTCTTTTTTAAAATTAGGGTATCCACATGCTTCATGTATATTATTCTGATACCCAAACGTTTAAAATGATATGTAAATAAAAATTTTTTCTAACATATCAGACCCAATTAGAAGTGGGTACCAAACGTGTAGAGATTATTTTATTTCAGGACATATGGATAATGGATAGTGGATGCTCCGCACACATGACATGGAACGCAAAATTACTTAGCAATCTAAAAATGTATGATGGCGGAACCGTGACATTTGGTGACAACAAGAAAGGTAAAATTGTCGGAATTGGCAATATCGGCAGTCACTCAAAATTGCTCATCAAAGATGTAAGCTTGGTGAAAGGATTAAAGCATAATCTATTAAGCATAAGTCAACTATGCGACAATGGTATGAAAGTTATATTTACTCTTGACTCATGCTTATTCTATGACAAAGATATGAAAAATATCCTTGTTAAAGGTAAGCGAGTAGAAAATATCTATGTACTTAGACTAAATGAGTATGAATCAAATGTATGTTTAATTGTTTCAACAAACGATCCACTGCTTTGGCATAGACGCTTTGGCCATGTGAACATCAAAAACATGGATAAGATTTCTAGGAAAGAGTTGGTGCAAGGACTTCCTAAGATAAGTTTTAAATTAGATAAAATATGTGACTCATGTCAATTTGGCAAAATGCATAAGAGTTCATTTAAAAATATTGGAGCTCTCAGTTCTAATGGACCACTTGAACTACTCCATATGGACTTGTTTGGCCCAACTAGAACTCCATCATTATGCAACTCTAGATACGTATTTGTCATAATTGATAATTTTACTCGATATACGTGGGTATTATTCTTAACTCATAAGAATGATGCCTTCCGTGAATTCGAAATATTTTTCAAAAGGATTGAACGTTTATATTCCATGAAAATTATCTCTTTAAGGAGTGATCACGGTGGTGAATTCGAAAATGAACATTTTAAAACATTTTGTGAAGAACGAGGCATTTCTCACACTTTTGCTTTTCCCAGAGCTGCTCCTCAAAATGGGGTAGTTGAAAGGAAAAATAGAACCCTCCAAGAGTGTGCACGAACAATGTTGTGTGAAAGCAACCTTCCAAAGAGTTTTGGGCGGAAGCTGTAGCAAACGCGTGCTATATTCAAAATAAAGTTTTAATTAGAAAACCTTTTGAAAAGACCCCGTATGAATTATTGCTCCAACGAATTCCAAAAGTATCTTCCTTCAGAGTTTTTGGTTGTAAATGCTATATTCTGAATACTAAAGATAACTTAGATAAGTTTGACTCCAAAGCGGATGAAGGCATATTTATCGGTTACTCTTTACGTAGTAAGGCATATAGAATTTACAATAAAACTTCCGAGACTATTGTTGAAACTCTACATGTATCATTTGATGAATCTTTACCTCATAACATTGCTCATGATGATGATGATAGCATGCTCATTTCACGCACTCCTAATAATGAATCTTTCAATGATATCCCTAGTTCTTTGCCTAAATCATTTCCTGAAGTCACACATCACCCACACACACAAGTCTTAGGTGACATTGATGCAGGAATTAGAACTAGATCTCAAATAGAACACTCAACACATGTTGCATTTGTTTCTAACATTGAGCCGAAAAAGGTAGAAGAAGCTTTTGCATATGAAGCATGGATCGAGGCTATGCAAGAAGAACTTCTACAATTTGAACGCAATCAAGTATGGGAGTTAGTGCCTAGACCGGAAGATCGTCCCGTTATCGGTACTAAATGGGTATACCGGAACAAACTAGATGAAGATGGAAATGTGATAAGGAATAAGGCAAGGTTAGTAGCACAGGGTTACTCTCAAGAGGAAGGTATATACTTCGATGAAACCTTTGCTCCTGTTGCTAGACTAGAATTTATTAGGATGTTACTCGCATTTGCATCATATAAGAATTTTAAACTTTATCAAATGGATGTAAAAAGCGCTTTCTTAAACAGATTCATAAAGGAGGAAGTCTACGTTGAACAACCTCCAGGATTTGAACATGATAAGAAAACAGGATTTGTTTACAAGTTAAACAAAGACTTATATGGGCTAAAACAAGCTCCAAGAGCTTGGTATGAGAGACTAAGAAAATTCTTAAGTGACTCAAGTTATACTGTTGGAAAAATAGATACAACCTTATTTGTTAAGACAGATCATAATGATATCATTCTTATCCAAATCTATGTAAATGACATCATTTTTGGATCTACTAATGATGATCTTTGCCAAGAGTTTGCCAAGTTAATGTAGGAAGAATTTGAAATGAGCCACATGGGGGAGCTAACATATTTTCTCGGATTGCAAATTAAACAAGGAGAAGAAGGAACCTTCATTCATCAAACAAAGTATGCAAGAGACTTGATCAAAAGGTTCGGGATGGAAACTGCATCCGGAAAGAACATACCAATGGCAACATCCACCTCCTTAGACAAAGACGAAGAAGGTAAGAAGGTTGATCAGAAAACATATAGAGGTATGGTTGGCTCTTTACTCTACTTAACCGCCAGCAGACCTGACATCATGTTTATTGTTTGTGCATGTGCTAGATTTCAATGTGATCCTAGGGAATCACACCTTAAAACAGTAAAATACATATTTAGATATCTTAAAACCACATCTGACTTTGGACTCTTCTATCCCAAAGGAAGCACATTCGATTTAACTTCATTTAGTGACGCAGACTATGCTGGTTGTAAAGCCACAAGAAAAAGCACAAGTGGAACATGTCATTTCCTTGGACATTCCCTTGTTTCGTGGTTTAGCAAAAAGCAAAGTTTCGTTTCACTATCTACCACTGAGGCAGAGTATATAGCTGCCGGACTTGCCTGTGCTCAAATACTTTGGATGAAACAAGTCCTCATCGATTATGGTAGTAATACATCTACATGTGTAATTTATTGTGATAATAAAAGCACCATAAATCTCACTAAAAACTCTGTTCTTCATCCTAGAAAAAACATATTGATATAAGACACATATTTATTGATGATCATTGTGCCAAAAGGATGTTGAACTTAAATTTGTCTCCTCTGAGTTTCAAGTTGCAGATATTCTAACAAAACCCTTACAAAAGGATACATTCTCTACACTTCGTCGAGAATTGGGTATTGTTGGAGAAAAAGAATTGAATAATGCTCAGCTATAATATTTTTTTTATTGATGACAAGGGGGAGAAAATAACGAAATACAAAAATGAATGCATTATTTCTAACGGCTTCGATGTAGGGGGAGAATCACATCAAAGCAGGGGGAGTAAGTATACTATGTATCGTCATATTTTTATTTATTTATTTTTTTTACTTACCTCATTTTTTGGGTGTCATCATCAAAAAGGGGGAGAGTGATGGAAATTGAATTCCACCCCCAAGTGATTTTGATGATGAGCACACCAAACGAAAGCTTAGTGTACTAACTACACTACACCTAAAGTGTGCAGAATTCGTGAAGCTCTACTTATACTCAAAGAAGCACACTTCAACGCTCAAAGACAAAGACGAACATGACTAAACTCAAGTGATGAAGCTCAAGCTCAAACAGAACAAGAAGCACAAAGAGAAGCTCGCTTTCACTTCATCAAGTTGACCAAACTTCTGAAGACATGTTCTGAGTCCATAGTGAGTGTGTCGTGTCTTTTAGGGTATTTGTTAAAGCCATATCAAATAGACAAAACACACACACACACACACAAACAATTTCGAAAATACTTTTAATTATCTTCAAAATATTTTCGAGAGCTTTTTCTAGTCACTCCATAACTTTCCTAGTAAAATTCCACGCACCCTGGAGCTAACTACTTGTCTGACTAGAAGAGCAGCAGGAAAAACTCCTCTGGGAGTCGACTACCAAAAGTAGGGAGTCGACTACTTGTCAGAGATCGAAAACTCCTGGAGTTCTCTGGGAGTCGACTACCTATATGAGGGAGTCGACTACCAGCTGTAAATTTCATACATTTTTGAATTTGAATTTTGAAATCCTTTGAGTAATTTACTCCGTAATTTTTGGGACAAAAGTCAAACGAAATTTGAAATTCAAATCTCAGTTTTTTCCTATAAATAGAGCTAAATTCTTTGATGAAAAATACAACATTGAAAATCAATCTATTGTGAAAACTCTCTTGAATTCAAAGCTCTTATTTTCTCTCTAGCCAATTTGATTTTTATTTGATCTTGCAATACTTTCTTACAAATTCTTTTGAAGATCATACTCTTATTTTTTATTGGCTAAAACATTTTCAAAATCCTTACTATTATCCTCTTTAATTTTTATTTTAAGGATTTTTGAAAAGATCTAGATCACAAAGAATTACTCTCATATCTTTGTGTGATCTAGACTCTTATTCTATCAAGCCACTACACAAATTTGTCTAAACTTTGATTGGCTATAGAATCGGGTGTGTAAACCAATCTCCATCATTTATTTGTGGTGTATTGGATAAATTCTCATCGTGTTGATTGTTGGAACACTAGACAAGTCTAGTTGTTGCCAGTTTGGAAAGTCCTCGGTTTGTGAGGCAAGGATAAATCCTAGACAAGTCTAGGTGTTGTGGTTGGAAATCCTGGTCAAGGCTAGGTCGTTGGAAATCCTAACGAGTGAAGTTAGGTAATTGTATTTGCCAAGGCAGATAGTGGAAATCTCGTACCGAATTGGTCGGGGACTGGACGTACCCGGGTTGCGGGGAACCATGATAAAAATCCTTCTGTTTGCGATTGTTGATCTATGCGTGTTTATCTTTACATTTATTTTTTTTCATCTATCTACAGTAAAGATCAATTTATCTCTATTCGCTGAAATTCATATTTGTGATTTTATTTGTTCTCACATATACTCTGGGAGTCGACTACTATTCATAGGGAGTCGACTAACTGCTGTGAAATCACTCTGTGTATTTTTAAAGATTATTTTGTTGATTAAGAACCAAGCGTAGATCACTCTACTTGGTTTCTTAGGCAACATTAGAAGGGCTTTATTTGTGTTAAATATCGTCGAGCGAAAAAGTTTATTATATACACAACACTATTCAACCCCCCTTCTAGTGTTGTTTGCCATCCACAGGATCCAACATATTCGTCATGTGCAATCTCTTTCCACTTACTTAGGCCTTTCGCTTTCAACTAAGTATCCTAAAGCTTCAATGTATGCAATATTGATTGATAGGTATAAGAGCATGTTGCAGGGGTGGTCTTCTTCCCTTCTATCTATCTAAGGGCATATAGAACTCGTCAGATCAGTTATTTATGGCATGATTGCTTTTTGGATGCAAGCATATCGCATTCCTAAGTCGGTGCCGAATACACTCAATTCCATATGCAGGAAGTTTATATGTGGGAATTCCTGGGAATTCCTATTCCTGGTCTTGGGATGACCTATGTGCGCCCAAACAGGAGGGAGGTGTGGGGCTTAGGCGATTCTTGTATCTTAATACAGACTATGGGGTCAAGTTAACATGGTGTATGCTAATACATGATGGCATTTGGGCTACTTATATGAGAAGGCAGTATCTGGGTAGAACGGGGTTCTTTTTGACTAAGGCTAATCCTATGCAATCAGGGACTTGGAAATTCATGTCTAATGCCGCGAAGTCACTAAGAAGCTTACTAAACGCAATGTCAGAAATGGTGTCTCTACTCTCTTTTTGTATGATAATTGGCTTTCTTGTGGTCTGCTATGTGACATTTAAGATGTTCCGATCGGTGAGGAAACGAAAACTGTTACTAAATACTGGACGACGGAGTGTTGGGTTAGCAACTCCGTGCTCTTACCTGTTTTGTCTACCATAGCTCCTATCTCATTGCGTCCTGGTGAGGACTCTTGGAATTGTTACTCTAAATCCCCCTCACTGCATGATGCCTGGGCTGGGTCTCGTACTATCAGGCCTATCTTCCTTTACTATAAGGTGGTTTGGTATCAGGGGCACATACCGAAAATGGCCATTACGTTGCTTCGTGCTTTCCATGGGAAACTACTAACATGGGACAAACTTGTCCAATGGGGAGGGCCTTATTCCCCCCTTTGTGTTCTATGTTCTGATAATGCTCATGAAAGTGTGGAACACATATTTTTTGGTTGCAATTTCATTAATTACCTCCTTCGCAAGAGTTTCCTCAAGTTAGGGATTACCACTGCGCCATCTTCAACCCTAGCTGGTGTGGGAGATTTATTTCTTGCTAGATATCTTAAGAAGGATAGCATGGGAGCTCTTGCAAAAACTGTGATGGATGCATTGATATGGCATATACAGAGGGAGAGAAACAGGAGGATATTCGAAGGGGAGAGCAAGTTCCAGACTATTCTTTTTGAAGATATAGCTGCTGACATCAGAATTGCTATGAGGCACATGGAGTGGAATTAGTATGCTGGAAATGGGCCTTTTTCAAATTGGGGTCTGATAGTGTAGAGTGCTGTATTTTTCTTTCATTTTATAATTCATTGGGTTACTTGGAGCAGAGAAAGAGTTAAGTAGGGGCGGGGTGACGGCGTCTGTGTCATAACCTCAACTTACTAACTCTCTGCTGCTAGTCCTAGAACCTTGCACATTTTGGTTGAGATCAATAAAGATACATGCATATTCTTCATACATACATATATATACACACATATATATAATTATTATTATCCCTTTATATAAGTTAGTTAGCAACATGTTAATAACATAAGTGACAATTTATATATATATATCTATATGTGGCACAGTGTAATTGTATTAGCGGGTAGGGTATTAATAATCTATAATGATGTATACGTCAATGATTAGTAATTAATAATCAGTACATTAGTTTTAACAGACAAATGTATCTGTATTACATGTATACATTATTTATTAGAATGAGATGATAGTAATAAGAATTAGTGATATATACATATTATATGTGTATCGTATGTGATTACAAAAGTTTGAGTTAGTAGTATCAATGGAGAATTCTTTGGCATGACATGTTGAAAACCCAACTACGCAGAAATACCGCACCTCTCCTTACGACCATCTAGACACCAAATAACCCCGAGGCAAGTATTTTATTGTGAATGAATTACGAATCAAACTGCTCAATATTAATGTAAGCTAAAATCTGCTATTGTTATGCCTGTGGACTTTAAAACTGAATCATGTGCTTTCTCTTAGTAGCTATTTATGGATGAATGGACACGTAAACATAAAGTCGTTGCAGAGAACAATTGAGTATTTGCATGTTACCATAACGAACTAAACTGGACAGGGGGTATGAACCAACCCTCGAAATACATATGCAACACCATCGAATACAGATGGGATAAACCTAGTAGAAGACTAGAACGGACACTTGGGTGGGGTTGGTTCATATAGTAGAGTCTGTAAGTGTGTCTTGTACATCTACTTGAGTGTGGGAATCCTACTCTTGTTTGGATTCATGTGTACTTCTGTGTGCATTTATGTGTGTATGGTATAGTTGTGTTTGTATGTGCATGTGTATGTGTATATATGTATGCGTGTGTGTGTGTGTGTGTGTGTGTGTGTGTGTGTGTGTGTGTGTGTGTGTGTGTGTGTGTATGTGTGTCTATATATGGATTAATAGGTATCATACGCCATATGAGAGGGTGTCTCATATGCCCTCTCACATAAAGGGAATCAAGTACAACAAGTACAAGCCCATATGGGCTTGTACTTGCCCCTTTTATGTGAGAGGGCATATGAGATACCCTCTTATATGGCGTATAATTAATGCATGGGTTAAGCTGCCAGGCTACAACGATTTGCTGGAATCGTCGTAGAATATACATGTGAAAGGTTCGGCCATGCACAGAAGTTTTATCAAGCTTCGAAACATTAAAACTATTTTTAGAAGTTGGGCGCAGAAGCTAAGAATTGGCAATGCTATCTCGACCTGCAAGGAAAATCTATAGGATGTCCGTGGGCATTCTTACTTGCATACTGATGTGGAATTGCAATATCGAGAGCGAGACCTGGATATGAACCTAGCAAATTTAATTGAGCTAGAGGAACAGATGCTGAGATAGAAGAGCAGACAGGATTGGCTGAGTCTGGGTGATAGCAACTCTAAGTTCTTCTATACAGCGATGAAGGCAAGGCAAAACCAGAATAACTTGGGGCATTTGGTTGATGCGGATGGGAATCTATATAACTCATATGAGGACCTTAGAAGCAATGCACCTGACTTCTATAAGGCCTTATATACTCAGTCGTCCTACTGGAATGTGTTTCCTAAGTTGGTCACCAAACGCATTTTGACTTCTGATGCGGCAATCTGGCTTGACCGAAGAGTTTCAAATGATGAAATCAAGGAGGTAGTTTTCCAAATAGGGGTGGATAAATTCCATGTCCTGACGGTTTCAATGGATACTTTTTCCAGCATGGATAGGGCACTATAGGTAAAGATTTAGCTAATGCCATTCATTCTTTTTTCCGTTCTGGTTCGCTTATGCATCCTTTAAATCGCACCAACCTTACCTTAGTGCCTAAAAGTACTATGGCCTCTGGTTTGGGAGACTATGACCCATTGCTTGCTACAACGTAACATACAAGGTGATCAGTAAAATTATTTGTAATAGACTAAAATTGGTTATCCATGAACTAATTTCTCCAAACCAGTCTGCATTTCTTAAAGGCAGGTTGCTATCCGATAGTGCTCTTTTAGCCCATGAACAGATCTGTGATTTTAGTAATCCAATGGGAGCTAGAGCTTGTCTGAAATTGGATTTAAGAAAGTCTTTTGACAGTGTCAACCATGAATTTATTTACTATATTCTTCAACGTATGGGATTTGGCAGAAGATTTATATGTTGGATTAAGGAATGTATATCTACCCCAACATTCTCAGTAATGATAAATGGTTCCCCTGTTAGGTATTTTAAGGGAAATATGGGCATTAGACAAGGCGACCCTCAATCCCCTTTTCTCTTTGTCATAACTATGGAAGCATTTTCTGTATTGGCTGAAAAGTCTATTTCACAACGCATTATCCATCCAATGAGACGTTCAGGGTCCATTTCTCATCTGCTCTTTGTAGATGATCTACTTATTTTTTGTAGAGCTAATAAGCATACTTTCAGTGGCGTAAAATCCATTCTTAAAGACTTCTCTAACCTTACGGGCCTGGAGGTAAATTGGGATAAAAGTGCCTCTATTTTTAGCAAGAGAACTAAGAATCCATTGAGCTTGGCTAATCTACTAGGGATCAAACTGGGTACTTCAATCAATACGTATCTTAGTTTGCCACTTTCTTCTGACTACCCGAAGCCTTTCATGTACAGCAGGCAGATAGACAAATGAAGGAAGAGACTTATGGGCTGGACGTCTTCCATGCTAACCATTGCAGGTCGTATTGAGCTTGTTAGATAAGTTATTTATGGTATGCTAACTTTTTGGATGCAAGCCTACCGTATACCAAAAACTATTATGTGTACCATTACATCTGCGTGCAGGAAGTTTATATGGGGTTCATCTCATATATGGGCTTGGAAAGACACTTGTACTCCCAAGGAGGAAGGAGAGTGGGGTTGAGATTGCTCTATGATCTAAATATGGCTGCTGGAGTGAGGCTAACATGGCACATGTTATCCACTGATGGGCTTTGGGCTAATTATATGAGAAATAATTACAGTGACTCTAATAATTTCTTCTCGGCCAAGGGGAGACCATTTCAGTCTGGTACATGGAACTTCATGCTGCATTGTAGACGGTTCTCCAAACATTTGATAAATCGGCATATTTGGGATGGCTCAACCACCCTTTTTTGGCATGAATATTGGTTGCCAAGTGGACATTTAAGTGAATCTTATGATGTTCCTAGTGATGCATTCAACAAAAAGGTCTCAGATTATTGGGATTTGGCTGGTTGGCTTAATGACCCAGCAAGTCAACTTTTCAAGCCATTGTTACAGCAGGTGAAGCCTTCCACGCCCGGATGAATGGCTCTGCGCGCCCAACACTTTCTTTAAATTTTCTGAGGCTTGGGAGGGAACCAGGCAGCGTGGACCTATATTCCCCTACTCAAAACTGGTTTGGTATAATAATAATGTGCCTAAGATGTCTATAACCCTGCTCAGAGCATTCCTTGGTAAACTTCTTACAAAGGATAAGTTAGAACAATGTGGGGTTAGCACTGATGTGAGATGTGTGCTATGTGATTCGGATTTAACAAAAAATATAGATCACCTCTTCTTTGAATGTGACTATACCAAATATATTCTTTCTAGGAGCCTTCTAAAACTGGGTGTATCCGACCCCATAGAACCCCGGCTTCCTAAGGTGGGAGATTACTACTTATTGAATTTTGCTAAAAAGATACTTTAAGTTTATTGGTGAAGACTGTTCTTGCAGCTATAGTTTGGCATGTATGGAAAGAAAGAAATAGTAGAATTTTCGATGGCATTAAAAGGCAGAAGATGGTTCTATTTGAAGAAGTGGCATCAGGCATCAGAATTATCCTAAGGAATCAAGACCCAGAATCATCAGATGCCATTCAAGCTATGGAGAGATGGAATTTTAGAGATGCATGATAGTTTTCTTCTTGTATATCAGCTTTTGTACACACAGTTTCTTTTGAGAAGATGGGATTTACAGTAGAGTGTGACGACGCATGTGCACTATCCCCCTCTGTAAATACCTACCTTTGATAAGCAAATTGTATCCTTGTATTTATTAATGTATTCTAATAAAGATACACACTAACCTTCCAAAAAATGTATGTATATATATGTGTGCGTATATATATGTATGTATGTAAATATATGTATGTATATGTATATATATATATATATATATATATATATATTTTGAAGGGGTGTGTGTGTGTGTATATATATATATATATATATATATATATATATATATATATATATATATGTACATATATATATAGTGTAATGCTAGTATGAGATGGTGAGCTCACAACCTTATTGTGAGCTGGGCACTATTGATCGTTGGATTAAATCCAACGGCTGATCAGCTCGGGCTCGGATCCTTCGCTCACGTGCTCCTCTGGCCATTTGCGGTCTGAGGTAAAAAAAACCCCCACGAAAAAAAACACCCACGAAGAAACCCAAAAGCCCTAGAACCCTGCTCGGCGAGCCCCCCTGCTCGGCGATCCCCTCCCCCTTCTCTGATCCCCTCCCCCCGCGCCATCTCCGTCGGAGATCACCTCCTTCCTCGAGCCAGCGGCAACAGAGATCCCATTCATCCTCCGATCGGCGAGCCCCTCCCCCGCTCGACGATCCCCTCCCCCTCTCCAGCTTCACGAGCGCCCCCAGCCCTCTCCTCTCGCGATCCCCCCTCTCCTCCAGCCCTCTCCCTCTCCAGCCTCACGCGCGCCCCCAGCCCTCTCCCTCTCGCGATCCCCTCTCCTCCGCTGGAGAAAAATCGCATCTCCTTCCTCCAAGCTTCCCAAAACCATAGCTCGCCCGCCTCCTCCCCAGCCACCGATCTTCCTCTCGAGTTCCCAAGCCCCCACTTCTCAGCTAAATCACGATCCCCCCAAGCACTAGATCTAGGGCGATACCAGCCAACCCTCGCTATCGCCCACGACTGCTCCACTTCTCAGAAACATCATCGAGATCATAAGAGATTAATTTGCGGTGAGATTCAAACCCTAGAGGTGCGATTCAAAGATGATTTTTGGTTAGATACTGAAAAATGGGTCCGATTTTTTGATATTATGCTGTAAAATGGAAAATAAATGTCATTTTGCTAGATGGAAGTACTAGATATTTTGATAGATTCATGTTCCGTATGTCCACTTATGGAAAAATTTGTTGATGATAAAGACTCTTAAAACTAGTTTACTATTAGTTATGAAGTTCATCAAGAAGTTCTTTTGGTAGCTGCAGCTTCATATTGAGTTTATGCATTTGGGGTATGTGTAAATAGATTGGTCTTAGAGTGCAAAACCTTTTACTGCTTAGTAGATTTGATTTATATGCAAGATATGTGGTCATACATCGGATGATGCTGAGTTGGGAGAGAATTTGAGATATGTAGATTTTGCAATCCATATCATTCCTGAGTATTTATTCATTGGCAAGCTTGAACGATGCATGTCTCCTGTATATGCAAGTTCTTCTCATGTTATTCTATAAACAGCCTTGTTAGCGATGCTAGAGGTGACAAAGTTATAATTGAAAACTCTTGATTCATTATTGTAAGATCTTGATTCTTTGATACGTTGCATGTTATGGAGATCAACATTAATTATGTATTCGAATTTGTAGGTGATCATGGCAAAAAATATTATGTTGTGATAATTGGACGGTAATGCGGGTTGTATGAAACCTGGGAAGAATGTCAGGCTCAAGTTCATGGATTTCCCAATGCACGGTTTAAGGGTTTCACAACATATGAAGCTGCTATGGAGTATTGGCATGGTCAACACACTTCAGTTCGTCCATTGGTGCACCGTCAAAGTGTAGGATCCTGTCCAAAATAGAGTTAGGATCGATAATATGAAGTTTAGACTTATGCTTGCGTATGCGGCACGGTAGTCTACGAACTTCGCCTTCGGATTCGCCACGACGGATCGAGTCTTCTCACGAACGGAGTAAGGCTACTAAATCCACAATCTAAATCTCTACTTTAGATTAAGAACTTGGATAAAGGAAGAGAAAGGATTTCTGCAGAGCTTCGCTAGAATGAAGTTGCATGCATGAATTTCATGCAAAAAGGTGTTAGAAATGGCTTACCCTTGGGTCTTATTTATAGCCCCAAGGTAGTTATTTTAGGGTAAGTTGTTCCTTTGGAACAACTTAATTAAGGTGTACCATGATACATGGCACATTATAAGCTTAAGTTGTACCATATGCATGGTACAACATAAGCTTAAGATATTCCCCCTTTATTAGCCATATGTCGCATGCACTTATGCATATATAATGCGACTTTCCCACTCATCCAGAGATCCTCTCCACAAGGGAACAGATTCCCTTTGCACACGACTTCGTGTACGCGACGTTCGAGGTCCGTATTCCCTCGTACATCCCCCACAAGGGTGTACAAACGTCTTCCATATCCAACATCTCCCACTCACACTTGAGGGGATTGTAAGAGAACGTCTTTCCCTTAGTTCTTTCATCTATCATACCGAGAAATAGACCGTGCGACCGTCATGTGCGTAGAGTCTGTTGTTGTGCACTTGTTAGAGAAACACAACGACCTCGAAGGTGCAAAGTTGAGTAGTTCAACGCATGCTTTACCCTAGATTATTTCTTCACATTTCTTATACTTTATATTCAACAATTGAATCCCATCTGGATTACAATTGGCTGGCCAGCTTTGAATCATTAAAGTCAAAATGCGAATATGAAATCAATCTTCCTCTTCTTGCGAACCTTCTGATCTTGACTAGACTCGCTTTTATAACGTGCCCCGTCGAGCCGAATTATCATAGCCCATAAGTAACACGCTAAGATAGCGATCATTTCGTCAAATCTAAAGGAACCAATTGGAGTCCTTGAGGGTAAGAGTTAAGACCCATATGGCCTTTGAGTCCCACAAAATAGCAAACACTATTGCTACTAACTCAGTGGTCAAAATGCATACGTGGTATGAACACGTATTACAACATCACTCCTTTCCCAGGGAGAGTATGTCTTAATGATGTTGTACGGATGAAAAGATCAGACACCACAGTGACTATCTTTTTGAGTCCCCTTACTACTCGTGAAATATTCATGGACTCTCATCCTGCATAAGACAGATAGGAAAAAATCCTATGAGATCTCTTTCAAATATCCTTGTGATACAGATCTCAGATCTTTTGTAAGCATCCATATGATGCAGATCTTTCATTCGACTATCTTGTTTAAGTCATGACTCTAAATCATTCGTCTAATGATTTTGACTTTAAACTAGTCTCATCTCTATCTTATCATCTGATAAGATAAGGCGGTTGCTCATGTGAGAGAGCCAACCTTAATCTGTCCGACATACACACAATTCAGCTGAGATTTCAAAAAATGTACACAAACATTTCTTAAGAAATTCATATGCAATGTTTTAAAAAAAAGAACTTATTCTTTTATTAATTTTGATCATTTACAGACATGGGAATTTACATTGGTACAACTCAGCTCTTACGCAATCCTTGAGATGATAAGTGTTTGTAAAACACATCTCTGGGGATCGCCTTCGTAAGCGGATCCGCTATCATCTCATGCGTAGATATGTACCTTATGTCTACCTTCTTGGTCTTATCATAGTCTTTTGCAAATTTGTAACGGATATCTATATGTTTGGTCTTACAATGGAATTTCGGATCTTTGACATAGGCTATAGATGCTTGATTGTCGCTGTGTATAGGTACAGCACCTGAGTCACTTGAATTAATTAGCCTGTCTAAGAACTTTCTAAGCCAAACAGCCTCTTGAACTGCCATGCTAAATGCTACAAACTCGGCTTCCATGGTTGAAAGTGCGATGCAGGATTGTTTCTTGCTACTCCAGGATATTGCACCAGATCCGAGTAGAAAAACATATCCTGAGGTCGATCGTCGCTCATCGAGATCACCCGCCCAATCAGCATCAGTGTAGCCTTCGAGCCTCAAGGCATCTCCTTGATAGCATAAAGCAAAGTCTGCAGTTCCTTTGAGATACCGCATTATCCTCTTAACCGCTTTCCAGTGTACTTGCCCTGGGTTGGATTGGTAACGACTTACCATTCCAACAGCAAAACAGATGTCCGGTCTTGTACACATCATAGCGTACATTAGACTACCAACTGCACTGGAATATGGAACTTTTTCCATAATCTCCTTCTCTTTTTGGTTCTTCGGACATGATTTCAGACATAAATTGTCGCACTTGCTTATTGGAGTATCAATGGACTTGCAGTCCTGCATATTAAAACGTTCTAGAACCTTCTTTATATAAGTCTCCTGTGAAAGAGAAAGAAGTTTCTTCGAACGATTCCTTGAAATCTTAACTCCAAGGATATATGCGGCTTCTCCCATGTCTTTTATCTCAAAAACCGATGAAAGCCAAGCCTTGATATCCATCACAAAGCCCTTGTCATTTCCGGCTATTAAAATGTCATCTACATATAGAGACATAATAACATACTTGTTCTTATTCCTCTTGATATATACACAGTTATCTTCATCAAGCATGGAAAAACCATTTGATAAGACAACCTCTTGAAATCGTATATACCACTGCCTCGAGGATTGTTTAAGACCATATATGGATTTAAGAAGTTTACAAACCTTATGTTCGTTTCCTTCTTTTACAAACCCTGTTGGTTGTTCCATATAGATCTCCTCGTCCAATTCTCCATTGAGAAAAGCAGTCTTTACATCCATTTGATGTAATTCGAGGTCTAAGCAAGCTACCATTGCCAGAATCAGGCGAATTGAGGTAAAACGAACAACAGGTGAGAAGGTCTCTTCGTAGTCTATCCCTTCCTGTTGCGTAAAACCTTTCGCGACAAGGCGAGCTTTATATCTGTCAATAGAGCCATCAGCCTTATGCTTGATCTTGAGAACCCATTTGTTCCTAATAGCTCTACGTCCTCTGGGTAAGTCAACTAAGTCCCAGACTTTGTTAACTTTCATGGATTCTAATTCCTCTTGCATCGCTTCCATCCATTTGTCTTTAGCAGGGCAAGATACGGCCTGTTTGAAAGTAGCAGGCTCGTCATCTTCTTGTAGTAAAGTCATAAAGGTTTGCAGAAATTCATCCTCAAATCTTAGAGGAGCCAACCTTGTACGACTACTACGTCGTATTTGAGATTCTTCAAGTCCTTGTTGACTTGAATTTAGATCAATTCTAATATCACTCCCACTTGGAATGTCGTTAGAATTGCTCCCACTTGGATCATTATTCCCGTATGGAATAGGATAATCGTCATTCGTATAATCCATTGGTGAAGGTTGAAACGTATTTTCATTTTCACCAAGAATTCTCCCACTCGAATGAGGTAATCCTTCTTGATCATAAATCTCAAATAGAGATAAGTCCTGACTTATCTCGCCCTGTCTTGGAAACTCGTTTTCCAAGAAAGTGACATCCCTCGACTCAAACTCAATTAGCCCACCATTGTCTTCCTGACTAACAAAAACATAACCTTTGGAGTTTTCTGCGTATCGTATAAAGATACATTTCCTTCCCCTTGGCCCAAGTTTGCCATACCTATGGGAGGAAATATGTGCGTAGGATGCACAACCCCAAGGTTTCAAAATGTTTAAGTCAGGAGACCTTTGGTTCCACAACTCATAAGGAGTGGAGCTAACTGATTTCGAGGGTACGCGGTTTAAAATGAAAGTGGCCGTCAATAATGCATCACCCCAAAAGGTGATTGGCAAGTTAGCTTGCGCCATCATTGAACGGACCATTTCCATTAAAGTCCTATTTCTCCTTTCTGCAACACTGTTTTGTTGAGGAGTATAAGGCATAGTTACCTGATGTACTATGCCTTTTTCATCACAAAGTTCCTTAAAACTTATTGATTGATATTCACCGCCCCTATCGGTTCGTAAGACCTTAATCTTGCGATCTAATTTATTCTCCACTAAACTCATATAGTTTTTAAAGCAAGCCAAAGCTTCACTTTTGTGGGATATCAAATAGATATGTCCGAATCGGGTGAAATCATCAATAAAAGTGATGAAATAGGACTTTCCGCGTCTTGTCTGGACATTCATCGGACCACATATGTCCGAATGGATAAGCTGTAATGGAACCTCGGCCCTTGTGCCGGTTCCAAACGGCTTGCGACAAGATTTCCCCACAAGGCAATGTTCGCAGGTCGACATTTCAACCTTTGAAACATTGGATAGAAGGCCACGTTTGGAAAGTCTATCCATACGCGTTGGTCCAATATGACCAAGCCTTGCGTGCCAACAATTCACATCAGACTCTTAAGTCTTAGAATTTGCAACAAGGAAATTTTCATTACATGAGGAATCATACATTGTACTCATTACAATAAATCCTTTAAATACAAACCCAGTACCAATAAGAGTATTATTACAACTTAAGTCCACATTACAATCATGAAAAAACCAGCTATAGCCAAGACCCATTAATACAACCACAGAAATTATATTCCTTCGAATATCTGGAGCGAAGAGGACATCATGAAGTAGGAGAGTGCGGCCGTTGTCCAAGACTAGCTTGCAAGTCCCAACGCCTTTCACTTCAACACGTGTGTTGTTTCCTACATAGATCCACTTCGTTCCTTGGGGTATCCGGTGATACTCCACGAAGGACCGTCTGTCCCTTGCTATGTGGTCGGTGGCACCTGAATCAATTATCCAAAATGGATTAGATTCCACAAGAAATATTGAACTAGAAACACATATGTAACTAGTATATTTACAAGTTACCTCGTCGCCTCCAGTCGTACACGAACGAGCATAGTGACCGAGCTTGTTGCACTTGAAGCACTTGATCCTCTTCAAGTCTTTCTTCTTGTGCCATTTCTTGTGACCACCCTTATGTTTGGGTTTCTTGGTAGACTCATGTTGCTTATTACGTTCATTAGTGAACTTCGAACGATTTTTCCGTTTCTTTCCCCCGTGTGAGGAACTAGCAACCATGTGCACTTCTGCACTTGGCTTGGCAGCCGCAAGCCGCTCTTCCTCTAATTCGAGGTGCTTGGAAACATCGCTGAAGGTCTTGATGCTCTCATTGTGAGTGAGATGCATCTTCATTTGGTCCCACCCATTTGGTAGGGAACGTATGACTGCTTGGATTTGTTGCTCATCCGTGAGCACATGACCTGCGTCCTTTAACTCTGAGATAAGGTTCGCCATATGTCGCAGATGTTTCCCCATGGAATGATCTGGACGTTTCTTATATGTATCGAACTTTATAGTTAAGGCGCGAAGTTTGGACACCGATGTGCCACCGAACTTCTCCTCTAGCTTGGACCATATGTCCATGGCTAGGTCATGTTCTCGGAAGATGCGCATTATGTCATCAGCCATACTGCTTAATAACGTAATGCGCGCTATCTTATTCTTCCGAGACCAAGCATCAAAAGCTTCCTTGTCTCTTCGGTGTTGGGCCGTGTAACGGCCTGTTTCTAACGTACCTTCTTCGTGCACGTGCTTTTGATCGTGCACGTGTTTATTTTAGACTTTATTTGTTTTTGAACGTTTTTGTGTGATATGTCGTCGTGATCGTCTCTGAAAGTATTAGATTGCGAAACGACTTTGGAACGACATATCTCGAGTCGTTCTTCCGCGATACTAACTTATTTGACGTGACGTCGCGACTTTCTGTTTTGATGCGAGACGTTACAAATTTTAGTTTCGTCTCTCGACATCAAAATGAAGATCCGTTTTCTCCACTATCTTTCTTTAGTCATCTAGAACACACCAGAATTATTTTATAATTTTTGGACTTAATTTGACCTATTTTCTATTTTTTTATGAAAGCTTTAAATAATTTTAAAACCTATTTTATAAAAGTTTTAATTACAATAAAATTACTATATTATAATAACGTATTAAAGAATTTTCTGGCAAATTTTCAGAATTTTTGGCCGCCCCAATTTCGTGTGAGGGAGAGGAGTGTAATTTTTAAGTAAATTAATTATTTTAAATTATTTTAATAATATTTTTCCGAACCCAAAACCTAAACCTAGCTCTAACCTATTTAAGTTAGCCCTAGGCAAAGTATTTTCGTCATTGCTCAAAACCCTAGCCGCCGTTTCATCTTCTAAAGCTTCGTCGCAACGTTGCGACGATCGCAACGTGCACGACCGACGGCCACCCCCGCAAATCTCAGCGCACGACCGGAGCAAGCCCCCGCATCGCCGCTTGCAGCGCCCGCTGCATCGCCCCCCCGCTGTCGCCCGCTCCGACCGAGGCCTTCTCTCGGTCTGACCGAGAGAACAGCCGCTTGGCCGCTCCGCTGCACCGCTCCGCATCGCCCTAGCGCCCGACCGATGGGTCCGCCCGCAGCGATCGAGAGGCCGCCCCGCACCCGCTCTCCGCTCCGCCTCGTTGCAAGTTGCAACGTTGCAACGTGGCCCGCCCGCTGCGACCGATGGGATCTGTCGGTCAGACCGACGGTTCTCCTCGCACCCCCGCTGCAACCGACCCCGCTGCGCTGCTCAGTGCACGACCGAGAGCCCCTCTCGGTCTGACCGAGAGGAACCCCCGCACCGACCAAGTCCGGCCGACCCAACTTCGTCGCAACATCATTTCTCCCACACCAACTTCTGTGGTGGGCCCCCCAAGTGCTCCTGAGGTGTTGTGGGCCCCCTTGGACCCCTAGCACTGCTGTGGGCCCCACTTGGACGTGCTACTTCGCGGATTTGCCGTCTACGACGTTACGACACGTCGTAGGCCTTCGTCGCAAGTTTGGACTTTTGGAGAATCGTGCGAGGACCAGATCTGAAGCTGTGGAGTGCTCCGATCAGACACGACATCCATTCTACGGCAAACTCCGGTTCAGGTTGGTCCCCCGAAACTCGTAGAAACCCCCACAATAGCTGACTGAACCCTAAACTAAAAACCATCAACTTGAACTAAATTTAATTTTCAGCTCCTGTAAAACGTTGTACGAACATAGAAAATCGACGAACGGACTAATTTGACTGTGCACATAGGATAGATCGTCGATTAGGTTGATACATCAAAAAGTGACTTTTGACGAATAGGATAGTCCCGAAAACCTAGAAACAAAACCTAATAGGACTTGATGAATTTGAGACCTGACATCGTCGCCGTGGCGATATTTCAGACGGACTTCTGCGGACGAGACGCTTGGACGAGACGCTTGGACGAGACGCTTCGAGAGGACGACACACTCGCCATTTCAGGCAAGTGTACCCACTTGCGTTTTTGACCGTGCTTTGGTCTTAGGTTGCTAGAACTGTTAGACTGTGAATGTATAGAACCGGACGTGAAATGATAGCGTCTGGGACGACTCCTGACGGCTCAGACTTGACGACGAAGTCTGAGCCTGACAACAACTTTTTCATGCTGTAGGGCTATCATGTGTGTGCGTGTGTGTGGACACCCTAGAATAACCCTTCCCGTCTTGTCACGTCACGTCCCGTCTTGCACAGCCCGCTGGGCAATAGGGCACTCGCCGAGTGATCCCTTGTACAGACTCACAGCCTGCGGGCAATAGGGCACTCTCCAAGTTGAGAGAGTGATCCCTTGTACGGATACACAGCCCGAGGGCAATAGGGCACTCTCCAAGCTAGAGAGAGTGATCCCTTGTACGGATTCTCAGCCTGCGGGCAATAGGGCACTCGCCAAGCTAGAGCGAGTGATCCCTTGTACGGATATCTTGTCTTGTCTTGTCTTGGGGTTTGGGGTTGGGTTGAGCGTGCGCACGGTAAGAGGGTCTGATCCCCCTCGGACCGTAAGGCGTGAACCCTTTCGTGTCTCACTTGTCTTGTCCTACCTTGTTTCCGTCACGTCACGTCTTGTCTTGACACCTGTAGGCTAGTCCCGTAGTTGGTAGCACACGCTACGACTACTACTTGTCCCGTTTTACTTTCCTGCTGCGTTACTCCTTGTCGTGTTACCCTGTTATAACCACAGCATGTTAATCAACCAGTAAACTGTTGTGTAAAAGAACCTCAGCATGCTAATCAACCAGTAAACCGTTGTTTAAAGTTCGGTGCACTTGCAGTAAAGTCTAACCCTTCTTGTAGACTTTACCTGACGTACAGTTCCTTTTTCTTGGGTGCTGTACGTCAGGTATTTAGCCAGAGTTCGTGGACGAGGCAGACTCGCTGGAGTACGTGGAGCCGAGGACGTCGTCATCAGAGCACGTGCCTGACAAGGACCAGACCTTGAGGTCTTTTAGTCGCCACTTATAGAGGTTATTACTTTCAGTTTTCTTTTAGTTAGTCTGTTGCCATACTTAGGCTTCTTTTTAGACCTTGTGCTTGTTGGATATCATATCTCTAATTTAATGAATGCAAATTCCTTTTCTGTACTTTTGTTGTTTCGAACTATAAAAATGCAAGAACCTGAAAAGTCTTTTAAATGGTACCCCTACAGACGCTTATTGGGTCCGAGCTTCTAACGCTCTGGCCTAAGCGGGCCTCGTCACGTTTCGCTTCCGTCCATTTTGGGAAGCGGGGCGTGACAGGTTTTAGTGGTGGCCCATGCAGGTCTTGCAAAAGTTCGGAACAATAAAGTACCGCATTCATTTGATATCCACGTACAAGTCTGAATTAGCTTCCCAGTCTTAGATAGTAGGAAGAATTAGGTAGACGCCTCAGGTTGATAGTCGGACGCTTTGGTTAAGATTTAGTCGTCCTCGTCCTAGACTATTTTAGCATCCCCATTTGATCATGATCGTATTAGATATTTAGAGTCCTTCTTTTAGTTAGTCGCTCGCCCAGCTCCATCGACTTCGGGCCCCGCAGAACGTAACCTTGATTCTCTTAGGAACCCCCCTCTTTAGATCCTGATTATAGTCTAGCTCATAGGAAGCCTTTGAGCTGAGTTATCCAAATCTTTAGACGACCCGATGATTAGAACCCTTGTCCTCCAGCATCCCTCTGATCCTTGCAAATTTTGTGCTATCGACCATAGAGTCCCATCGTGGCTCTTCACGATTCATATCTTAAGCGTAATCTTCATGCGATCATTTTTCCTTTCTCTCGACTCTCGTGATCGTTTCCTAACGATCATCACCAATCCTTCGAATCCCTTCCCTGACCAATTCTACCTTCTCTAAAATTATTTTCGACTTTCCTTATTAAGTTTTCGCTCCAGATTGATTTCTTTGAAAACCCCTATATTATATATTTAAAATTTGCTGTTTTGGATCGAGTTAAAACTTTTAATTGACTTGGAGTTTTCTGGGACGTAAAAATTTTATGTCAATATCTCGCACTCGTTTTAAATCATTATTCCTCAAATTCAGTTTTATTTGCCTTGTTTCTAAAATATATATATTACTTTTATAAACTACACAATTTATTTCTACTATCTTGTACTTATTTTCGAATTTTTCCCTTTCCCAAAACCTGCTTCCTTTAAAAGTATTTCCGAAAATTCATTATTAAATTCTCCGCCCAATTTGACTTCTTTGAAAACTTTTTATTTAAAATTTCTTACTTTCGGTTGATTTAAAATTCTTTCGCGAATTTTGAAACCTTTCGGTCGTAAAAGTTTTAAGTTACGACCTCGTACTTATTTTCGAATCAGTATCCATCGAATTTTAGTTTTAAAACTTTGTTATTATTTCGGGAATTCAATATATCATTTTTTTTTCTACCTACGAAATTATTTTAACCATTTACGTACGTACTTTAGAATATTTTTCTAAAACAAAGGGGGATTTTAAATTTCTTACATATAAACATCTATATGTTCATCGTGCTCATACTTCAAGAACCTTTGTTTAAATTTATTTATTTTTTGTTTACAAAACAATCGCTACCTCATCCCACTTTTATTTCCTTTATTTCTTGTTTTCGAAACCCATTATTAAATTCTTCGCTCGGTTTAACTTCCTTGGAAACCCTTTATTATATATATTTAAAATTTATTGCTTTCCGATTAAAAGTTCCTTCTTAGATTTTGAAATCTCCTTGGTCGTCAATTTTCAAGTTACTATCTGGAAATTATTTCAAATCGGTATCTTTCATATTTTCATTTTTAAAAAAAAAAGTGTTAACATTTTGATAATTCAATTTATATTTTTCTGGGCTACAAGATCTATTTCTGAATCACTTACCGTGCATACTTTTAAAAATATTTTTCCTAAACTAGGGGGAACTTCAATTATTTTATTATTATTATATCTGTTCTATGTTTCTCGTGACCACATTTCAAAACCTTTGTGTAAACTTATTTTTTTCATTTGCAAAACAATCGTTTTACACCCAACCACCTACCTCCTTATCTTGCCTTATTTGACCTCTATCCTTCCGATCTTATTTCGTTCCGCTTTGATTTAGTTTTCTTTCCTTCTTTTACCTAGACATTAGACCTTGTAGTTATCCATGCTATCTCCAGTTTAGGAGTAGGCCCTCTGGTAGGTGATGTCGTTGCAGTGCCTGAGTATAGGTAGAGTGTGTAGACCTGTATGAGTGTGTCATCTTTAGGATCCTGATGTTTGTCTCCTGTGTCTTGAATGTGTACTCAGTGTTAACCATGGTATGCTGGAAGTTGCCTGAATGACGGTATTCATACTTATATGAATGGTATCATCGCATGCAGATCCTTAGACTGAGTTTTAATTTTAATGAATGGTTTATCTTGGTTGTATGAGAATCATATCAAAACTTTGTTTTCTTTAAACCAAACCTTTAAAGTTTTTTTTAAAACTAGCTCACAAGATCACAAATCACTTAACCTCCCTCATCCATTACCGCAACGCCACACGTTTTTCCAAATGTTTTAAAATATTTCTTTGGCCTTGAAGCCTCTCTTTCTCTTCTCTTCTTTCTTCCTTAAACAAAGATTTTCATGTTTATGATTGTTATATTAATTGGGCCTAGCTATTATCGTTGTAGGATTTTGTTTGCGGGTAGGCTCAGGGAGTGAGATGAGTTTTATTCTGGCAATGATTAATTGATATTGGGAACACAAGGATGATGGATTAGAATATTTTTTGGATGAAAAGAATGAACTGTCTCAAACTTATTTATAATACCGATGTGAGACGGACTCAAAGAAAAATTCTGGTCGGATGAAATTATATGCAAGGAGATGAGAACTTATCAGATTTGAGGCTTAGACGAATGGTAGATAGGGATGGCTGCGGAGTATGGTAGGAGTTAAGATGATCATGAGATTGAGTAGAGCTTTTATTAGCATCGAGACTTGATTGTTGAGTTGACGTGAGAAGACATTGGGAATAACACGACGTGTGGAGATAAATGGATGATTAGGCAGTCAGACTTAATATTGGTTGGGATTAGTTACAGTGAGTAGGATGAGGGGTAATTCTGACAGATCAAAATATTTGGTGGATGAATTTATGGGGAGATATGACGAGAATGTACTGAAGACACGACGATTGCTGATTGGTGAAGGTATTATAGGATAGACAAATGTTTTGTCTTGGATTGGTGGATGACTAGAATCGCGTTTTTTTTTGGAGATTTATTAATGTTGGGAAAAGGTTTAGAAATTCAAAAGATATTAATGAGCGATGATGATGCTTAGTGGAGTGGTACGATATCAGAAGATGTTATTATTTCTATGAGAACTTGGAGTTGGAAATTGGAACGGTAGTGATGGAACTATATATTAGGAGGAGAGATTAGTCGTGGCTTTGCCCAGTGAAAGATGGATTACGAGGAATTATTGAGGAATGTTGTTCGAAGTTACAGGATTAGAAATCTTTATGAGCAGTTATGAGAGTTGCGGGTATAAGGTTATATGAGTAATATTATTACTAGTGTGAGTGATTCCGAGGGCGGAATCATTTCTAAGGTGGGTAGAATGTAACGGCCTGTTTCTAACGTACCTTCTTCGTGCACGTGCTTTTGATCGTGCACGTGTTTATTTTAGACTTTATTTGTTTTTGAACGTTTTTGTGTGATATGTCGTCGTGATCGTCTCTGAAAGTATTAGATTGCGAAACGACTTTGGAACGACATATCTCGAGTCGTTCTTCCGCGATACTAACTTATTTGACGTGACGTCGCGACTTTCTGTTTTGATGCGAGACGTTACGAATTTTAGTTTCGTCTCTCGACATCAAAATGAAGATCCGTTTTCTCCACTATCTTTCTTTAGTCATCTAGAACACACCAGAATTATTTTATAATTTTTGGACTTAATTTGACCTATTTTCTATTTTTTTATGAAAGCTTTAAATAATTTTAAAACCTATTTTATAAAAGTTTTAATTACAATAAAATTACTATATTATAATAACGTATTAAAGAATTTTCTGGCAAATTTTCAGAATTTTTGGCCGCCCCAATTTCGTGTGAGGGAGAGGAGTGTAATTTTTAAGTAAATTAATTATTTTAAATTATTTTAATAATATTTTTCCGAACCCAAACCCTAAACCTAGCTCTAACCTATTTAAGTTAGCCCTAGGCAAAGTATTTTCGTCATTGCTCAAAACCCTAGCCGCCGTTTCATCTTCTAAAGCTTCGTCGCAACGTTGCGACGATCGCAACGTGCACGACCGACGGCCACCCCCGCAAATCTCAGCGCACGACCGGAGCAAGCCCCCGCATCGCCGCTTGCAGCGCCCGCTGCATCGCCCCCCGCTGTCGCCCGCTCTGACCGAGGCCTTCTCTCGGTCTGACCGAGAGAACAGCCGCTTGGCCGCTCCGCTGCACCGCTCCGCATCGCCCTAGCGCCCGACCGATGGGTCCGCCCGCAGCGACCGAGAGGCCGCCCCGCACCCGCTCTCCGCTCCGCCTCGTTGCAAGTTGCAACGTTGCAACGTGGCCCGCCCGCTGCGACCGATGGGATCTGTCGGTCAGACCGACGGTTCTCCTCGCACCCCCCGCTGCAACCGACCCCGCTGCGCTGCTCAGTGCACGACCGAGAGCCCCTCTCGGTCTGACCG
>CM061130.1:81129015-81162015 GCA_030789695.1 Scilla litardierei
TCAGACGATGTTAATTCTAGAATCATTCCATTTTTCATGCTATATTGATATTCTTGGGTTTTCTATTTCAAATGCACCATTATACTATGATATCGAGATAAACATCCTTGACATGTGTTTTATATTCGATGCGTGCTATATGAGTAAGCAAACCCCACGTCCTGAGAAAAATAATCTAGCAACTTCCTTCTTTGTTTTCTATTTTGTTTTTCATTTTTCATTTTCCATTTTTCCATCGTTTCCATTATCTTTATCCACCGGGTTCGCTTTTTACTCATCTTCCTCGAGGACGAGTAAGAGGTAAGCTTGGGGATTTTGATCACTCCATATTTTACACCTTTTTTCTGCTTGTTTGCATGCCATTTAGATCGCCCATATCGCGTTTTTCACGATTATTCGACAATATTGCGATGCTTTTCACGATTTCTTGTTTTTGTCGTATTTCAGGAGATTTGGAGCGATTTGGAGTGATTCTGAGATGCACCCACTCCAGAGTGTCACCCGTGACTCTTTTGAGGGGAATTCTGCGATTGGAGAGGAGTGAAAGAAGAAAGAACGTCGTAGGAGCGACGAGGAAGCAAAAATACGAAGATTGGGCATTTTCAGCATGACACTCGTGTTGGAACTTGGAATTTCCATCCTCTCTTCCATAAGGTTTTGATGTGACAAATCAATATATTTCATGTTACTAACTTTATCTATGCAGATGTGCAGCTTCAACGCAAATTCATTCACATCACGCATATGATCAAAGTACAAGGAGATTCTGCAAAAACAACCTTGCTACTCAAATTACGTGTGAAACACGTATCTACGGAATGATGTAATTTTTACTTTTTAGATAGCTTCAGGGCCTTGGTTATATCTTATCATATATCCCTAAAGCTCAAATCTACATCATCTCCTAACTCATTTGATCCTAAGTCAAAATTCGTATTTTTCAGTACTAGCCTACTAGGAATTCTCCTAGCCTACCAAAACAGTTATATTTTGGCTTGATACTTTCAGAAAAGTATCTATCCGTTGTCTATTCCACGTCACCAAAATTTTGTGACCGTTTGTTACCGTTACAAAATTGGCAGGCTACGAATTTTCGTAGCATGCCAAAATGCTTTTGGGACTGAAATTTTCCAGAACAGTTTCTGACCGTTCTCCAACGTTCCTCTCAGTTTCTGAACGTTGTGCAACGTCTCTTTTAGAGCCGTTCACAACCGTTTCTAAAACCTATAAAAGGAGGGGTACCCCCCTCTCATTTTACACACACTTTCCTCTTCTAAATTCTGATTTTGTTGAAAGCAAGTCTTTGATTTTCTTAAGTAATTCTGCCATTAGTTGTTCTTTTCTTATTTGTAAGAAGAAATCATTAGATTTCTCTCTTCATTTAAGAACGGAAGAACTTGTATTTTCAACATCACTTTTGGAAAGTTGTTTGTGTTCATAATTGTAAGAAGATATCAATAGATCTCTCTCTTCTTTTATGAACCAGAGAACTTCAAGTGTTGCGCTTCATTACATATCTTTTATATCTTGAAGTTCATCTTCTAAACACCATCCTTGAATTCATTCTCTGAAATTTATAACAAGGCTATAGGTGTTTTCCTATTTGTCACGCCCCGCTTCCCAAAAACGTGGAGGCGAAGCGTGAGAAGGTCCGCTCAGACTTGAAGCTACAAAGCCGCAAGTCCGATAAGCGTCAATCACTTCAAACTGCAGGTCCTTGCAACGCGAAACGAAACAAAGATAATAATAACGAAAAGAGACAAAAGTACATCTCAGAATATCCATAATAAATCTCAACATCGCAGACAAAGCCACCAGGCTAAAATAAAAGAGTCTAAAAGAGGCACAGCATGGCCAACAAAAGTACAAAGTACGAAAACAAGGAAAAGGTGCAAGCACCGACATCTAACAGCAACCTAAAGCAAAAGCAAGTAAAATCAGTCTCTAAGACTGGTCTCCGGTGTCCTCGAACTCCTCAACGAACGTAGGCTCGGGCTCAGCGTCAGCAAACACCTCGTCCTCAGCAACTGTCTCTGGCTCAGGGTCTAACATGTGACACCCAAAAGAGCAAGGGGCACATGTCAGCAAGTCTGGAAGACTTGTGCAAGGAACTGGAAGTGGGAAAAGTAAAGCAACCTAGCAGTTCTAGCATGATGCGATGACATGGCAGTTTAAGTAATGAGTGCAACAGGTAAAGTAAAATAAAGTAAAGTACGAGCATGGCATGACATTCACAAGACAAGAACACGACAAGTAAAGTAAGCACCTCGTGCATAGAGATTCCGTCTTTTGGCTAGAGTGGCTGCGCGGGCCAACTCCTAAGCTCAAGTAACCGTTTATCCCTACCCCTCCACGTGTATCGGGCATTGGTTTCTGGCCAACACATGAGGCCCGCTTCTGGACCACGAGCCAGGAAGTGTGTAAACAAGTATGGCGTAGGGGTGCACCTAGCCGGACAAGTAGTACGAGGACAAGTATTGTAGCGTGTGCTACGATGCAACATTCAATGCATGGATGACATGGCATGGCAAGTAGTAAAGCGTACAAGTAAGAAAAGTAAACGTGACAGTTTAGCATGCATGAATGACAAGTTTAAGGGTTGGATCTAGCTTCGTTGTCAAGCTAGATCATTTAGGTGACGGATCTAGTTTCGTTGTCAAACTAGATCAAGTAGGCGTCTAGCCAGCTATCATTTCACTGACTAGTCTCTTTTACGCTAGGAACAAGAAAATGGCCTAAAAATATGGCCCTACACAAGAGTTGGCAAGTTTCACTTGCCTGCAACTATCACGTCAAGAAAACACCATCCAACGAGTCCAAAGTCACGATTCCTACGTGCACAAGTCCACCGGCCTACATCCGTTTTATTAATCTTGATTAGTGATTTCTAAAACATTTAAAATACTTTAAAATACTGATTTTTAGTCTTGATTAGCATGCAATTGGGTTGGGGGTCCTAGGGGTGCAAAACGTTACCTCAACACGACGCGAAAGCTACACCGGCGTCGGGTAGCGACGCCGGGGGTTGGAATAAAGATCGCGCTCCAAGTCCAGATTCCAATTAGTTTCCTCGCTGGAAATTTCAGAGCAAATAACTCGGGCGACGATTCCAGATTCCAATGCTAATACGTGCGGCGACGGCTACGACGTGCGACGACGTCGTACGCGGCAAGTCGTCGAAGAGAACGTACCAAAGTGGGGCCCACAGTAGTCCTAGGGACCTTTGGGGAACCCACAATACCTCTGGAGAACTTGGGGGGCCCACGGAGGCAAGTGGTGCGACGGATGCGGGGTTGCGACGAGTGGCTCTCGGTCGTACAGCCTCGGTGCGGGGAAATCTCTCGATCAGACACTATGAACGGCGCTGTGCGACGCTTTGGGTCGGTCGCAGCAGCGGGGGCGGGCGTTTCCTTCGGTCAGACCGGTCGGGGGCTTCGGTCGTGCGCTTGGGATGCGAGGCGGGGCAGCGTTGCAACGTGCAGCGCTTGGGCGCTCGGTCACAGCGGGCGGGGCGACCGGTCAGACACGGAGCGGAGCGGGGCGACGGGGCGGGTCGATGCGGAGCGCTTGTGCGGAGCGGGGCCTCGGTCAGACCGAGGGCCTCTCTCGGCCAAGCGGGGGGAACGGGCGTGGGCGGCTGCTGCAGCGTGCGGACGGCGAGGATGCGGGGGCGGCTATCGGTCGGAGCGGGCGGATGCGGTGGGTTTTCTCGGTCGTGCGGGGGGCTGAACGTCGCAACGTTGCGACGATTCGTCTCAACGTCCAATTTCAAGTTTGGAAGAGGCTAGGGCTAATTTCTTTGGAAAATAGGTCTTGCTAGGGGTTGCTTATATAGTATAGATGGGTTGACTTGGTCTAGGGCTAAATCTAATAGGATTAGAAGTTCAAAAAGATTTAAAATTTGAAATTCAATTACTCCAACTCATCCAAGGGTTTGACCTGGTCCAAATGAGCTGGAAATTGGCTCAAAAATTCTTTAAAACGTTTAAAACTCAAATAAATTTTATTTGGCCGAAAATAATTTATAAATTAATTATTAAAAATATTATAAAACTTGTAAAAATTATAAAAGTGGTCAAATAAACTCCAAAAATTATAAAATAAATATCGTGGTGATCGTGGCGACGAATGTGAGCTAACTAAGAAGACGGATCTCAAATTCGACGTCAGACGACGAGACTAAAAATAGAAACGTCTCCCGTCAAAAGTGAAAATCGTCACGTCTCATCGAGTAAGTTTAAATTGTGGGAAAACGACTCGAGAAACGTCGTTCCAAATTAGTGCCACTATTTAATACTCTCAGAGACGTTCACAACGGCATATCACACAAAAGTATTCAAAATCAAACAAAGTCTAAAATAAACACGTGCACGGCCAAAAGCACGTGCACGAACGAAGTACAACGAAATCGTACCGTTACATCCTCCCCACCGTAGAAATGATTCCGTCCTCGGAATCAACATCAAGCATTGTTCGGGAAAAGGTGCGGGAAGCACTCTCTCATCTCATCTTCACGCTCCCAAGTAGACTCACCGGGGGAACCGTGACGCCACTGCACACGAACCAAGTCGACGGTCTTATTCCTCAGCTGCTTCTGTCGACGTTCCAGAATCTCAACGGGCTGCTGATCATAAGACAGATCCGGACGTACCGTAATCTCTGAGAAATCCACAGCGTGGGAGGGATCACTAACGTATCGACGTAACTGAGATACGTGAAATACGTCGTGAACTCCCACAAGCGATGGTGGCAACACCAAGCGATAAGCCACAGCTCCAACTCTCTCCAGAACATCGAACGGTCCAATGAACCTCGGACTCAGCTTGCCTCTCTTCCCGAATCGAATAACTCCGCGGTTCGGAGAAATCTTCAGAAAGACATGATCGCCAGGCTGAAACTCCAAGGGCCTCCGTTTAGCATTTGCCCAATGCTTGAAACGGTCCTGCGCAATCCTCAGCTTCTCTCGAATATTCCTCACCACATCCACGGCCTCCACGATCATCTCCGGTCCTAACAGCTCCCGATCTCCAACGTCATCCCAGCTCAGTGGCGATCGACATTTCTTTCCATATATCGCGGTGAAAGGCGCCATTCCAATACTCGCCTGGTAGATGTTATTGTAGGCAAACTCAACGTGATGGAGATGATCCTCCCAAGATCCCTTAAAGTCCAACATGCAAGCTCGCAACATATCCTCCAAAATCTGAATCGTCCTCTCGGACTGGCCATCCGTCTGTGGGTGGTACGTCGTGCTGAAACTCAGATTCGTACCCAAGCTCTTCTGCAGACTCTGCCAAAACTGAGATGTGAATCTCGTGTCTCTGTCTGACACGATACTCACGGGGACTCCGTGAAGTCATACGATCTCCTGCACGATTCACGTTACATCACTATCTAAACTAGAAAAAAAGGAAATAGGAACGGAGAGGAAACGAATTTACCTCCATGTATCTCCTCGCTAGCGTCTCGGTAGACTGTCCTACTCGGAAGGGAATAAAGTGCGCGGATTTGGTCAATCGGTCTACGATCACCCAAATCGCGTCGTTTTGCTTCGGACTCCGAGGTAGTCCAGTCACGAAATCCATAGTGATGTGCTGCCACTTCCACTCCGGAATCGGAAGCGGTTGTAGCAACCCTGCCGTACGCTGATGCTCCGCCTTTACTTGTTGGCAAACCAAACACTTGGCTACACTCCGAGCCACACTTCTCTTCATACCATGCCACCAAAAGTTCAGACGAATATCCTTGTACATCTTGGTCCCACCAGGATGCATAGAATACGGCGAACTGTGTGCCTCGACCAATAATTCCTCTCTGATATCTCCAGCTGGCACACACAACCTGGCTCCAAATCTCAACGAACCATCCTCGTGAATCAAGAAGTCAGTCCGCAGGACAGCTTCCACCTGCTCCCGAATCTTCACCAGCTTAGCATCTCCAGCCTGTCCAGCCTTGATCCTATCCACGATCGTCGATTGTATCTGCATGCTCATCATCGTAGAAGTCTCTCCAGGAAGAATAATCTCGATACCGGTCTCGCAAAAGTCCTGCTGCAATCTCCACTGCGACGTCAACATCATCACCGTTGGAAGTCTGCTCAGTGCATCCGGAACCACATTCACCTTGCCAGGGTGATACTGCAAGTCAATCTCGTAGTCTGCCATGAGCTCCAACCATCGACGCTGTCGCATGTTGAGCTCCTTCTGCGTAAAGATATACTTCAAGCTTTTGTGATCGGTGAAGATCTTCACCTTCTCACTCAGCAGGAAGTGCCTCCAAATCTTCAGCGCAAACACGACGGCAGCCAACTCCAAATCATGTGTCGGGTAATTCTTCTCATGAGCCTTAAGCTGACGAGAAGCATACGCAACCACATGCCCGTGCTGATGCAACACACATCCAAGACCCTTTCCAGAAGCATCGCAAAAGATCTCGAATCCTCCACTCCGATCAGGCACAGCAAGTACAGGGGCAGTCGTCAACCTCTCCTTCAGAATACCAAAAGCCTTCTCGCAATCCTCAGACCAGACATAAGGTACATCCTTCCGCGTAAGTCTGGTCATCGGCTCAGCAATCCGAGAGAAGTCCTTAATGAAACGTCGGTAATAGCCTGCAAGTCCAAGGAAACTCCGAATCTCTGACGCCGACTGCGGAACCGGCCACTCTCTGATAGCCACAATCTTCTCGAGATCCACAGAAATTCCATCACCAGACACCACATGCCCGAGAAAAGCAACTCTATCCAGCCAGAACTCGCACTTGGAATACTTAGCATACAAACGATGCTTCCTCAAGATCTCCAACACAGTCCTCAAGTGCGAGGCATGCTCTTCCTCCGACTTTGAATAGATCAGAATATCGTCAATGAAGATGACGACGAACTTGTCTAGAAAGTCGTAGAAGACCAAATTCATCAGGTTCATAAAGACTGCGGGTGCATTGGTTACGCCGAAGGGCATAACCACGAACTCGTAGTGACCATACTTCGTCCTGAACGCTGTCTTCGGGATGTCGTCCTTCTTCACCTTAAGTTGATGGTAGCCACTTCTCAAATCCAATTTAGAGAACACCCTCGATCCTCCGAGCTGATCAAAGATGTCATCTATCCGAGGCAAAGGATATTTATTCTTGATAGTCACAGCATTCAGCTCCCGGTAATCCACACACATGCGACGCGAGCCATCCTTCTTCTTCACCAGCAACACCGGTGCTCCCCACGGAGACACACTGGGATTGATGTATCCTTTCTGCAAAAGCTCGTCCAGCTGCCTACGTAACTCCTCCAACTCTGCTGGAGCCATCCGATACGGCGCCTTCGAAATAGGCTGCGCTCCCGGAATAAGATCGATCGAAAACTCGAGAGCTCGATCGGGTGGCAATCCAGACATCTCCTCGGGGAAGACGTCGTCGAATTCACGTACCACAGCTGGTCTATCCTGCTCCATCTGCATAGCTACAAGCTCCACCGGTCTGGCCCGAAACCGGACAGGGCCAAGCGAACTGCTACCTCGACTGAACTCAAACACCGGATGTTCGGGGATCTCGAACACCACCTTCTTCCTCCGACAATCGATCGTAGCATAGAAGCTCGCGAGCCAATCCATCCCGAGCACGGCATCGTAATTGATGATGTCGTGGACAATAAAGTCAGCGTAAAGCTCATATCCACAGACCACCAAAGGGCAAGAAGTGCACCCACGATGCACCGAGATCACGCCATTTCCCGTGACGATGTTCCAACTCTTGGGAAGAGGGGAAGTCGTCAAGGAATGCTTCTCGACGAAGCTCCGAGAGATAATGCACATCGATGCACCTGAGTCAAAGAGGACTCGTGCAGGAAATGTGCACACCAAAATCATACCTAACAAATAATCTAACAATCAAGCCCTATTCTAACAAACATTCATATGCAATCAATTCAAACATAATCTAACAATCAAGCTATCTAGGGAGGAAACAACTAGTTTGAGAATTACCTGCGATAACCTCATCCGTAGCCTCGTTCTCCACTGCCGTCATCAGGTAAGCCTGCCTCCTCGGCTGCACAGCCTGCTGAAAAGCCTTCTTCTGCGGAGGAAGAGGCGCTCCACGACCTGCAGGTGCTCTCTGCTGCAACGACTGTGCGGCAACGGGATCCCTCCAGGGTACCTTAGACCTAGGGCACTCCTTCATAGCATGAGTAGGATCTCCACAAATCAGGCACTGTCCCAACATCTTCCTACACTGATCTTTGATATGCCCGGTCTTGCCACAGAAGTAGCAAGTCTTCTCTGGAGGCACACCAGGCTTCTTGAACTGCACCGTCTGATTAGGCCTAGTCCCAGGCCTGACCACTCCTCTGACCTGCTCCATAGGCCTCTTCCCAGCTCCAGAAATCAGTCCTCTCTTCTGCTTCGCAATCTTCTCCTGTCTCCGAGCAGCTACCAGCAACTTCTGATATGACTCCATGTCCGACGTAGACACCAGACTCTGCAAGTCTAAAGAAAGACCCTGCAGAAACTTCTGAGCCTTCTCCTCAGCATCCTCTACCATCTTTGGCGCGAAGCGGCTCAATCTAGTAAACTCCTGGTGGTACTGGTCCACCGTCAGACTCCCCTGCTTCAGCTCAATGAAGCGCTGCAACATCTCCCTCCTAGCAACCTTCGGAAAGTACTCCTCATCGAATCTAGACTTGAAAGTAGCCCAAGGTATAGGGCTCACCAACAACTCCTCCTCTGCATCCCACCAATTTCGGGCATTATCCTTCAGCTGCCTCTTTGCCAGATCAACCGATCCAGCCGGGTTGACCTTCGACATCTTCAGATTATCCTCGGTATTTCTGATCCACTCCTCTGCAGCCATCGGTCCTTCAGATCCATCAAAGTAAGTCGGGCCCAGCTCCCGAAACTGCTTCGCTCCTGGCTCATGGCGAGGAGCACTCTGGGTGTTCTGGAGCATGCCCTGTTGTACCTGCATCATCTGATGCATCATCCTCATGATCTCAGCATTGGTGGGCTCTCTATCCGGCTCCTCAACACGATTGGGCCCACTGCCAGATCGGGTCTGTCGTCGTCCAGCCATCTAATGACATAGAAAACGAACAAACAAATTAGACTCAAAGCTTAATGACTTGGATGTTGCAATTTATTTAATGGATATTCCGTTTATTATCGTTGTTCCGTTAGTTCGCAATCGCAAGATAGGACCTGCATGGGCCACCAACAAAACCTGTCACGCCCCGCTTCCCAAAAACGTGGAGGCGAAGTGTGAGAAGGTCCGCTCAGACTTGAAGCTACAAAGCCGCAAGTCCGATAAGCATCAATCACTTCAAACTACAGGTCCTTGCAACGCGAAACGAAACAAAGATAATAATAACGAAAAGAGACAAAAGTACATCTCAGAATATCCATAATAAATCTCAACATCGCAGAAAAAGCCACCAGGCTAAAATAAAAGAGTCTAAAAGAGGCCCAGCATGGCCAACAAAAGTACAAAGTACGAAAACAAGGAAAAGGTGCAAGCACCGACATCTAACAGCAACCTAAAGCAAAAGCAAGTAAAATCAGTCTCTAAGACTGGTCTCCGGTGTCCTCGAACTCCTCAACGAACGTAGGCTCGGGCTCAGCGTCAGCAAACACCTCGTCCTCAGCAACTGTCTCTGGCTCAGGGTCTAACATGTGACACCCAAAAGAGCAAGGGGCACATGTCAGCAAGTCTGGAAGACTTGTGCAAGGAACTGGAAGTGGGAAAAGTAAAGCAACCTAGCAGTTCTAGCATGATGCGATGACATGGTAGTTTAAGTAATGAGTGCAACAGGTAAAGTAAAGTAAAGTAAAGTACGAGCATGGCATGACATTCACAAGACAAGAACACGACAAGTAAAGTAAGCACCTCGTGCACAGGGATTCCGTCTTTTGGCTAGAGTGGCTGCGCGGGCCAACTCCTAAGCTCAAGTAACCGTTTATCCTTACCCCTCCACGTGTATCGGGCATTGGTTTCTGGCCAACACATGAGGCCCGCTTCTGGACCACGAGCCAGGAAGTGTGTAAACAAGTATGGCGTAGGGGTGCACCTAGCCGGACAAGTAGTACGAGGACAAGTATTGTAGCGTGTGCTACGATGCAACATTCAATGCATGGATGACATGGCATGGCAAGTAGTAAAGCGTACAAGTAAGAAAAGTAAACGTGACAGTTTAGCATGCATGAATGACAAGTTTAAGGGTTGGATCTAGCTTCGTTGTCAAGCTAGATCATTTAGGTGACGGATCTAGTTTCGTTGTCAAACTAGATCAAGTAGGCGTCTAGCCAGCTATCATTTCACTGACTAGTCTCTTTTACTCTAGGAACAAGAAAATGGCCTAAAAACATGGCCCTACACAAGAGTTGGCAAGTTTCACTTGCCTGCAACTATCACGTCAAGAAAACACCGTCCAACGAGTCCAAAGTCATGATTCCTACGTGCACAAGTCCACAGGCCTACATCCGTTTTATTAATCTTGATTAGTGATTTCTAAAACATTTAAAATACTTTAAAATACTGATTTTTAGTCTTGATTAGCATGCAATTGGGTTGGGGGTCCTAGGGGTGCAAAACGTTACCTCAACACGACGCGAAAGCTACACCGGCGTCGGGTAGCGACGCCGGGGGTTGGAATAAAGATCGCGCTCCAAGTCCAGATTCCAATTAGTTTCCTCGCTGGAAATTTCAGAGCAAATAACTCGGGCGACGATTCCAGATTCCAATGCTAATACGTGCGGCGACGGCTACGACGTGCGACGACGTCGTACGCGGCAAGTCGTCGAAGAGAACGTACCAAAGTGGGGCCCACAGTAGTCCTAGGGACCTTTGGGGAACCCACAATACCTCTGGAGAACTTGGGGGGCCCACGGAGGCAAGTGGTGCGACGGATGCGGGGTTGCGACGAGTGGCTCTCGGTCGTACAGCCTCGGTGCGGGGAAATCTCTCGATCAGACACTATGAACGGCGCTGTGCGACGCTTTGGGTCGGTCGCAGCAGCGGGGGCGGGCGTTTCCTTCGGTCAGACCGGTCGGGGGCTTCGGTCGTGCGCTTGGGATGCGAGGCGGGGCAGCGTTGCAACGTGCAGCGCTTGGGCGCTCGGTCACAGCGGGCGGGGCGACCGGTCAGACACGGAGCGGAGCGGGGCGACGGGGCGGGTCGATGCGGAGCGCTTGTGCGGAGCGGGGCCTCGGTCAGACCGAGGGCCTCTCTCGGCCAAGCGGGGGGAACGGGCGTGGGCGGCTGCTGCAGCGTGCGGACGGCGAGGATGCGGGGGCGGCTATCGGTCGGAGCGGGCGGATGCGGTGGGTTTTCTCGGTCGTGCGGGGGGCTGAACGTCGCAACGTTGCGACGATTCGTCTCAACGTCCAATTTCAAGTTTGGAAGAGGCTAGGGCTAATTTCTTTGGAAAATAGGTCTTGCTAGGGGTTGCTTATATAGTATAGATGGGTTGACTTGGTCTAGGGCTAAATCTAATAGGATTAGAAGTTCAAAAAGATTTAAAATTTGAAATTCAATTACTCCAACTCATCCAAGGGTTTGACCTGGTCCAAATGAGCTGGAAATTGGCTCAAAAATTCTTTAAAACGTTTAAAACTCAAATAAATTTTATTTGGCCGAAAATAATTTATAAATTAATTATTAAAAATATTATAAAACTTGTAAAAATTATAAAAGTGGTCAAATAAACTCCAAAAATTATAAAATAAATATCGTGGTGATCGTGGCGACGAATGTGAGCTAACTAAGAAGACGGATCTCAAATTCGACGTCAGACGACGAGACTAAAAATAGAAACGTCTCCCGTCAAAAGTGAAAATCGTCACGTCTCATCGAGTAAGTTTAAATTGCGGGAAAACGACTCGAGAAACGTCGTTCCAAATTAGTGCCACTATTTAATACTCTCAGAGACGTTCACAACGGCATATCACACAAAAGTATTCAAAATCAAACAAAGTCTAAAATAAACACGTGCACGGCCAAAAGCACGTGCACGAACGAAGTACAATGAAAACGTACCGTTACACTATTTCTTATTTAACAGGTTGGAATCTCTGTTTAGAGATTGTACAAAGTTTAGGACATGGGGAGTGTCGCCATTTTTGTAAGTTCATGCTTGCGGGGCAAGTGATTATAGTGGATTGAAAATCTCTACGGGGTAGAGGACTGGAGTAGGATCACAAGGATCCGAGTCAGGATAAATCTCTGTGTTTGCGATTGGTTTAATTTTCAGCACTTGTCATTTTATTTCTGTGCCATCTTTGCAAATATTACTAACATCTTATTTGCGACAATTTTTTAATATACACTATTCACCCCCCCTCTAGTGTATTGATCCTTACAGGCTAAAATTACATTTGGTATCAGAGCGAGGTTAAGATGGCAGCAAGTTCATCAAACATGAACGCAGTTCCTCACAACTACAATCAGCAACCTGAAGGGCACTCTCAAACTCGTCCTCCTCTATTTGATGGTTCAAATTACTCATATTGGAAAATACGTATGGAGATTCATCTCCAAATTATGAATTATGAGATTTGGGACATCGTAGAGTCAGGATACGAAAAGCCAACAACTCCTGTTGCTGATTGGACCGCCAACGACAAAACTGCAAAAACCAACAACTCAAAGGCCATGAATGCTTTATTTTGTGCTATGGATAAACATGAGTTTAATCGAGTATCTCAGGCCAAAAGTGCTCAGGAAATTTGGCATATACTTGAGGTAACTCATGAAGGAACCAGCAAAGTGAAGGAAACCAAGATTTCCGTTTTGGTTCACAAATTCGAGTTGTTCAAGATGAAGGACCAAGAGACAATTGGAGAAATGAACACCAGGTTTACTAATATTATAAATTCTTTAAATGCTCTTGGAAAAACTTACACTTCTCTTGAACAGGTTCGCAAAATTCTTAAAGCTTTAACTCCAGTATGGCGTCCAAAGATCACCGCTATTGAGGAAGCCAATGATCTTTCCACATTAACTATGGAAGATCTTATTGGTAACTTAATGGCCCATGAAGTTACACTACAAGATGAGAAAGAAGAATCAGATCAGAAGAAGAAAGTACTTGCCTTCAACGCAACATCAGATAATGAAGATTCCGATGATGATATGGCATTCTTTGCCAAAAACTTCAGAAAATTCTTTCAGAAAGGTAAGTATAATAATTTTAAATCTAAGAATACGGATTCCTCTCTTTGCTTTAATTGCAATAAGCAAGGACATATGAAGAAAGACTGTCCACTTCTCAAAGCAAAGTTCAAAACTTCTAACAATGATCAATCCAGAAGAGAAAGGAGGTTTGACAAAATGAAAAAGGCATTTGCAGCAACATGGGATGAATCTTCAGATGATGAAGATGATGATTTAAATGAAAGTGCCAACATGTGCTTTATGGCACAAGATGATGAAGATGAAGTAAGTTCTTTTAATAACAAAGAATTACTTGATGCTTTAAAAGATCTCTATTCTCGTTTCAAAAAGTTGAATAGTCAACATAAATCATTGAAACAGAATAATGATGATCTTCTTTCTAAATATAAAGAATTATCATCTTCTAAAAACATTGAAAATACTTCTTCTCAAGTTTTGGATCTTAGTAAAGAGAATGATATTCTCAAAACTAAGAATTTAGAATTACATACACAAATATCCGAAATGGATAAAAATATTTCATCACTAAAGATGAAATATGACGAGATGTCATCCAATGTTAATAAATTTAACAAAGGAAAGACTAATCTCGATGATTTGCTTAAAATTCAATATCCAGCAAATCATAGACAAGGACTGGGATATTCCAAAAAGGACATACCCAAGACTTCTTCCTCATGTGGTAAAACAAATTTTGTTAAACCACAAAAGAAGAATCATGCATTTATTTACACGAAGAAAGTAAACATTCCTACTTCTTCTTCACAAAGAAATGTTACTAACATTTCAAAAACATTTCCTAGGAAACCTACTACAATTAGTATATGGGTTCCTAAGGATTCATGCTTAGAAGATAGAAATGATTATATTTCTCATTATATACATGATATAGTTCATTCTAATGATTATATTAAAAAGCCAAATTCCACTTGGGTTTGGCTTCCAAAAATCTAATCCCAAGGACCCTCAAAAAGGGGTACCAATGCTTAATGTTTTATCTTTCAGGTACCTAAAAAGGAAAGATGGATTTTGGATAGTGGATGTTCAAAACATATGACAGGAAATGTCAAACTACTTTCAACCGTCAAGTACAAACAAGGAGGCACAGTTACCTTTGGTGACAACAACAAAGGCAAAATCATAGGCACTGGAACAGTTGGTAATACAAATCAGCCTATCATCGAAAATGTTCTCCTGGTTGATGGTTTGAAACACAACTTACTTTCCATTAGTCAGTTATGCGATAAAAATTACAAAATAGTTTTTGAACAAAATGATTGCATCATTTATGATTCTGATATGTCATCTATTTTATTTCGTGGTAAGCGTAAGAATAATATTTATATCTTATGCATGTCTATTAGCACTAATAATCATTGTTTAATGATTACATTAGATGAAACACTTTTATGGCATAAACGTTTTGGACACACAAATTTCAAAAATCTAGCACGTATTTCAAAACACAAGTTAGTTAATGGAATGCCAAATATTTCTTTCAAACACAAACATTTTTGTGATGCTTGTCAACAAGGAAAAATGCACAAATCTTCTTTTAAATCAAAGGATGTTATCTCAACAAAGAGACCATTAGAACTCTTACATTTAGATTTGTTTGGTCCTTCAAGAGTAGCTTCCTTGAATAGAAGTAGATATGCATTTGTCATTGTTGATGATTATTCTAGATACACTTGGGTTATATTCTTACAAAACAAGAATGATGCTTTTGAAGAGTTTTCAATATTTTGTATAAAGATTCAAAAGATCAAATCCTCTAACATTGTCACTATTCGTAGTGATCATGGGGGAGAATTTGAAAATGAATCATTTACCAAGTTTTGTAATGAAAATGGCATTTCACACAACTTTTCTTTTCCTCGTACCCCTCAGCAAAATGGAGTAGTTGAAAGGAAAAATAGAACTTTACAAGAGTGTGCAAGAACAATGCTTTGTGATAGTAATCTTCCTAAGTATTTTTGGGCAGAAGCTGTTGCAACTGCTTGTTACATTATGAATAAAGTTCTTATTAGGCCATTGCTTAATAAAACATGTTTTGAATTATTTTTTAATCGCATTCCACGTGTATCATATTTTAAAGTGTTTGGTTGTAAATGTTTCATTCTAAATACTAAAGATGCACTTGATAAATTTGATTCTAAATCTGATGAAGGTATTTTTGTTGGATACTCAACACGTAGTAAAGCCTACAGAGTATACAACAAAAGAACTTCAACAGTTGAAGAATCACTTCATGTCACATTTGATGAGAATCCTTCATCTAACTCTCCCATCATTGATGATGAAGAGAATATATTACCTCTTTCTAATTCTTTAGATAATATGAAACTTGATGAAATTGAGGCTACTAAACATTCTGTTGAGTCTGTTTCAGATAATGCAGATCTTCCTAAAGCATTTGCACAAGTTCCAAATCATCCATCAGAGTTAATTATTGGAGATATTACAGATGGAGTAAGAACTCGTCGCCAAATAGAGCAAATGACACATTGTGCATTTCTCTCAACCATTGAACCAAAGAACATCAAAGATGCATGTGAAGACAGTTCATGGATTATGGCTATGCAGGAAGAACTCAACCAATTTCAACGAAATGATGTTTGGGAATTAGTTCCCAGACCAACAGATCATTCAATTATTGGTACCAAGTGGGTATTCAAAAATAAATTGGATGAATCTGGTCAGGTAATTAGAAACAAGGCACGATTGGTTGCACAAGGTTATAATCAAGAAGAAGGTATTGATTATGATGAAACCTATGCACCAGTTGCTCGTCTTGAATCTATTAGAATGTTATTATCATTCGCATGTTTTAAAGATTTTAAACTTTTTCAAATGGATGTGAAAAGTGCTTTTCTAAATGGTTTTCTTAAAGAAGTAGTTTATGTAGAACAACCTCCGGGTTTTATTCATGAAAATTTTGAAAATCATGTTTTTAAATTGAAAAAGGCTTTATATGGTCTCAAACAAGCATCTCGTGCTTGGTATGAAAGACTTAAAAGTTATCTTTTAAATTCAGGATATTCTATTGGTAAAATAGATTCTACTTTATTTATTAAAAACATAAATTCTGATATTATCATTATTCAAATATATGTTGATGATATTATTTTTGGGTCTACTAACGAATCTCTTTGTCAAGATTTCTCCACAATTATGCAGAAAGAATTTGAGATGAGTCACATGGGTGAACTAAATTATTTCCTCGGTCTTCAAATCAAACAAATGAAGGAAGGAATATTCATCCACCAAAGCAAGTACTCTAAAGAACTCATCAAACGCTTTGGTTTAGAAAGTTCTGCAGACAAACGTACTCCGATGAGTACATCTACTTCCCTCGACAAAGATTTAAATGGTAAGAGTGTTGATCAACGTCTATACAGAGGTATGATTGGCTCCTTACTTTATCTAACTGCAAGTAGACCAGACATTATGTTTTCAGTTTGTTTATGTGCACGATATTAGGCAGATCCTAAAGTTTCACATCTAACTGCCGTAAAACGGATTATTAGATATGTTAAGTATACTTCTGATTTCGGTTTATTTTATCCTAAAACAAACACATTTGATTTATTATCCTATAGTGATGCAGACTTTGCTGGTTGCAAATCAGATCGTAAAAGTACCAGTGGTACTTGCCACTTTTTAGGTCATTCTTTAGTTTCATGGTTTAGCAAAAAGCAAAACTCTGTTTCATTATCTACAACCGAGGCAGAATATATTGCCGCTGGTTTAGCATGTGCTCAAATTTTATGGATGAAACAAACTATTTCAGACTATGGTATTAATTGTCCCACATGTCCTATAATGTGTGATAATACTAGTGCTATTAATTTGTCTAAAAATCCAGTTCATCATTCACGCACTAAACATATTGATGTACGTCATCATTTTTTAGATGATCATGTTCAGAAAGGTGATATTATTTTAAAATTTATTTCTACTGAACATCAAGTTGCCGATATTTTGACTAAGCCTTTGAAGGAAGAAACTTTTCTCAAGCTTAGAAGAAATCTAGGCATTGTTAGTGCATCAGAATTTGATTTATGAGTATATTTATTTATTTTTGATTTTTGTGAATTTTTCTATAATTGTTTGGTTACTATTTATTTTTGGCATGTTACCAAATTTCGTAGCATACCAATTTAACCAATTTTTAAACAATTTTTTTTGTTCTCCGTTTTGTACCTACTTAGATCCCTGGAATTTGAATTTTTAAATAACAGTTCTCCTATATCTTATTCTCAAATCAAATTTCATATTGAAATTCTTACCCGTTCTCTTCCACTTTGTCTCTATCTTTTTTATTCCTGTTGCTATCTGTGTTCTCTCTACTGCCACATGGATACTTCTCCTTTGTCTTTTTCCGATACCCTATGATTTTCACATTGAACGCAGCACTGACATTCATCCTCATTCTTCGAACTTTCCATTTGCACTCTGTACTTTTGTTTCTCTATTGATTTGGACTTCACAAGAAGACAAAAATTTATTTCTTCTGCCCGTTTTTCTCGGCCAAACCTCAGTCCAATAGTATTTCCTCCCATTGGAAATTAGTTTCTAATTTAATATATTTATTTTGACCACCTATCCTCTGGCCAAAACCGCAACCCAATTTCATTCGACCAACTACCCTATTAAATTCGGCTTTCAAAACCGCCACATGGGTATTTCTTATTGGTCCACTTCATCAACTCATTTTATCCTTCTTTATTCGGGTTACTCTCTTTGGAATCACGTGAGACCCTTCATATCTGTTGAATATTTTTTTATATATACTTCACCTCTTAACATTATTTCCACCTACCCCATTTAATTCTTCTCTCCACATGGATGGGTCTTATTGGCTCATGCCACCAAACCGCCTCATCTCCCTATACGGCCTCTCATGGGAACTTTCACAATATTTTATAATTAATTTTCTTATATTTCTTTGTTCTTATTTTATTCTTATTCTTTAATATGTTTATTCTTTTGAGAGAGTTCTCTCTGACTTTTGCCTTGGTCTTCTCATATGAATTCGGCCAGCATATCTTTCTCTCTATTGGTCTTTAATTTTTGCTCACCTTCCAATTTATTTTTACCTACCTTCTTAATGTCAACCTACCATTCATTATTTTTGTTATCTTCCCCATGTCACTCGGGTTTCCCATTCTTTACTATCTCATTGATTGTTTTCGGGTTTCTTCACTGCCTCTTCTTTTTGCAACCAACGGATACACGTTTTCTCAAACCGTTGCCTCTTCTTCTTCCCATCTGTTCGGATTTTTTGTATTTTGAATTTTTCTGGTGTTCCAACTTCCTTCAGTTCTAGCAACCGCTTCCACTTCTTATCATGGCAACTGCTTGGGCTTCTGTTTCTTTCTATTTAATTCGAACTCATTTCTTTCTTTTCTCATCCTCTGTTCTTCTCCTCTTCCACTCGTAGTTTTCATTTTCTTTCTTTCGTTCACCATGGCCGATCCCACTTTCCCGTCGCCCTCTGATCGGTTCCGTTCGGCCGCTGCCCAAGAACGATATCTTCGCTCGGAGGCCACTCGTTTTCATCCGGAGCGCTATCTCGACTATGGCACGCCGATGATGATGCAGGTCAAGAAGCTTCTCGCCATTGTTGGGCTTCATCAACTCTGGTCGCTTACCAACAAAACCCCCTATTACCCTACCTTGGTGCGAGAATTCTATGCCAATCTTGAGACTACGGTCCACCGTGGTCAAAAGTATTTCTCCACTCAGGTTCGGGGTGTTTGCTTCACCGTCGATAGCACCAAACTCGCCACCATCATAAATCAGCCGCCAAATAACCTCGGCCCTCTCTCTTTTCCGATGAACGACCCTGTTATCAATTCTCGTCTCGCTCCAAAGTTGACCCCTCATATGTCTGCCTCCAAACTCAGCCCTGAGGCCCGCATCCTCCACAAAATCGTCATTTTCAATTTGATGCCGAAGGCTGGGTCCGTGAACTATTTGGGCAATGCCTACCTTCACTGCCTCTATGCGATCATGGCCGGTTATCCTATTCATTGGGGCCATTTGCTTCTTCGTTATATGATGCGCCCTGTTTCCACTCATTTCTATTTCCCCAGTCTCATCACCCTTATACTTCGCGCTTTTGGCGTTCCCACCGACGGCGAACTGATGCTGCAGAATGACGTTCACATCGATGAAAACATCCTCCAAAGCATGGGACTACCGGATGATGTTTCTTCTCCTGACGATGACGACGATGACGACAACACCGTTGCTTCTGACGATGACTCCTCGCATCCTCCTGCTCCGGCTTCTTCCTCTCGTGGCAAGGCTCTGTTTCCAGGATCTTCCCTCTCTCGCTGCGGCAAGAAGATTCATACGTCTAAAGATGGAGTTAGCCCTTCTAGAGAGACGAATGCGGTTCTCTTCTCTCGTCTATCTACTCAGGTTGCTGAAGGGTTTGCGGGTATTCAGATTCAGATGAGCAAGTACGACGATGTTCTTCGTCACCACTCCACAGTTCTTGAGCAGATTCAGGTGGAACAGTCCTCACTTCGTTCCTCGCTGGAATCCGCCGAAGTCCTCCCTACTCGCCGCACTCGCACCCGTCGTTCTTCTCCGGGTTCCTCGTCATACCATCCCCATTGATTCCGTTGGTTGACTCCACACACTGCTTGCTATGACCTTAGCCTATCCGTGGTTTATCCTCTGCCGTCTGCTGGTTGCTCTTTATGATCGGTTGTTTTATCACTGGTTCTGTCTGTTGGTTGTTTATGGGGTTCTTATGTTGTTTCAGTATGTTATTCGTCCCTGCCGTTAGCATGTTGGTTCTGTACTTTGTGATGCATGTTGCTTTTAGTGGGTGTTTTTTGTTTTCGGATGCATATGATGTACTGGGCTTACTTAAGTTGGGTTATCATCGATGTTATGTTCAATATATGATAGTTCTTTTGTGTCCTTCGTCTCTCTGTTTGGTGTTAGTTACTTTAAGTATTCGTTACTTTTATTCCTTATATGCTCCCTACATAACCTGTTTATGTTCAAATTTTAATTTCCTTCATTTTTTAATTTGGCCTGCTACGAAATATCGTAGCCTGCCAATTTCTCTGGTCCACTTTTTGTGGATGACAAAGGGGGAGAAATATGCATATATTCAGGGGGAGTTTATATTCATATACTCAGGGGGAGTAATATTTCCTTTAACTCTTTATAACATATCAACATCACACTTGTTCATGTTAATACATATTATACTTATTAACACTTGATTAACTCACATTTGATACTTCATTATTTGTCATCATCAAAAAGGGGGAGAATGTTGGAACTTGGAATTTTCATCCTCTCTTCCATAAGGTTTTGATGTGACAAGTCAATATATTTCATGTTACTAACTTTATCTATGCAGATGTGCAGCTTCAACGCAAATTCATTCACATCACGCATATGATCAAAGTACAAGGAGATTCTGCAAAAACAACCTTGCTACTCAAATTACGTGTGAAACACGTATCTACGGAATGATGTAATTTTTACTTTTTAGATAGCTTCAGGGCCTTGGTTATATCTTATCATATATCCCTAAAGCTCAAATCTACATCATCTCCTAACTCATTTGATCCTAAGTCAAAATTCGTATTTTTCAGTACTAGCCTACTAGGAATTCTCCTAGCCTACCAAAACAGTTATATTTTGGCTTGATACTTTCAGAAAAGTATCTATCCGTTGTCTATTCCACGTCACCAAAATTTTGTGACCGTTTGTTACCGTTAAAAAATTGGCAGGCTACGAATTTTCGTAGCATGCCAAAATGCTTTTGGGACTGAAATTTTCCAGAACAGTTTTTGACCGTTCTCCAACGTTCCTCTCAGTTTCTGAACGTTGTGCAACGTCTCTTTTAGAGCCGTTCACAACCGTTTCTAAAACCTATAAAAGGAGGGGTACCCCCCTCTCATTTTACACACACTTTCCTCTTCTAAATTCTGATTTTGTTGAAAGCAAGTCTTTGATTTTCTTAAGTAATTCTGCCATTAGTTGTTCTTTTCTTATTTGTAAGAAGAAATCATTAGATTTCTCTCTTCATTTAAGAACGGAAGAACTTGTATTTTCAACATCACTTTTGGAAAGTTGTTTGTGTTCATAATTGTAAGAAGATATCAATAGATCTCTCTCTTCTTTTATGAACCAGAGAACTTCAAGTGTTGCGCTTCATTACCTATCTTTTATATCTTGAAGTTCATCTTCTAAACACCATCCTTGAATTCATTCTCTGAAATTTATAACAAGGCTATAGGTGTTTTCCTATTTCTTATTTAACAGGTTGGAATCTCTGTTTAGAGATTGTACAAAGTTTGGGACACGGGGAGTGTCGCCATTTTTGTAAGTTCATGCTTGCGGGGCAAGTGATTATAGTGGATTGAAAATCTCTACGGGGTAGAGGACTGGAGTAGGATCACAAGGATCCGAACCAGGATAAATCTCTGTGTTTGCGATTGGTTTAATTTTCAGCACTTGTCATTTTATTTCTGTGCCATCTTTGCAAATATTACTAACATCTTATTTGCGACAATTTTTTAATATACACTATTCACCCCCCTCTAGTGTATTGATCCTTACAGGCTAAAATTACAACTCGGCCGAGTGAAGGAGTCACTCGGCCGAGCATCGACAGCCCGCTCAGCCGGCCAGATCGGACACGCAACAGACTTCATATCAGCGTGTACTCGGCCGAGCATCGCCAGACCACTCGGCCGAGCACGGATACACCACTCGCCCGAGTGGCATCAAGACGACGGCAACCAAAATTCCCAAGTTACTGTAATCCGTCAGTCAGCCCCGAGTTCCGACTCGGCCGAGTGAAGAAATCCCATCGGCCGAGTGAAGAAATCCCATCGGCCGAGTGACTCCCGAGGAGACGACCCCCAAAAGTCCAGACTTACTGGAATCCGTCAGGGTCCGTCACTCGGCCGAGTGACATTTGTCACTCGGCCGAGTGAGCCGCGCTGCCTGTAGCGTAAAGTGCGATTTTCAAGCTGCGCAGGGGCAATTTTGTCACAGTTTTTTGGGCGATTTTGGGGGGTATTTAACCCCAGTTTTTAACCTAGTTTAGAGAGCTTTTTCTCATATTTTTGGCAGCCCTTTTTGATTACTTTTGAGGAGATTAGATTTAGTTCTTTGGAGAGATAAAAAGTTCTATTTTGTTGGATGCTATTGAATCTTCATTGGTGTTTCAGAGTGTTTTCTCACTACAAAGCGTTGACCGTGGAGAGCCTGGTCAACGTGGTCAAGGGGCCCGCTTTGGGTCCCTCGGGGGGCTTCGAATCGGTGCAGAAGGGGTGAGGGGTAGCCTCAGCCCTGGTTGAGACGCTCGGCCTCGGACAGGTGTGCTCGGCCTCGGTTGGTAGGGGGACGAGGGGTAGCCTCAGTCGCCCGGGTAGGTGCACGGTCGACGGGTAGCGAGGGAGAGTCTCGGACCCGATTAGGACGCTCGGCCTCTGGTGGACGTGCTCGGCCACGGCAGGCTGACGGTGAGGGGAAGCCTCACCGTCCGGTTGATCGAGTGGTCGGAGAGGGACGAGGGGTAGCCTCGGCCCGTTGATCTGTTGTCCACTTGCGCAGACGAGAACGCTCGTCAGGGGGCCGGACCTTGGTTCCGGCCAAATCCCCTCCGATGCCTAAGTCAGATAGAGATCTGAGAAGGGAGGCCCGGCGGAGACGGTCCGACTCGTGAGGAGATCGTAACGGCGTCTCTCGGCGCGAGCGGGGGAGGAAGGAGATGAATTGGGGGAACGAGGTCGTTGATGGAGTACCTTAGGTTTTGTTACCTGAGATGCGGTCCCTTTCTTCGTCGTCTTCCTGGCCCTTTTATAGAGCTCCTGCTTGATTGCCTCCGGCCCACGTCCCACGCCCGCCATTGATCGTGCCCCATCAGTCCCCCCTCGCCGCCGCTCTCTCCGCCATGCCAGCACCTCCCCATTATCGCTATTTAGTGGTCGCGCGTCCGGGGGAGTGGTTTTCGCAGGAGTGGGCGAGCGACCAACGGGTTATTGGGGCTGGGTCGGATCAACGTTCGAGGAGGTCCCTTGTAGGGCCTTTGTCGAATGGGCTTTGAGGACGCAGATGGGATTTTGGCCAGTAGTCGGGCTCTTGGGCTCGTGCTTTATTGGTCTCGGTCAAATAGGCGTAACAATTGCCCCCATCGGTCGGGTTGATCGGCCTCGGCCGGTTCGGCTCGGCCGATGTGACCTCTGCCGATTTTGACGAGCTCGTCAGTCGATGCCGACTCATTTATTAGTCGTCATCATGAGTTGGCCCGTTCGATGTTTTTAAGGCGCGGGTTCCGAAGCGCCGTCGGCCTTCAGATGTCGCCACGTGTAGCGGTAAGCTTATCCCTGCCATTCGCGGAGTCGTCTTAAGTGGAGAAGCCGAGGGATTCGTGAGCCGCCATCCCATCGTCTTTCTTCTTTGCGCTGATCCCCCTCCTGTCTGAGCTCTACCCCATGTCGTCTTCTTCTGCTACGGGTTCGGTTCGGTCGGAGCGCGATGAGGCTCCAGGTCTGGCGGGTGGCACTCCTTCGGCGATTAGTCAGCATGGGGATGATCTTTCAGGGGTTCCTTCTGAGGTCTTGGCGTGGCCTTCGTCGATCTGTGCCACCGCCATCGGGAGCATGCGCTCCTCCTACCTGCTTCCGCCTTACTCGGCTCGTGCCCCTGGGGCTGACGAGCGGATCTGCTCTCCTGGTCCCAATGAGGTCGGGATATATGAGAAGTGCTTCCACTTTGGGCTCCGTTTCCCGCTTCATCCTTTTATCGTTGAGTTCCTTCAGGCCCACAATGTGTGCTTGTGTCAATTCTGTCCCAACGCCGTCGGGATCCTCGTCGGGTTCGTTGTCGTCTGCATGCTGAAGGGTGTGGTACCCTCTCTCCGCCTCCTTGCCCAGTTCTACCGCCTTAGCCTCCACCAATCGGGGGCGTGGATTTACATCAGCGCCCGCCCGAAGATGTCCCTGGTGCTGGGGTTGCCGAGCTCCCTGAAACGCTGGAAGGGGGAATATGTGTTCGTCACATTCCCCTCAAGTGTACCCTTCCCGGCTCGGTGGGTGGCGGCCGGTGCCGTTGTTCTTAATCTGGGTGAGCCGACGGTCGGTGAGCCGACAGTTGTCCTCGGTGGGCCTCTCGATGAGGCGCCAGTTCGCGGCTCTTCCCAAAGCCAAATCGGTGGCCGGGCTAGGCCCTGAGGTCCCTGGTGAGGAGGGGGAGGAAGCTAGTCAGTTGGAGGAGGTGCGGGTCCAGTCCCTGAACTCCCGAATAACCGAGCTGTCCACTCTCCTGGAGGTGGCGGATCGGGAGAGAGCCGTGGCTCTGACCGCGAAGTCAGAGGCCGAGACGCAGCTCGCCTCTCTTTTAAAAGATGTCGGCGCGTCCGGGGGAGACAAGCAGATCCCCGACCCGACTGCTGCCTCCGAAGCCTCGGAGCTCTCCGATCGTCTGGATGCAGCGGAGGAGCAAGCGATGGCCCTTGCAGCCCAACTTGGGGAGAAATCCCGGGAGATCGAGAAGGAGAGGGCGGAGCACCAACGCCAGGTCGAGACCTTAGAGGCCCGGCTGCGTGGGCTCGAGGGGGTGGATCCAGCCCGGATCGCTCGGGATGCCGTGGCGGAGTATGCCACCTCCTTTGTGGAGACCGCCTTATCGACTCGTACGAGAAGGGCTTCGCCCGGTGCCAGTCCGAGATCCAAAAGAAGTTCCCGCTCTCGGGGATTGACTTCGGGAAACTTCGGATGTATTCTGACGTCGAACAGAGTAAGGGGGAGACCCTAGTGAGCTGCCAGCCTGTGGCTCCACCGGTGCCCCCGGAGAAGAATGAGGGAGGGGAATGCCCCTCGACCTCTTCGTGTATCCCTCTGTATACCTTTTCGCTTTATCTGGAAAGGAATGAATTTAAAACAAATTTATTTCATAGGAAGTGATACATCTATTGAAAGTATTTGCGTAAATGCTCCGCATTCCAAGTGTGAGTGAGAACTCTCCCTTCCATGTCGGCTAGTCAGTAGGCTGCGGGTCCGAGGACCTCGACGACTTTGTAGGGTCCTTCCCATCTAGCCGCGAGCTTCCCTTTGCGAGCGGTATCAGTGGTGAAGCCCGCTTTCCGGAGGACCAGGTCCCCGAGGTGGAAGCTTCTCCCCCTCACCCGAGCGTTGTAGTATCGGGCCACCTTCTGCTTTTGGCGGACGATGGTGGCCAGTGACTGCTCCCGTCGCTCGTCGAGGAGCTCCAGGCTGAGCCCTAGGCCCTGCAAGTTCCGGTCTTCGTCAAAGTATTTGAGGCGAAGAGATTCTTCGCCTAATTCGACCGGTACCACCGCCTCGGCCCCGTAGGTGAGCATGAAGGGGGTCTCGCCAGTAGCCTCCTTGTGGGTCGTCCGGTATGACCAGAGTATCCCGGGGAGCTCTTCTGGCCAGTTCCCTTCGGCGTCCTTCACTTTCTTCCGGAGGGGCTCTATGATACACTTGTTGGCCGCTTCTGCCATCCCGTTGGTCTGGGGGTGTGCTACTGAGGCAAAGAGGAGCTTGATTCCCCATTCCTCACAAAAATCTTTAAACCCTGCAGAATCGAATTGCTTCCCGTTGTCTGTGACGATGGCCCGTGGTATTCCGAATCGGGAGATGATGGAGTTCCACACGAAGCTTTTCGCTTTCTTCCACGTGATGGTTGCCAACGGCTCGGCCTCGATCCACTTGGTGAAGTAGTCCACTGCCACGATCAGGTACTTCCGCTGCCCTCGTCCTGGTTTGAACGGTCCGAGGATGTCGAGCCCCCATTTCGCAAAGGGGAGGGGGCTCACGATAGGGATGAGCTCTGACGGAGGAGTCGAAATGTGGTGGGCGTACCTCTGGCATTCTTGGCATCTCTGGACGTAGCTTGTAGCATCTTTGGCCAAGGTCGGCCAGTAGTACCCCTGTCTTAAGATCTTCTGCGTGACTATCTTGCCCCCGTGGTGGTTCCCGCAGATCCCGTCGTGAACCTCTCGTAGGACGTAGTCAACTTCTTGCGGCCCGATGCACTTCAGGTATGGGAGGACGTCCGTCTTGGTCCAGCGTCTCCGGTAGAGCGTCCCCTCATGGATCATGTATCGGAGTGCTTTTCTCTCCAGGGTTCGACGTTCGTCCCCATCGGCCGGGACCTCTCCGTGGGTGAGGTATCGGATGATCGGGTCCATCCAGGTGGGCTCTTGGTCGATCGCCATCACCTCGTGCTCCATCGTGCTGGGGGACGACAGGTTCTCTACGTAGATGGTGCGGCCCAGCTCCTTTGGTGAGGACGAGGCCAGCTTCGACAACGCATCGGCCCGTGCATTCTCTGATCGTGGGAGGTGTAAGACCTCCACGTCTTTGAATTTGGACATCGCCGCTCTGGCGACTGGGAGATATCTCTGCATCGCCTCCTCCCGTGCCTCGTAGCTCCCTAAGAGTTGGTTGACGATGAGCTTCAAGTCGCTTAGGAGGCGGACGGACTCGGCCCCGAGCTCCAGGGCCAGCCTCAGGCCGTTGATCACCGCTTCGTATTCCGCCACGTTGTTCGTGGCGGGGAACTCGAACCGCAGCGAGTATTCCACAATGTTCCCCTCCGGAGATTGGATCGCAATCCCGGCCCCGCCTCCTGACTGTGTGGCCGACCCGTCCACATGAACTATCCACGCTCCTGGATCCTCTAGCTGGAAGTGGTCAGCCGAAAGAAAGGACATGGGTGGAGCAGTTACCGTCCCTGGGTCTTCTCCCTCCGGGGGGCCATTTCCTTCCGTCGTGCACTCGGCGATGAAGTCGGCTAGGGCCTGTCCTTTGATGGCCGTGCGCGGTTTGAATCGGAGGTCGAACTCGCTCAGCTCCACTCCCCAGTTTAGCATCCTTCCCATTCGGTCGAATCTTTTGAGGTTCTGCTCCAGCTGCGAGTCGGTCAGGATCAGTATGGTGTGGGCCTGGAAATAGGGTCGGAGCCTTCGTGCTGAGAGGACGAGGGCGTACGCCAGTTTCTCCATGGGCGAGTATCACACCTCTGCCCCCTTCAAGATCCGGCTCATGTAATATACCGGCTATTGCACCCCGCCGTCCTCCCGGATCAGCACCGAACTCACAGCTTCCTCCGCGCACGCCAGGTAAAGGCTCAGCGAGTCCCCTTCCCGGGGTTTGGACAGGAGAGGTGGGCTGCGGAGATACTCTTTGAGGTCCCCGAACGCCCGGGAGCAGTCTTCGTCCCAGAGTATCGTCTTCCTATTGTTCGGAGGTTCCGCGATTGCTTTCCTCAGGACCTTGAAGAAGGGGAGCGATCTTTCCGCTGATTTGGAAAGGAATCGCCCCAGGGCTGCGATGCACCCGTTCAGCCTCTGTAGCTCCTTGGTCGTCGTCGGCTCGTGCATGTTGACCAGCGCCTCGATCTTGTCGGGATTAGCTTCAATACCACGGTTATTTATCATAAATCCCAAGAATTTGCCAGATCTTACCCCGAACGTGCACTTCGCAGGGTTGAGCCGAATGTGGTGTCGCCGCAACCGCTCGAAGGTCTCCCGCAAGTCGGCGATGTGGTCTTCCGGTCGCCTTGACTTGACAAGCATGTCGTCGACATAGACTTCTAGGTTCCTCCCGATCTGGGAGCTGAACACCTTGTTAACCATTCTCTGGTAGGTGGCCCCCGCGTTCTTCAAGCCAAAGGGCATCTTCTTGTAGCAGTAGGTTCCCCGGTCCGTCGTGAAGGCCGTCATCTCTTCGTCCCGGGGGTCCATCTGGACTTGGTTGTACCCGGAGTAAGCGTCCATGAAGCTTAGCATCTCGTATCCCGAGGCGTTGTCCACCAGGTGGTCGATACGCGGCAGGGGGTAGCTGTCCTTGGGGCAGGCCTTGTTGAGGTCACTGAAGTCCACGCACATTCGCCACTTCCCGTTGGGTTTTTTGACCATCACCACGTTCGACAGCCACTCCGGGTACCAGACTTCTCGTATGAAGCCGGCATCGAGGAGACGCTCCACTTCCTCGGAGGCTGCCTTCATCTTCTCGCCGCCCAGGTTACGCTTCTTCTGTCTAACCGGTTTGAAGTTGGGGTCGGCGTTGATCTGGTGGACGATCACCTGGGGGTCCACGCCGGGCATGTCTTCAGGTGACCAGGCGAAGATGTCTAGGTTCGCCTCCAGGCATTCGATCAGCTGATCCCTCAGGTCCGGGCTCAGCCCTCTCCCGATCGAGACGAACCGGCCCTCGGTGTCCGTGACCAGGATTTGCTCCTGCTCCTCCGTAGGGGTGGGCCTAGGCCTGCTCCTTAAGTCGAGCGCGGCCATCCGGTCAGCTAGACGATCCTCGGGACCTTCCTCCGCCAGTTGATAGCAGGTATTCGGTCTCCCCGCATCGCCTTCGACTTGCCCCATCCCCCCCGGCGTTCGGAACTTGATGGTCCGATGGAGGGTTGAGACCACCGCGCCGACGGCGTTGAGTAGGGGTCGGCCGATGATCCCATTGTATTCCGACCCGATCCCCAATACGATGAATTCCACCGCCAGGGTCACTGAGTCCGGTGTGTCTCCAAGCGTTACCGGGAGATGGATGGTGCCGATGATGGGGGCGGAGTGACCCGTGAATCCGACCACGGGACCCGAGCGAGGTCGCAAGTCTTCTTTCCGCCGGCCCATCTTCTCCAGGGTTGACATAAACAGGACGTCACAGGAGCTGCCGGTGTCGACGAGCAGCCGTCGTACCATGGTAGTGTCTATGACCACTGATACCACCAGAGCCACGTCTGAGCTGCGCGCCGTTACGGGCGCGCTCGGTCTTCCGACCGGTTGGGAAGGGGATGGCCTCCCGGCCCTACCCTCGCGACTCTCCTCGCGTCGGTCCCATGCCCATTCTTGGTCACGATGGCGGGCCCTGTCGCCCCGCGTCGGGGCCTCGCCCTTCTTTCGCCGAGAGGAGGGAGGCCGCGTCATCGCAGATGTGGTTTGTTTCTTCGTGGGACGGTTTTCGTTCCCACAGACGGCGCCAGATGTTTCAAAGTGTTTTCTCACTACAAAGCGTTGACCGTGGAGAGCCTGGTCAACGTGGTCAAGGGGCCCGCTTTGGGTCCCTCGGGGGGCTTCGAATCGGTGCAGAAGGGGCGAGGGGTAGCCTCGGCCCTGGTTGAGACGCTCGGCCTCGGACAGGTGTGCTCGGCCTCGGCTGGTAGGGGGACGAGGGGTAGCCTCAGTCGCCCGGGTAGGTGCACGGTCGACGGGTAGCGAGGGAGAGTCTCGGACCCGATTAGGACGCTCGGCCTCTGGTGGACGTGCTCGGCCACGGCAGGCTGACGGTGAGGGGAAGCCTCACCGTCCGGTTGATCGAGTGGTCGGAGAGGGGCGAGGGGTAGCCTCGGCCCGTTGATCTGTTGTCCACCTGCGCAGACGAGAACGCTCGTCAGGGGGCCGGACCTTGGTTCCGGCCAAATCCCCTCCGATGCCTAAGTCAGATAGAGATCTGAGAAGGGAGGCCCGGCGGAGACGGTCCGACTCGTGAGGAGATCGTAACGGCGTCTCTCGGCGCGAGCGGGGGAGGAAGGAGATGAATTGGGGGAACGAGGTCGTTGATGGAGTACCTTAGGTTTTGTTACCTGAGATGTGGTCCCTTTCTTCGCCGTCTTCCTGGCCCTTTTATAGAGCTCCTGCTTGATTACCTCCGGCCCACGTCCCACGCCCGCCATTGATCGTGCCCCATCAGTCCCCCCTCGCCGCCGCTCTCTCCGCCATGCCAGCACCTCCCCATTATCGCTATTTAGTGGTCGCGCGTCCGGGGGAGTGGTTTTCGCAGGAGTGGGCGAGCGACCAACGGGTTATTGGGGCTGGGTCGGATCAACGTTCGAGGAGGTCCCTTGTAGGGCCTTTGTCGAATGGGCTTTGAGGACGCAGATGGGCTTTTGGCCAGTAGTCGGGCTCTTGGGCTCGTGCTTTATTGGTCTCGGTCAAATAGGCGTAACAATTGGTTTGTCTCTCTTTCTATCAAAAACCTCATTTTTATTGATATATTGTCTATTGCATTGAATTCTATTGTTTTTATTATTGAATTTCTAATTATTTGCATTATGAATTGTGAGTAGTTTTATCGTCTTAGGGCGTAGGGATGAACCCTACGAACCCTATTTCTAATTTGTGATGAATTGGTGAAATTCTTGCTAGAATTGATTAGTGTTAGTTTGAGATTGATTTAATACGAATAGCTAGGGATTCATACCGATTGGGATTTGCAAGAGATTGGTTCCCAACTCGATAGGAAGCCCAATAAATTCGAATTGGGTTATAATTGGGTTTCACTGGAATCGGTTTGCAAGAGATTGGACCGATCCTAGGGTTTTCGATTGCAATTCTATACCAATACCCGTTTGCAAGAGATTGGACAGGTAGGAACTATCCCAACCTAGGTCGTAGCTCGAGTTTGTACGAGAGTGGGCTCGAGATACGATTGAACGATGATGTTGTTCTTCACGCTAGCTTGCCTAGGTTAGGGTTTGCAAGAGATTGGACCATACCCTAGGTTAGCTATAGACCGGCAATAGCGCGAGAGCATGAGCTTGGTTCTACATTTAGTTGCAACTAGTTCACCTGAATTTCAAGTCTAGCAATTGTGAAACCTACGAATCACAATGACGAGATACGGTTTGTAGCGGGGGTTCCCTATCCCTAGGCGTTTTTATTAATTTGATATTTTCTTTATACAATTGAACGACTGTGACCGCTTTATCGCGAATATTTCTCGACTGTTCTTATAGCCAGGTGAATTGAAGAAAGACACCGTCATTTTCCCTCCTCGTGTTCGATACCCACTCGCCGCTACACCGTGGGCTTGCGGTAAGACTAGCGAGTCTTGTTCCGAGTGTGTATCCGGGGCGCGATCAGGGCCCGAGGGGTATGTCCCCTGGCGGGACAGGGTGAGAGGCCTGGTGTACAGTGCCCGTGTCCACTGCGTCGAGTGCAGTCCCCCCCCCCCCAATCCATAGGGTGAGTTTCAGGTCCTTGTATCACATGGTTTACCGAGGTTTCCAACTAAGTAAATTAATAAACAAGAGTTATACATGTTACTTGTTCTGCTTGCAATACTTCCTCCTTTCCTTTATCTAATGTGCTTGTAACATTTGTGTAATATATCTGGCACTTGTAGTCATTTTGTCAGATTATGTTTGCTTGAACACTTGTATTGTTATTTGTGCTAACCTTTTTCTTGCAGTAATTCATCACCGAACCGCAGGTACGCTCCCTCACTTAGCTGTTTACTTTTATGCCATAATATACAGTTTGCATGCTTATTTCTCATACCTTGCTTAGGATTACTGAACTTAAAATAGCATTCCCAAATCCAAGTTGTTTTCCTTCTGGGGCACGCATTGACGTGCTCCTCTCCATTTTTCAGGTAGCAGATGGTTGGAGAGCCTGGGAGACTTGTGAGCATGGAGCTGGGGGTATGGGGTAGTTCAGGGAGTTGGGTTGTACTTTGGGGTCATGAGTTGATATTGTCCTTGGAGGTGTAACTTGAGTTGAAATTTATTGATGCATATTTGTATCAGATGTTGTGCTGGCCCTTATATTAGGAATGTGAAATGAATGCTTATACTCTTTGTGATGTTATATAAGTGGAATATGATCTCCTTGTTGTTGTATATGGAGCATTACAGATACTATCCCAGTATGTGTGCAGTGGACCTGCATCTCTCTTGTCCTCTCTCTCCATAACTTTCTCTCTCTTCACCCTCATCTCTCTGGGATCCTGGGACGGATTCATACTTCACGTGTATCCTGGGGAGCGGTGCGTTTCACATGAACTTACACGAGCACAAATAACTGAGAATATTCCATTTTGTAAATGTGTAACTTCTTTAAAATGCAACTCATCTGTTAAACTATTCCAGCATGCTCAAACTTTACTTTACGCACTTATTTATCATATTTGTGTTTGACGTTTTCTTCAGTTGCAAAGTTATTGCTTTTAATTACTATAAAATCTTGTCGAGGCTTTTCGTTGACATATATTTCAATGGAACTATGAAATATATGTTAGGTTCAGGGACGGAGTATAGCGAGGAATCTGCTTACGAGGACCAGAACCAGGAGGTAGATCCTGCAGACCAGAGTTACGAGGACGTCGACATTCTTCCTGCTGAGGACTAGATTATTGTTGCTGCCTTCATTTTATTTAGTTTTATTCATCATTTCAGGTGTGTTACGCATGTAATAAAATGTACGGCCATGCTAGGCCTAATTTATTTGTGTACTTGCTTTTGAACTCTGGGCAAAGTTGTAATAAATATCTGTGTTGTTTCTGAATATCGCGGTTGCAAAAACCTGGTTGCTATTTACAAAAAATCCTTATTGTGCTTAAGTCAAAGAAGAAAGGAAAAGGGTACTTCTTCTTTGCTTTATGCACATGCGGACCCGCTCATGTTCTCGCTCCCAAATAAAGTGGGAAGCGGAGCGTGACAAGTTTTAGTGGTGGCACATACAGGTCCTTTTGCAACCAACGAGACATTTCAGGAAAAATGCAAGTTTTATTACTAACCGGTCGTTTAGACAAATTAGTACACAAATGCTTACCTTGCTTTGTTTGCAGCATGGCAGGACGGCCCAATACTCGCAACGAAAATGGAGTCAACAGGAACGAAACTCCCGACATCCACGAGCTCATGGGTGTCATGAGAGGCAAGCTAGAAATCCAACAACAGCTCATTCAGCAAGGTAACAACAGCAAGATGTACAACCTGCACCACCGCCTCGGCAAACTGCACCGGGAGCCAAGCAATTTCGGGAGCTGAACCCAAAAAGCTTCTCCGAAAGAGAAGGGCCACTAAAAGATGAAGAATGGG
>CM061130.1:81162515-81216235 GCA_030789695.1 Scilla litardierei
GGAAAGAACACACCTGATTAGTTACCACCCGAAGGTGGATCTGTGAGGTCAATGGTGGTATCCTCTCTGGCCCAAAGCTCTTGAAAGTGTTTCAGACGTTGTCCATTGACTTTGAATTCATGGCCATCCTTTTCATTCACTAAGACCACCGCTCCATGTGAAAAGACTTCTTTGACAAAGTGTGGTCCCGTCCATTTTGAGCGCAGCTTTCCTGGAAATATATGGAGTCTTGAATTGTACAACAAAACCTTGTCTCCAACTTGGAATTCCTTTTGTAGGATCATCTTGTCGTGCACAGCTTTCATCCTTTCTTTTGCTAGCTTTGCATTTTCATATGCCTCTCGTCGTATCTCATCAAGCTCCATGATCTGCAATTTACGAGAAACATTGGATGAGTCATCAAGCAAATTAAGTGTTTTAATTGCCCAAAAAGATTTATGCTCTAATTCAACAGGAAGATGGCAATTTTTTCCATAAACCAAACGAAACGGTGACATCCCTAAGATAGTCTTGTAGGCTGTCCTGTAGGCCCATAGAGCTTCAGGCAAGCGAAGACTCCAATCTTTGCGTGTGGGATTCACTGTTTTCTGAAGAATGTTCTTGATTTCCTTGTTCGCCAACTCCGCTTGCCCGTTTGTTTGAGGATGGTAAGGTGTTGAAACTTTATGTGTCACCCCAAATTTCTTCATTAGATCTGCAAAGAGCCTATTGCAGAAATGAGAACCTCCATCACTGATAATGGCCTTTGGTACTCCAAAGAGCGAGAAGATGTTCTCTTTCAAAAATTTCAGCACAATGGAAGCGTCATTGGACCTACAAGGAATAGCTTCCACCCATTTAGAGACATAATCAATGGCAACCAATACAAATATATATCCAAAAGATGGTGGAAAAGGCCCCATGAAATCAATACCCCAACAATCAAATAATTCTATTTCTAACATGGGATTCAATGGCATCATGTTTCTTTTTGTAATTCCCCCCAACTGTTGACAACGCACATATGATTTACAATAAGCATATGCATATTTAAACATACTAGGCCAATAAAAACCACTCTGTAAAATTTTTGCAACAGTCTTATGAGCTGAAAAGTGCCCCCCACATACCCCATCATGGCAAAAATGTAAAACACTATCAAACTCATGGTCGGGTACACATCTCCTTACAATTTGGTCTCCACAGTATTTAAAAAGATAAGGATCATCAAAATAGAACGATTTTACCTCATGCTTGAAGCGTTTGAAATCTAAAGAAGACCAATATGGAGGGGTTCTACCTGTCACCAAATAATTAGCTATATCTGCATACCATGGTAGGGTAGAAATGGCGAAAAGCTGCTCATCTGGGAAGGAATCTCGCAATGGAATGGTAGGTGACTCTGTTCCCACCGTCAATCTAGAAAGGTGATCTGCGACATTGTTTTCAACTCCCTTCTTATCCTTGATCTGAATATTGAATTCCTGCAAAAGAAGAATCCATCGTAGGAGTCTAGGTTTAGCATCCTTTTTAGATAAAAGATATTTCAGTGCAGAATGATCTGTAAAGATAAGAATAGGTGAGCCCAATATATAGCTTCTGAATTTCTCCAATGCAAACACCACCGCCAGCAACTCCTTCTCCGTAGTAGTATAGTTCCTTTGTGCTTCATTTAACGTTTTACTGGCATAGTAGATCACACAAGGAACTTTCTCTTTCTTTTGCCCAAGCACTGCCCCCATTGCGTAGTCACTTGCATCACACATGATTTCAAATGGCATACTCCAGTCTGGAACCTGTAAAATAGGGGAGGAAACAAGTGAGTTTTTTAATTTATCAAATGAAACTTGACACTCTTGTGTCCATATGAAATCAGCATTTAAAGTTAATAAGTGGCAGGGGGGGGGGGAGATGGCGCTGAAATCCTTTATGAATCTTCGATAAAATCCTGCATGGCCTAGAAAGGATCGAATGTCTTTGACGCATTTTGGTGTAGGCAACTTCTCAATCACCTCAACTTTTGCTCTGTCTACCTGAATACCTGCTTTGGAGACTAGGTGTCCAAGAACCAAACCTTCAGTTGTCATGAAATGACACTTTTCCCAGTTTAACAACAGGTTCTTTTCCTGGCACCTGTGCAAGACAAGAGCTAAGTTAGATAAACAATTTTCAAATGAAGTGCCATATACAGAGAAATCATCCATAAACACTTCCATAATCCTCTCAACCATATCGCTAAAGATACTCAACATGCAACACTGAAAAGTAGCAGGTGCATTGCATAATCCAAAAGGCATTCTCCTAAAAGCGAAAGTTCCAAAGGGGCAAGTGAAGGTAGTCTTCTCTTGATCCTCTGGAGCAATCTCTATCTGATAATAGCCAGAATAACCATCTAGAAAACAATAAAATTCGTTACCTGCTACTCTTTCCAAGATTTGATCAATGAAAGGTAATGGAAAGTGATCTTTTCGTGTTTTAGCATTTAACTTTCTGTAATCAACACACATCCTCCAACTTGTGGTGGTCCGCATCGGCATAAGCTCATTGCTCTCATTTCTTACCACTGTGAGGCCTGATTTCTTCGGAACCACCTGTATGGGGCTAACCCATCTGCTGTCTGAAATAGGATATATTATACCTGCAGCAAGTAGCTTAAGAATCTCACCCTTAACAACCTCTTTCAATGTTGGATTTAATCGACGTTGCATCTCACATGTAGGTTTGGCATCATCCTCAAGATAAATATGATGGGTGCAAATTAAGGGATTTATACCTGTAATGTCCGTAATAGACCATCCAATGGCCCCTTTGTGTTCCCTAAGCACATCAAGCAAAGCACTTTCTTGTTCAGGTGTGAGTTTAGAGGATATTACCATAGGGAAGGTCTCCTCCTTTCCAAGGAAAGCGTATTTCAAATAGTCTGGCAGAGGCTTCAATTCCAGCTTTGAATTCTCAATCTCTGAAGGTTGTTGTGGTGGCAATTCCACTGGCAATGTCTCGAACTTTGGCACCCATGCATCCCTTGATCTTTCATTTTTGCCCTGCACAAAATAAGATTCATCAATATCTTCGAAATTATAATCAATAAAATTGGACGAACATTCATACTTAGCATCAAAATAGTCTTCGATTAAGCTCTCAATAAAGCATACCTCTTTCACGTCATCAACATTCGCAGGTAACTTACACGATTTAAAAATGTTCAGCTCAAGTTTCATGTTACCAAAGCTTATCTTCAATTGTCCATCCCTATAGTTTATCATAGCATTGCACGTTGCTAGGAATGGACGTCCTAATATAATCGGAGTGCAATTACCTGATTGTGGCCCATGAATATCAAGGACGATAAAGTCCACGGGATAATAGAATTTGTCAACCTGGACCAACACATCCTCCACGCATCCTCGTGGGATTTTTACCGACCTGTCTGCTAACTGTAAAACCACAGGTGTCGTCTTCAGCTCTCCCAATCCAAGCTGCACATAAACAGAATAAGGTAAAATATTAACACTAGATCCCAAATCAAGTAAAGCATCTCCAAATTTCTTAGTTCCTATAATGCATGGGATAGTAGGAGAACCTGGATCCTTATATTTAGGAGGAGTGTCATGTTGTACCATTGCACTTACCTGTTGTGTTAAGAATGCTTTCTTTTTCACATTTAGACTCCGCTTTACAGTGCATAGCTCCTTCAGAAATTTAGCATATGCAGGCACTTGGTTGATTGCATCAAGTAATGGGATATTAATTTTTACCTGCTTGAAGATATCTCTTATCTCTGCCTGATACCTGTCTTTTGATGGTGGAGCAAGTCTGTGTGGGAATGGAGCTGGAGGTACATATGGCTCTGGCTCTTTTTCTGCTACCTCTTCCTCAACCTGCAAGCTTTCAGGTGCTTGTGCCTCCTCTTTCTCCTCAGCTGGTTGTTCATGTCTAGGCATTTCCGGTTTTTCAATTTCGCGTCCGCTACGCAATGTAGTCACTGCCTGACATGGTTTGACGTTGTTTCCTGAAAAAGAAGAAGACAGATTCGTATTAGGATTTGCAATAGGCTGAGCAGGTAATTTACCTTTGTCTTGTGATGCTATAAATCTCAAAAAATTCTCTGTGAGCTGTTGTTGCATCTGAGCCATCTGTTGAACTACAGCAGTGAGACTCTGAATTTCATTGTTCTGCTCCCTTTTTCCTTGATAGTTGGAGTGGTTGGGATGGTAATAGGGAGTGGATGTCTGGTGCTTCTGCTGATATGAAGCACCTCCTTGGTTTGATGGGTTCTTCCAATTGGCGTTGTAGCCTTGATTTGCCACCCAATTTACCTCTGATTCTGGATTTCTGCCTAATTCTTTAATTGATGGGATCAGTGGGCAGACGGTAGTATCATGAACTGGCTTCTCGCATATGACGCAGTATGGCTCTGATGTGACTGCCTTTGCTGCTCTGAGATCAATATTTTGTAGCTTTTGCGTCACCAATGCCTCCACTTGTGCCATCAATGCATCTTCAGGTTTCAAAGTTTGCAAACCTCCTTTTGTTTGATGTGTAGACATGGACCTGTCAAATTCTGAAGGTGGCTCCCATCTTCTTGCATTCTCTGCAATGTTCTCCAAATATGCCCAAGCCTCCGTCGGGGTCTTTCAAAGAAAGCTCCATTGCACATCATCTCTACATATTGCTTTGTATTTGGCTGCAATCCATCGTAAAAGAATCCAATGGTGCGTCCCTTGTCAAAACCGTGATGTGGGCATGCCAACAGAAGCTCCTTAAATCTTTCCAAAGTTTGATCGTATGCTTCAGTTTCCTTCTGCGAAAAAGACATGATATGCCTCTTTAAAGCTTGAGTCCTGGCCAAAGAAAAGAATTTTTTCAGAAACTCAGTTTGCATGGTTAGCCAAGAAGTAATTATCACGCCCCGCTTCCCAAAATGGACGGAGGCGAAGCGTGACTAAGGCCCGCTTAGGCCAGAGCTGAGAAGCTCGGACCCAATAAGCGTCTGTAGGGGTACCACTTTAAAAGTTTCAGGTTCTTGCATTAATATAGTTCGAAACAACAGAAAGTACGGAAAGGAAGTTGCATTCATTAAATAAGAGACGTAATATCCAACAAGTACAAAGTCTAAAAAGGAAAGCCTAAGCGTGGCAACAAACTATCTAAAAGCAAACTAAAAGTAGTAACCTCTAAAAGTGACGACTAAAAGACCTCAAGGTCTGGTCCTCGTCAGGCACGTGCTCTGGGTCGACGTCCTCGGCTCCTCGTACTCCAGTGAGTCTGCCTCGTCCACGAACTCTGGCTGAACACCTGACGTACAGCACCCAAGAGAAAGGAAATGTACGTCAGGTAAAGTCTACAAGAAGGGTTAGACTTTACTGCAAGTGCACCGAACTTTAACAACGGTTTACTGGTTGATTAGCATGCTGAGGTTCTTTTACACAACAGTTTACTGGTTGATTATCATGCTGTGGTTATAACAGGGTAACACGACAGGAAGTAACGCAACAGGAAAGTAAGCGTAGCAAGTAGTAGTCGTAGCGTGTGCTACCAACTACGGGACTAACCTACAGGTGTCAAGACAAGACGGGACGGGACGGGACAAGACAAGACATGACAAGTGAGACACGAAAGGGTTCACGCCTTACGGTTCGAGGGGGATCAGACCCTCTTGCCGTGCGCACGCTCAACCCAACCCCAAACCCAGGAACTCAGGACAAGATTTACAGGGATCATTTCTGCTAGGGAAACATCCGAAACGCCCGAAGGCTTTTTGTGTAACAGGGATCACTTCCGCTAGGAAAGCATCCGAAACGCCCGAAGGCTTTTTGTGTAACAGGGATCACTTCCGCTAGGGAAGCATCCGAAACGCCCGAAGGCTTTTTGTGTAACAGGGATCACTTCCGCTAGGGAAGCATCCGAAACGCCCGAAGGCTTTTTGTGTAACAGGGATCACTTCCGCTAGGAAAGTGTCACGACCCGCTTCCCTAAAATGGAGGCGAGACGTGAAAAGGTCCGCACGAGAGTGGAGCTGTGAAGCCCCAAACCCGATAAGCGTAAATAAAACATAAGCAGGTCCCTGTAACCACAACGGAACAACAATAATAATACAAGGAGAGACTGAAATAAAAACTTCACATCTCAAATATTGTCCAACATGAAAATAAGTTCAACATCCAGAAAAGCCACCAGGCTAAAAGAAAAGAGTCTAAGGCCCAGAACAAGGCCAACAAAAGCAACAACGACAAAGTATAGGTGCTACGCACCGATAACAAAACAACTGTCTAACAAAAGTAAAACACAACGAATACACTAGGACTGGTCCCCAGTGTCCACGTACTCCCCGCCAAACACGGGCTCGGGCTCGGCGACAGCAAACACCTCGTTCTCAACAAGGTACTCGGGCTCGGGATCTAACATGTGTCACCCAAAAGAGTAAAGAGGCACATGTCAGCAAGTCTAAAAGACTTGGGCAAGGAAACTGAAAGTAAGGCAACTAGCAACCTAGCAGTTTAGTATGCATGACATGGCAGTTATAACATGAGTGCACAATTTAAGACATGGCAAGACGATTTTGTACAAGGGAACAATTATCGGGACAAGACAAGAGTAGCCAAGCTACTAACAATCTCAATCAATTCACATTGTTGTAGGTGTTTACACCCTTCAGCTGAATGGTTCATCATTCACACCGATCGGCATTAAACACAATTCACATTTCACGGTTGTTTTGTAGATGTTTACGCCCTTCGCTGAATGGTACAACATTCAGACCGATCGGCCCTAAACACTACCCCACCCCAAAGAGTTTACGCCTTACAACTGCAGTTGTTGATCAAACAGACTCCCAGTTGAATGGCCGCTTAACTCTTACCCCCAATACCCACACGAAATGGAGCCAGGGTCCCCGCACAATGAGCTCAGCTAGTGAGCCTGGGGTTGCCCCGCACATGAGCTCGCATTCTTAGTTCACAATTCAATATATCGAGCGTTGGGGTTAGCGACTCATTATGCTCGCTTCTGGTCACGAGCCAGGAACACAAGTATTGTAGCGATGCTACGCAATCACGGGATCATCAAAAGAATGCAATGACATGACATGTAATTTGCGTACCGTTAATGGAAAGTAAACATGACATGTTAATTGTGCAACAGGCTAAATGTCGGAACTAGCTTCGTTGTCAAGCTAGTTCCCCAATTTGCGCCTAGGCGAGTATCATTTCGTCGCCTAGCCTCTTTTACGCCTACAACAAGCAAATGGCCTAAAACATGGCCTAAAACCCTAAGTGGCAAGTTTCACTTGCCTAGCACCGGGGATGACGACCACTTCGTCACACGGATGCCAATCTACGGGAAAATCGCTGTTATGGGGGAACAATCATCAAACATCATGAAATTATATTAGGGTTTCATAAAAATATAAATAGGTTATGAAAACAACGGTAGATCGATTTCTTACCGAGAGGAGGCGGAAGAAACACTCCGGAGAACCCTAGGATCAGACCTGGAAAAGATTGGAGAAGTATGGGAGAATTAGGGTTTTGGGGGATTTGGGGATTTTGATGGATTTGGTGAGATTTTGGGGAAGATGAGAGGTAGATAGGGTGAATGGATGGTTTGGATGATGGATTTAGGGCTTGGAATGAAGGAATGAAGCTTGGAGGAAGATGGGGGCTCAAGGGGGAAGATTTTAGGGTTTTGGGTCGTGTTGAGGAAGATGAAATCGTTTGGGTTGGGTATAAATAGGTTGGGCTGGCGGCTGCCCAGAAATTAGGGTTTCAACACTGGTTAGTCGGTCAAAGAGCAACCACTGACCGACTAGTTTGGCAACTAGTCGGTCGGTCGACCAACGCAGACCGACTAAGTGCAAACAATAACTCCTGAACGAAAATAGGATTTAGAGTTAGTCGGTCCATGAACAAATACTGACCGACTAGTTTAGCATCTAGTCGGTCGATGAACGTTCTTAGACCGACTAAGAGTAAACAGTAACTCCTGAGAAATTTAGAAAGCTAACTAGTCGGTCCAAGAAGGATTACCGACCGACTGGATCGTCATCTAGTCGGTCGGTGCCCCTTCTTATATCGGCTAATGAGCACCAAAAGTTCCGATACGGAGCGCGGGGCCCCGGGATCGATTCCTAAGACTCCTAGGCTTGATCTAATAGTAAGATACGACCGTTATGAAGCCCGTCACGAATGACATACTTCGAAATCGACGATCCTAAGGAAGAAACGAGAAAATACGACGAATCGATCGAAAATGAAAGCTACGGAGACGAAAACCACGCATGAGGAGAAAATCCACCAAAACATATATTTTAATATAGATAATCCAATCGCACGAAAACCAGTCGTTACATCCTACCGACCTTAGAATAAAGTCCGTCCTCGGACTTTCTAACTATAGCTATATCTAGTCACCCTAGTAATTACCCTCAATCAATATCACATCACAATTTCAACCAAGTACATTTATTTCAAGTGCTCATATATATACTCTAGGTGGTCAATTATTAACACCACGGAAGTAAATACATTTTCACGCACCTAGTACCCTTATACTTATCACAATCAAACAACTCCATTCACGTATTCAAATCATTCATATAGGCAAGTTTATTCCATATAGCTATAAAACACTTATTACACACTATGTGAAAATAACCAAGTCTCTTACTTATTTGAAAATAATTTCACACTAGAAAATACCATCGGAAACTACGCGTATGAGTAACTATCTATGGACATGACAATAAGAATACTCTAATCCCTATACCTCCTAGTATACGCCAAAACAACCAACATGCGAATTCACACCATACAATTGTTAAAACAAGTTCACTATATCTAACATACATTCATCATCGTTATGATTCCACCATTTATAATCATTCAAATACATGCACACATTTCACCGTATTACCACTTCATATATATATATAGTCCTATAGCTATAATTACGACACGCCATACATACCATAGTCACCAAATCCTATAACTATCACATACTCACCCGTGCATGGTGCACACCCACACACGCTAATATTTCATTCATATATATATACCAATCACACCACTATATGCTTAGCACCTCTACGCCCTAGTTAGCTAGTGCACATATACTCACGCAACCAAGTCCTTAGTGAAAACTATACCACAAGACCAACTCACATAACTATATATTGGTATGGCCACCCACAATCGTGTGCGTAACACAACCGGCACAAACAATCCTGACACTATACATACATCATTCATCACTATACACTAACCACATACAATACACCAATGTACATAGAGTGTACCCACCCAGCTTGAGTGAGACTCAAAATCATAGCGGAATAATTCCATATACGTAACATAGCATCCATATATATATGCCAATACTAGCCAATGCATACACGTCTACCAACATAACCACATACATATCTAAATGCCAAACACCCTTAATATCTAACCAGGTAATATCACATATTTCAACCACTTCATATATCATGATATTCTTACAAACATCAGCACACCTATAATTACAATACTCTCCCTAATAAAAGTATTTACCCATAGTCACACCCAAGCATCGTATATCTTCATACCATACCCATCCACCCATAATTGGCACACCAATACACTTACTTCACCCATTAGTCAAGATATGCAATAGCCGTGTATACCTCACGGTATACACGCATACGACAGCCACGATAGTAAGCAATACCAATCAAAATTATATTCCCACTACCATATATATATCACCTACATACTCACGCAGCAATTTCATAACTACACGCGTCTACGCACAATACGTAACTACGTGCGAGCACACACTCACACGTACAACACATAGGTCACATAATAGGCCTACCCACTCTAACCATACGTACACCCATTATTATCACACCCAGCATACATATAGTTTCACCAATCATATTATTTCAACCATCATAAGTATCTCCAACTACGTACACCCTATTCAGACATTCCAATACAGAATCTTATATACATAGACGCCCCTAGAGTGGCATAGCTATCCTCGCACATATCCATAAATAGTAACACACTTACAATTTCATAATATCACGAATAACTCTGAGTATGTATATATCACACAATAGACAACATCACCAAAAACACTAGAAGTATAAAACGGTCATATTTTGAAAAGTTGGGGTTCCCCTTCACATAAATGATATTTGAGGATCGATAAAATCACTTGTTCGAAATAAGTTTGAGTTGAATGCTCATAATAAGAGGAAATGATTTATTGGCTTAACAGAAATCATCATGAAGGGAAGTAAAGCGTTCATACGCACATTAAGGACGTAGTTTTAGAAAATATTATACGGCAGTGATTTAACAATGTTGGCAAAAGTCTTGAAACGAAATTTAATTAACGAAAGAATTCTAAATTCATGCCAAATACTTTCAAAATCTTTAAGCCAGGAAAAATTCAAATAATCAATATTGAAACCACCTTTTAGTGCAACCGGGATTTGCCAAAAGAAACCGTTTTACACAAAGCTCTTAACATACGAGCTAATGAGCCTAATACGGATATATGAAAACATTCAAAATTCAACTTAGTTTAGAAATTATTCTAAAAGCATGTGTGGTGGACGGAAAACTCAGTAGTAGGTTTGTCAAAATTTGTAATAAGCTTTAAAACCAAATTATGGAAGGTCTAGATCGTGAGAAAGTTATGAAGACGTAATTCTTTTTCCAAAAATTGTAATAGGGGAAATGTTGAACATATCCTAGGTTGGTTGAAAGCTGGAATCATGTGTAACTTGAAAAGTATATTAAATGAAACGCGATGAGTCAATTGTATGGCATACGTAAGATAAGGAAAATTTATAAATCGAATTGGGCAAAAATAAAGATACAGTTCAGGATATAATTTATATAAGAAAGGACATGGTATTTTCATGGGTACGGAAGGTATAGAATGGCAAAACACAATGGGTTAGTATTCCAAATTTTCGACAAAAGCTTTAGAGATCTTTAAGTCAACGAAGGAGCATGAAGTATAAATTTATAAATATTAAAATTTCAAACGAATTTAAACTTAGGAAAAGGAAGTCGAAGGGATACCTTCAGAAAGGTCAAGATTTACAACGGAGAGGTCCGAAAATATTTTACGGCAGAGCTTAATATAATATTTCGGTAAAATTTTGAAATTCAACGAATGAAATCCGATCAACTATAGTGTGAAAATTTAAGCCCATGCTAAATGCTTACAAGTTTTAAAACTGAAGAGAACTCCAATTAAATATCATTTAAAATACTTTTTAGCGGGGCCCGGATTGCCAAACAACTGATTTACACCAGACCTTAAAGTACGAGTTCAATGAACCTAGAACTGATATATGAAAATAATTGAAGTTCTACTTATCTTGGAAGATATTCTAAAGTAATCAAAATAGTAGTAAAGCTCTTAAAACCAAAATACGAGAGATATCGGTTAGCAGAAGCTACGAGATTAAAATTTCAACCAATAGACTTCAAAATCTACGAAGAGAATTTTAACTCGATCGAATAGGAAGGAATTAAATATTTAAGAAAGAAAGGGGCCATCAAGAAATGCTTCTACACGAAGCATCAGGATGCAATGCACATTGACGCACCAGAGTCAAGAGGACTCGTGCCAGAAACGTGCAAACCCAAATCGCACTCAACAACCAACCCAGCAATCAAACTCCATTCTAGCAAACATAACGTATCCAAGCAACCAAACATATTCTAACAAACAGGACTGTCCAAAAGGAAGAAAGCAACCAGACTGAGGGTTACCTGCAATAACCCCATCCACAGTCCCAGCCTCGACTACGGCCATTGGGGAAGCCTGCCTCCTCAGCGGAAAAGCCTGCCGAAAAGCCTGCTTCTGTGGAACAAGGGCTGCCCCATGTCTAACAGTCACGGGCGCCTTCCGTAGTTGAGCTCCGACTGGCGCCTTCTCTAGACGCTTAACCCTCGGACAGTCCTTTAAGGTATGCGCCGCGGCGCCACAAATCAAGCACTAGCCCAGCCTCCGCCTGCATTGTTCCTTCTTATGACCAATCTTGCCACAATGGCGGCACACCTTCTGACTCGGCCCAGCTTCCGGTGATTGCTGCTGCGGAACTCCATCCGACGCCTTCCGCAGCCGATTTGCATGCCGACAATCCTTCGCCGAATGAGAAGCACCACCATAAACCAAACACTGACCTAGAAAGCTTCTGCACAACCCCTTGAGGTGCCCGGCCTTGCCGCAGAAATAGCAAGCCTTCAGAGCAGATCCACCACCAGCTCGGGTCTGACGTCTTCTAGTCATCTAGCGCCAGAGAAACGGGCCAAAATTAGACTCACAGCTTAATGACTCGGATGTCGAACTTAGTTCACTGGACATTCTAATATTATTATCGCTATTCCGATAATAGCAGTTACAGAAGGACCTGCATGGGCCACCACTAAAACCTGTCACGACCCGCTTCCCTAAAATGGAGGCGAGACGTGAAAAGGTCCGCACGAGAGTGGAGCTGTGAAGCCCCAAACCCGATAAGCGTAAATAAAACATAAGCAGGTCCCTGTAACCACAACGGAACAAAAATAATAATACAAGGAGAGACTGAAATAAAAACTTCACATCTCAAATATTGTCCAACATGAAAATAAGTTCAACATCCAGAAAAGCCACCAGGCTAAAAGAAAAGAGTCTAAGGCCCAGAACAAGGCCAACAAAAGCAACAACGACAAAGTATAGGTGCTACGCACCGATAACAAAACAACTGTCTAACAAAAGTAAAACACAACGAATACACTAGGACTGGTCCCCAGTGTCCACGTACTCCCTGCCAAACACGGGCTCGGGCTCGGCGACAGCAAACACCTCGTTCTCAACAAGGTACTCGGGCTCGGGATCTAACATGTGTCACCCAAAAGAGTAAAGGGGCACATGTCAGCAAGTCTAAAAGACTTGGGCAAGGAAACTGAAAGTAAGGCAACTAGCAACCTAGCAGTTTAGTATGCATGACATGGCAGTTATAACATGAGTGCACAATTTAAGACATGTCAAGACGATTTTGTACAAGGGAACAATTATCGGGACAAGACAAGAGTAGCCAAGCTACTAACAATCTCAATCAATTCACATTGTTGTAGGTGTTTACACCCTTCAGCTGAATGGTTCATCATTCACACCGATCGGCACTAAACACAATTCACATTTCACGGTTGTTTTGTAGATGTTTACGCCCTTCGCTGAATGGTACAACATTCAGACCGATCGGCCCTAAACACTACCCCACCCCAAAGAGTTTACGCCTTACAACTGCAGTTGTTGATCAAACAGACTCCCAGTTGAATGGCCGCTTAACTCTAACCCCCAATACCCACACGAAATGGAGCCAGGGTCCCCGCACAATGAGCTCAGCTAGTGAGCCTGGGGTTGCCCCGCACATGAGCTCGCATTCTTAGTTCACAATTCAATATATCGAGCGTTGGGGTTAGCAACTCATTATGCTCGCTTCTGGTCACGAGCCAGGAACACAAGTATTGTAGCGATGCTACGCAATCACGGGATCATCAAAAGAATGCAATGACATGACATGTAATTTGCGTACCGTTAATGGAAAGTAAACATGACATGTTAATTGTGCAACAGGCTAAATGTCGGAACTAGCTTCGTTGTCAAGCTAGTTCCCCAATTTGCGCCTAGGCGAGTATCATTTCGTCGCCTAGCCTCTTTTACGCCTACAACAAGCAAATGGCCTAAAACATGGCCTAAAACCCTAAGTGGCAAGTTTCACTTGCCTAGCACCGGGGATGACGACCACTTCGTCACACGGATGCCAATCTACGGGGAAATCGCTGTTATGGGGGAACAATCATCAAACATCATGAAATTATATTAGGGTTTCATAAAAATATAAATAGGTTATGAAAACAACGGTAGATCGATTTCTTACCGAGAGGAGGCGGAAGAAACACTCCGGAGAACCCTAGGATCAGACCTGGAAAAGATTGGAGGAGTATGGGAGAATTAGGGTTTTGGGGGATTTGGGGATTTTGATGGATTTGGTGAGATTTTGGGGAAGATGAGAGGTAGATAGGGTGAATGGATGGTTTGGATGATGGATTTAGGGCTTGGAATGAAGGAATGAAGCTTGGAGGAAGATGGGGGCTCAAGGGGGAAGATTTTAGGGTTTTGGGTCGTGATGAGGAAGATGAAATCGTTTGGGTTGGGTATAAATAGGTTGGGCTGGTGGCTGCCCAGAAATTAGGGTTTCAACACTGGTTATTCGGTCAAAGAGCAACCACTGACCGACTAGTTTGGCAACTAGTCGGTCGGTCGACCAACGCAGACCGACTAAGTGCAAACAGTAACTCCTGAACGAAAATAGGATTTAGAGTTAGTCGATCCATGAACAAATACTGACCGACTAGTTTAGCATCTAGTCGGCGATGAACGTTCTTAGACCGACTAAGAGTAAACAGTAACTCCTGAGAAATTTAGAAAGCTAACTAGTCGGTCCAAGAAGGATTGCCGACCGACTGGATCGTCATCTAGTCGGTCGGTGCCCCTTCTTATACCGGCTAATGAGCACCAAAAGTTCCGATACGGAGCGCGGGGCCCCGGGATCGATTCCTAAGACTCCTAGGCTTGATCTAATAGTAAGATACGACCGTTATGAAGCCCGTCACGAATGACATACTTCGAAATCGACGATCCTAAGGAAGAAACGAGAAAATACGACGAATCGATCGAAAATGAAAGCTACGGAGACGAAAACCACGCATGAGGAGAAAATCCACCAAAACATATATTTTAATATAGATAATCCAATCGCACGAAAACCAGTCGTTACAGAAAGCATCCGAAACGCCCGAAGGCTTTTTGTGTAACAGGGATCACTTCCGCTAGGAAAGCATCCGAAACGCCCGAAGGCTTTTTGTGTAACAGGACAGGACATGACAAGTGTAAGAAGTTGTTATTCTAGGGTGTCCACACATACGCACACACATGATAGCCCTACAGCATCAAAGTTGTTGTCAGGCTCAGACTTCGTCATCAAGTCTGAGCCGTCAGGAGTCGTCCCGGACTCTATCATTTCACGTCCGGTTCTATTTGTTCACAGTCTAACAGTTCTAGCAATCTACGACCAAAGCACGGTCAAAAACGCAAGTGGGTACACTTGCCTGCGATGGCGAGTGTGTCGTCCTCCCGAAGCGTCTCGTCCAAGCGTCTCGTCCGCGGAAGTCCGTCTGAAACAGGTCATGGCGACGGTGTCAGGTCGCGCTTTTTCAATAATCCTATTTAGGTTCATTTCTAGGTTGTCGGGGCCACCCTAATTGTCAAAGTCACAATTTGATGTTTTATCAGCCTAGATCGACCACTACCCTATATGCACAGAAAGTTTGTCCGATTGTCGATTTCTACGGTGAGCAACATTTTATTGGTGCAGAAAAGTAAATTTAATTATAGTTGTCCGATTTTAGTTAAGGTTCAGTTCGCTACAGTGTGGGTTTCGCTACGAGTTAAGGGGGACCAACCTGGTGTGAGGAAACGCGCATTTAATCTGGCGTCCGGTCTATAAACGGTGGCGGTGCTCGTGTCCCCGACTGCGGGTAGCGCAGTGGAGGTCGTCTCGGGATCGTAATGGCTGCAGGTAGCGCAGTGGAGATGTCACAGCTACGGGACGTCGTCGCGTGGCATCTCGGCTACGGGTAGCGTAGCCGGGAGCGTTCTGGTACCGAATTGGAAGGTCGATAAGCAAGCGGTGATGGCGAACAGTGAAGGCGGGCCCGATAGTGGTCCGCAAGCGGGTTAGCGACGCCGAGAGACCGCCGAGCATCCAGCAAGAAGAGACTCAGTCCACGGGACTAAACGGCGAGCTCGGTAAGTGAAATGTTAAAATGACGTCGTTGGAACGCAACCAGGGACTGTCGAAGGGGGGTTTCCCGTCTTAGGGCTTAGCCGGATCTATGAGGGCCACTGACAGCGGCGCGACAGATGGCGGTTTCCGCTGGTGCTGCGACGGCACGCAGATCAGGGTGCGCAGCAGGGGGCCTCGCCGAGGATGAATGGGAGAGGAGGAGGCGGCTGCGGATCGCTGCTGAGGGCGACACAGCGGCGGGAGGCGGCTGTGCTAGGGCCTCCGGTGGCGGAATTTGCGGATGGCGCGCGCTCGGGTCACGACAGCGACGGCCTCGCCCTGGGTGCGAGGGACCTACATCGGGGAGCTCAGCGCAGGCGAGTCACGGTCGCAGCGGGCGGCACAGGGATCAGCGGCGGAGGGCGATCAGGCTCTGCGCTGGAGGATGCCCGAGTTCAGAGAGGAGGAGGAGCACGGGGCTCCGGTGATCGAGAGAGGAGTCGCGGCGGCCGTGGAGATCTGTGAGGGGGAGATTTACTGCGGCGGCGTGCAGATCTCGCAGCTGAGAGGGGAGAGAAGGAGGTGGCGTGGCGGCGGCGAGCTGGCCGTAGGCGCTACGGATGGGGCACAGCGACGGAGAACGGCGGGATCTCGCCGTGGGGTGCGGCGATCGGGGATCGGGGCGAGCGAATCGCGGCGGTGGAGATCGGGATGCCGGCGGTCGGGCTTGAGGACGTCGAAGTTGCGGCGGTGGAGCGGATCACGGCGGCGATCGCTCGTCGAGAATCACGGCGATCCGATTGGGCTAGGCGGCGTGGGGAGAGTGAGGCGGCGGATCGGCGTTGGGAGGGGCCGGCGGCTGTGAAGGCGGGTGCGGGGAGTTGCGACGGCGGGGGACTGTCGTGCGGCGGTGCTCGGGGCTCCGCGGGGAGTTGCGACGGCGGCCTCGCCGCGGGAGAGGGAGAAACGAGAGAGAGAACTCGGGAGGGGGAATTGGGGGTTTTCGTTTTAGGGGGCTGGCGGCTGAGGATGAATTATGGTTAGGGTTAGTTAGGGTTAAAGCTAGGGTTATTATAAATAATAATAAAATTTGATAAATAACCCTAGGGTTATAGAAAAAGAGGGAAGATATATTGTTAGAAGGTGTAGAAAGAGGGGGAAAACTAGTGGAGAATAGAAGAAGCAATTTAGGAATATTTAAAACAGATTTGGTAAGAGATTTAGCAAGATTTGGCTAACAATTTCGAAATTTGAATCTGATTGGGGAAAATCGACGGTCGAGGTTATTCCGAGCGATATCTCTCAATCCGGGCGTCAGAAAAATAATCCGAAAATACCGGGGCGATCATGGAGACGAGACGCACCGATCTACGGAGCCCGATCATGCGTAACACCTAACAAGAATTTACGTAAAATTGGAAACGGTGTTTTGAGTCAAATGACTAAAACGCCCCTATCGTTCAAAGTCGTTTTGCGAGAAAACGAGCCGTGAAAAGACGTTCCCAAAAAATTACTATAAAATTCAACACCCCAAAACGATCGCAACAGCATATCGCATCGCATATGCCGGAGCTCAAAAATAGCCAAATAAAATACGTGCACGATAAAGCACGTGCACGTAGAAAATACGAATGGTCGGAAAGCGGCCGTTACATTAGATCTAGGAGGCAATGCATTGAACCAATTCTTTGCCTTGTCTTTCAATGAGAATGGAAAAAGTTTAAGATAAACAACATCATTACTAACTTTTCCATCCAACTGTGTAGAGCATGCTTCTTCAAACGTTTTAATATGCAAGTAAGGGTTTTCCCTATCCTCTCCATGGTAAGAGGGAAGGATCTGGATCACCCCAGCTTTAAGAGAAAAAGAATGAGCACCCTCAGGCAAAACAATTCATGACTCAGAAGCAACTCTAGTGGGCATATAAGTAGCACTCAATGGTAGTTCTTGTGGGTGTACAAGAGGTTGTTCGTTATTATTAGCCATGTTTTCAATTCTTATCAATCTGTGTGAAGTGGAGGTCATATGCCAGATAAACTAGCAAAGAGATATATATTTTTTTATTTTCAATAATAAAACTAAGCTATAAAGTGGAAGGATCTCACCGAGTACTCCTCTGAAAAGCTGAAAATGTGGATCAAAGATACCGTTGTCCCCGGCAACGGCGCCAAAAACTTGCCTCTCTCAAAATAATGTGAGCTTTACTCCCAAGCGCAGGAGATCGAGCAAGTAGTACCTGGAGAGTCCAGAGTCGAATCCTCAGGACAAGTCAACCTGAGATAACACAAATTCAACTAATCAAATATAATATACGGTTAAGAAAACGACCACCTTTGTGAAGGTGAAAAATAGTGTAAGGATTTGTAGCAAAGAAAGTGGTTCCTAAAAGTATTACGGTATCACGAAAGTGTGGAATTCGATGAGGTAAGTATGCTACGGTTGTGAGTTCATTAGGAGTTTATGGTCACTGAAATTTCACGTCTTTTAATGTCACACAACGCTTCACCCGGTCAAGGCGTGAAGGCGTCGGAAGATGAATCGATGAAAACTAGTCAAAATAGCCTTAAACGTATTACTAACAATGTTGATTTCATTAAGCAATAATCACATCGATAAGTTCAGATTAGAGAACACAAATTAGCTAGCCTTATCAGGGCCTAGCCATAGGGCACATCAACAACATCGGCAATAAGCAAATACCCATCAAATACGTTGTAGAAATCAACAAAACTAGCAATTTAGACATGATAATAGGGCTAAAGACGTGAGATTTAGCAACTACATACTCCTAACTACATCACAACCATAGCACAAAGAGATTAGCCACGCATGGTGCAATAAAAATCAGATTTGATAGCAAAATACATCGTTTAGATAGCAAAATACAAAGAAATACACCAAATACGGGGTAAAAGTTCAAGAAATTGTCACCAAATCTCCTCTTTAGAACCCAAAACTCTCTGAGAATAGGAAGAATAGTCTCTGGAAATTTTCAGAATTTTCTCCTGGAGAAATACGCACAGTAGCCGCTCCAAAAGTCCCAAAATACGCCAGAATACCCCCCAAAACCCTAGAAATACGCTTATATAATAGCATTGCGGGTTTGGGGGCTTAACGGGTCTAAATCCGCTTCTTTTTCGCATCCAAACCCAATAATACGGCTGGCGCATTTCTCAGCCGCTCATCAAAGCGGGATCGCCCCAGGAAGCGACACGTGCGCTCCAAGATTCGCGCTCCGCCCGTTCGCTCGATCAACGCCCGCATCCACTTCGAATCCGCCTTGGGATGAATGTGGACCGTTCGATCGCGAGATCGAACGGATGCGATCTCGCCCGCTTCGACTTCGAAATCAAAACCCGCATCGATCCTCGCCGTTGGATCTTGCATCCACGGCCAAACTCGAAGCGTCCGCTGCTAAATGCGGGGTGAAAGTGGGCCGTTGGATATCAATCCAACGGCGATGGTGACGCCGCGTGGCACGAGCGGGATTCGAAATCGAAACGATTTCGTAATTGAGGCGCACCGTTGGATCGAGCGGAAAATCCCCGCGATTGCGCCACGTGTTCAAGAAATCCCCGCTCTACGTCCGCGCTTCGCATCGCATCGGCGTGATCCTGGCCGTTGGATCTCGATCCAACGGCCTTCATTAATCCCTGTCGATAATAATCCGCTGCCGTTGGATCTGAGCGGGAACGGCTCTGATGCGTGCCACATGTCTCATTCTGATTGGCTGGCGGCCGTATAATCCGTATTTCTTGCGTATTTCTCCATTTAATTAGTATTCTGCATTCAAAAATTCATAGTAATTAGCACAGATCTCAGAAAAATACAAATAAATAGTCGTTGGAATCGTGAGAACGAGAGCTTGCCATGAAAAATATAAAATATGCAGAAAAACTCAGTTAATTGCTGTTTTATGCTCAAATTAAGTGTTTTCTCTAATAAATAATTGTGTACAAAATACGTATGAATTAGAGAACAATTTATCATCATATGAGCACAAAATAGGACTAATTAGGGGGTTAAATATGTAATATTGAACCCAATTCACTTCTCCTTGCGGATCCTCCTCTTTTTCAACTTCAATTGTCGGCTCGCTCTCTTGTAGATTCTCCACCACGGGTTCCTTGATTTGGGTCATGGGGGGAGTGGTATCCTTCCCTCCTCTTGTTGTAACCGCACCGACCGCATTGATATGGCCGGTGTTGCCCCGTGGATTCGGCTCGGGTTGATCCGGCAATTGTTGGTTGTTTCTATTGAGCAAAGCAAGTTGCTCCCCAATTTGAGCGACGACGGTGGCGAGAAAATCTTGTCCCGCCTTCAATGTGGCGTTAATCTTTCTTTGTTCCGCCATAAACTCATCCACCTTAGCTTCAAAATCCGAACGTTGTTGAGCTTGTGGAGGGTTGGAATTTCTCCACCCCTGATTATACCCGGGTGGCCTATAAGGTCCCACTTGTTGCCTTGTTGGGAAGTTTTGTTGCGGTGGCCCCCTTGGTGGATAATTAGGTAGTGGTGGTGGAGCCCGAGCTTGAGGAGGTTGTTGAGGCGGGGGGTTCAATGCACCATCATTATTAGCATATGAGAAACCCGGATGGCTTCTAGCGGCCGAACTGGCCCAATATCCAGAATTCCCCGCGACATATTGAATTTGCTCCAAAGCTCCTTCTCCTTGCTCTCCTCCTATATACATTGCTTGGGATTGGTCTTGCCAATCGCTCATATGATTTGTCGACGTGGATGTAGAGGGGGATCCTTAAGGCTTCGTAATGAATTTCTCCAATCTCTCCACTACCTTGTGGAGAGAATCAAATTTGTTGGCTAGCTCCGCGACGGCCTTGGTCTCATAAATGCTAGACGGCTTCAAGGAGGATGAAGAGTGTCCTCACTCGTCGCCCCACTGTTGGTTATTCGAGGCCATCTCCTCAAGCAAGGCCGTAGCTTCATCGGAAGTCTTTGACAAAATGGCTCCATTTGCGGTGGCATCAATAATCTGCTTCGTGCCCGGTTGGAGTCCATTGTAGAAAATGTGGACAAGCTCCCAATCCTCAATGCTATGATGGGGGCATTGATGTTGCAAGTCCTTGAAGCGCTCCCATGCTTCATAGAGAGTCTATTGTGGTCCTTGCTTGAAGGACATGAGAGCACTTCTTATCTTCACCCTCTTGGAGGGCGGGTAAAATTTGTCGACGAAGGCACTCGCCAATTCATCCCAAGTGGTGAAGATTCCTTCAGCTTGCGTCCTCAACCAATATAAGGCATTGTCTTTGAGTGTGAAAGGGAAGAGGCGCAGTCTGATAGCATCTACAGAAACGCCCAACATTTAGAAGGTGGCACATTTAGATAGGAAGAGCTGGATGTGGTAATGAGGGTTTTCATGGGAGTTCCCATGAAAAGGATCTTATTGCATAAGAACCACCAATCCGGTCTTCAACTCGAAATTTTTGTCGGCCGCCAACTCCGACATGGCTATGGACGAGGTCGTGGAAGAAGTCTTAGGCCGAAGCCTATCTCTTATGGAAATAATCCTCGCCATTCTCTCCGCCACCTGGCTATAAGAATGGTCGAGAAATGTTCGCAAATATGCGGTCACAGTCGTTCAATTGTATAAAAGAAATAACAAATTAATAAAGACGCCTAGGAGTAGGGAATCCCCGCTACTTGCCGTATCTCATCATTGTGATTCGTAGGTTTCACAATTTCTAGACTTGAAATTCGGGTGAACTAGTTGCAACTAAATGTAGAACCAAGCTCACGCTCTCACGCTATTGTCGGTCTATAGCAAACCTAGGGTAGGGTCCAATCTCTTGCAAACCCTAACGTAGGCAAACTAGCGTGAAGAATAACATCATCGTTCAATCGTATCTCGAGCCCACTCTCGTGCAAACTCGAGCTACGACCTAGGTTGGGATAGTTCCTACCCGTCCAATCTCTTGCAAATGAGTATTGGTATAGAATTACAATCGAAAACCCTAGTTTCGGTCCAATCTCTTGCAAACCGATTCCGGAGAAATTCAATTGCAACCCAATTCGAATTTCTAGGGCTTCCTATCGAGTTGGGATCCAATCTCTTGCAAATCCCAATTGGTATGAATCCCTATCGATTCATATTATAGCAATCCCAAACTAACCATAATCAATTCAAACAATAATTTCACCAATTCATCACAAATTAGAAATAGGGTTCGTAGGATTCATCCCTACGCCCTAAGACGATAGAACTACTCACAATTCATAATAGAATGCAATAGAAATTCACAATCAAAATCAATAGAATTCATAGCAATATTCAAAATATCAATAAAAATGGAGTTTTTGAGGGAGAGAGAGACAAACCAATGAAGAACAAGATAGCATCCAACAAATTATCACTTTTCTCTCCTCCCTAAAAGCTAAATCTAATTCCTAAAAAGTTAATCTAAAAAAGGCTGTAAAAAGTTCTGAAAAAGCTCTCCAAACTAGGTTAAAAACTGGGGTTAAATACCCCCCAAAATCGCCCAAAAAATCCTGACGAAAATGCCCCTGCGCAGCCTCAAAATCACAGTTTACGCTACAGGTAGCGCGGCTCACTCGGCCGAGTGACAAATGTCACTCGGCCGAGTGAGAGACCCTGACGGATTCCAGAGAGTTGGGGGTCTTGGGGGTCGTCTCCTCGGGAGTCACTCGGCCGGACGGTCGTTCGTCACTCGGCCGAGTCGGTCTTTGGGGCTGACTGACGGATTCCAGAGAGTTGGTCATTTTTGATTGTCGTCGTCTTGGATCCACTCGGGCGAGGGAAGACTTGGTGCTCGGTCGAGTGGTCTGGCGATGCTCGGCCGAGTGCACACTGATATTAGCTCTGTTGCGTGTCCGATCTGGCCGGCCGAGCGGGCTGTCTATGCTCGGCCGAGTGACTCCTTCACTCGACCGAGCGGCATGCTGAAAATGCCCATTCTTCGTATTTTTGCCTCCTCGTCGCTCCTACGACGTTCTTTCTTCTTCCACTCCTCTCCAATCACAGAATACCCCTCAAGAGAGTCATCGGTGACACTCTGGAGTGGGTGCATCTCAGAATCACTCCAAATCGCTCCAAATCTCCTGAAATAAGACAAAAACAATAAATCGTGAAAAGCATCGCAATATTGTCGAATAAACGTGAAAAACACGATTTGAGCGATCTAAATGGCATACAAGCATGCAGAAAAAAGGTGTAAAATACAGAGCGATCAGGAAGCTGCTGGGTGGGTGGTGGTGGTGGTGGCAGTCGCGTGAGAATCTGAGTCAGGCAAGCCTGAATACTGGGAAGTAGCTCAATGCGGTGCTACACGGCAGAGACTGTGGCAGACAGAGTCCTAAGGTCGCCTCGGAGTCCACTTACCGCCCCCTCAAGAGCACGAATGCTCTGAAGTATAGTGTCGGGGGGAGGTGGTGCAGAGGGACGCACGTGTCTAGGCTGTGAAGGACGGGGCTGTCTGACACGGGCGGTGTAAATAATCGGGCCAGCAGGTATGTGTGGAAATGGGGCTGTGCTCACTAGTGGATGCCCAGCCTCAGTGTGAGGCTGGGACGCAGGCTGGTACAAGGTGGAAGCAGCAGCAGCATTGGTGGTGGACAAAATCGGCGACGAGGCAGCAAGAGAGGTCAGTGACGCAGACATAGGAACAGATGTCATGACACTCTCGGAAAGGACAGCTGTGGTGGAGACAGAAGGGTCGACTACTGGGGAGGAAGTGTAGGTCCCAAAAGGTGACACCCCAGCGAAGATCAAACTGGATAGGGTCTCCACGACGGCAGCGAAGGAAGACTCGTCGCTCTCTAGTATGGTGGATGGATGCTCGGGAAGAAGTGAGGAAATAGGCTCAACTGAGATAGGCACAGCAGTGGTGGGGGTGGTGGTAGACGTGGTGGACGTGGTGGACGAGGCAGCTAGGGTACTCCCGACGCCGACAGAAGTGTGGACAGAGGTGCCGGGAGGTGCAGACAGTGCAGGCTCAGGCTGAGGGATCACGAGGTCGACGGGTGCAGGTGATGCCTGCTCAGCTCCCTCAGCCTCTAGCACGTAGGCGGCAGGGTTTATGAGATCCATCACCGAAAGCCAGTCCCCGTGTACCGGTCCTATATGTGTCCGAGCAGGGCTCAGGAGGATCATGTAATCGGCACTAAAGGGACCGTGCAACCATACCCAGCGCCGCTGGCCGTGGGGACGAATCATCTTCATCCGGGCCATAACATTTATCGAGAGTGAAGTGGGGCCTGAAGGTCAACGCAAGTCGTCAGGAAGGTCCATGTCGGTCATCAGGGCTAGCAGGGTGATCAGGCCGCCACAACAGATCGGTGAGCGAGCGCTCACCGATACTATGATGCGGTCCAAAAACCAGCTAGCGATATTAATCTCAACGGCAGGGACCATCGCATCACCACCCCTATCCTAAACTCTGAGGCGAGTCATCGCGTAGAGCATATAAAGCTCAGGCGTAGACATCGTCCCAGGCTCGTACCTCGCAAGGAAGACGGTCACCCTAAGGCGCTGTGCTATGCGGAGGCAGGGGTGGACTATAGCTGAGGCCTTGGCCCTACTAGGGTCAAAGTCAAGTGGTGAACCCGTGATCCGGGTCCAAAAAGCGTGTGGGTCGAACGACGGCGGTGGGATGTGTGTGGGGGCATAGGCACGGTCGGGCTCAGGGATAGCGGGCCACTGAAAGAATGCTCTTAGCATACCGAGAGTGATCTGACACTCTCGATTCATAGGCGGAAGGAGCATCCCTCATCAGTCCGGGCTATCGAGCTAAGAACCTCAAGTGTCGGACGGACGTAGGTGTCCGCCGACACAGACAAGAATTCATGCCAACCCACATTGTCGTACAACGTGAGCATCCCCTCTAGTACCCCTTGGCGGTCAAGGTCTGCTAAGTGTGCGAACCTAGAGGGCACTATCGAGCGCTGGGTGATACGCTCAAATCGGACGCGCTGTGCGTCGTTTCTGAACGTGATCCCCAGCGACCCGACGACGGGAGCCGGTGGCGGCTGTGCGTGGATGGGATCGGCGGGAAGCGGCTGTGTGGGTGGAGGTGGACTGGGTGGAGGGGAGTTCTCCCTAGTGGCAGAGGGACCCGGATCATCCGGCCTCTTCCACTTGGCGGAGGCTCCCCGCGTGCGTGGCCTAGTACGGGGCGGCATGTGTGTCACAAGTGCTCACCCAACAAGAATAATATGCGGCGTGCTAAAAAAATGGAACGAATGTACCTGAACATGCCGCGAGAGCAAATCGGCCAATGAGTGCAAAGAACGCCGCCTCCGTGGAGCTAAAAGCGCGTCCGAAATCTCCCCAAAGCTCCCCCAAGATAGCCTGCAAATCAAACAATGATATCAGCGGATAATATTCGAAATACATGGGGGAGATGGGGTATAATAGATAGATAAAGAAGTTGATTTGATTTCGGGGCTCAACGGGCGTACGGATCGAGTAAAATGGGAGAAAATGGAGCTTAGGGGCAAATTGGGGGGGTTACCGATGGTCGGCCGGCGGTGAGGAAGGTCGTCAGAGGTCGGTGAGGTAGTGGGGGGTCGTCGCCGGCGATGTGGGCTCGGTAGGGCCGGCGGCGAGGTCGGATCGGGAGAGTGGGCAGCGGTCGCGGGCGAGGGGAGACGAACAGCTGATGCTCGGGCGAAAAATTTGGGAATTAAGCGTTTTGAAAGTCGCGCCGACCCCGCTGTCGCTTATATAGGTTATGTTACGACTCGGCCGAGCAACTACGACTCGGCCGAGTGGCGTAAACGAGTGGCGTAAGAAGGAGAAAAATCTAGAGTGGAGGAACCTATTGACGTAAACGAAAATTTTTTTTTAAATCTAGAGTGGAGCAACTACGACTATGTCGCTCGGCCGAGTGGCGTAAACGAAAATTTTTTTTTAAATTTCTCCCCGCCACTTACGACTCGGCCGAGTGGCTTTGCCACACTCGGCTGAATGGAGAATCTCCACTCGGCTGAGTGACACAAGCTACTCGGCAATTCTCGCCCTAGGAGGATATCCGTTTCACTCGGCCGAGTGACTAAACGTACTCGACCGAGTGGTAGTTAATACTGAAATGCACAAAAAAGACAGAGAGTTGGTTCCGCAGACTTCCCTGGTTGGTGCCCCACTCGGTCGAGTGGGGTCCTTTGCTCGGCCGAGTGGCATATGATACTCGGCCGAGTGGCGTGCTGTTTTCTGCTTCAGGGCTCCGTTTTCGCTCTACTCTCTGTTTTTCTTCCTCCAGTTGGTTTCTTCCTCTTCCTAAGCCTCGAGCACTTTCCTGGAGCGCTCTTCTTTGCCTCGGTCATCCTCCATATGAGAGATCTCCTTTTCTCCTCTCCTGCCATAAGAATTAAGACCCGTTGTCAAGATTTTTATAGGCAATTGACTCAAAACACTAGTAAAGTCTAAAACAAAAATAAAAACAAAAATAAAAACCAAAATAAAAATAATGCAAAAACCATCGGGTTGCCTCCTGACAAGCGCTCGTTTAAGGTCTTGAGCTCGACCCCTTTGGATTTTCAAATTAGCGTAGGGATGTTGGGTGCGTATGAGATGCACCCGTCGAATTTGCCGGGAAGACTGCTCGGATTTGGATCGTGGTGGTGCGTGGCCTTCCTCAGCGCCCCTTCATCATGGGCAATGTTGGGGGATGGCTACTCCAAGCTTGAGCTTGTTCCTGTCTTTGACTTCGCCGGTGACACCGATCTTCGAATCGGTGGAGCTTTCTTTGGATTCTTCAATGTCGAGAGCTTGCAAAGCTCTCGTATTCTTGCGACTTCAACATCGCCATCATCATTCGCCGTGGAGCTATTGGGAGAGTCCTCCAATGTCTCTTCTTCGCTCAAATCTTGGATTTCTTCAAAGCCATCATTGTGGAGTGCACTGATGGAGTGGGGGATAGCCTCTTCAATGACCTCATCAAGGAGGTCCACATAATCTAGCTCCTCATAATACGGCATGTGCTTCATAGCCTTTGGTATATGGAGCTCTACTTCAATGTTGCCGACGTTCAAGGTAAGAGTCCCCTCCCGCACATCGACGATTACACCCGCGGTGGCGAGGAATGGGCGTCCAAGTATGAGCGATGTGTCACCATCTTCCTTGATATCCATTATCACAAAATCACAAGGCAAGCATATGCCTCCCGGAACTTGGAGTGGGATGTTCTCTGCGATCCCAACCGGCCTTGTAATCCGACCGTCTGCGAGTTGAATCCTCATGTCGGTTGGCTTTAAATCCGTGCCGGTATTCAACTTCCGGAACATGGTGAGAGGCATGAGGCTCACACTAGCGCCCAAATCAACCAATGCTTTTTGTAAGGGGACGCCCCCCTAGAGTGCAAGGAATCCGGAAGCTCCCGGGATCTTTAAATTTGGCGGGCTCCTTTTCCTTCCTAGTGAACCAAGTTCCTTGTTTTGCGAGCATGATCTTCTCTTTCCTTTTCCTTCCAATAATCAAGTCCTTTAAGAACTTCACGTAGGATGGGATTTCCACTATGGCATCAAGGAAAGGGATATTGAGGCTCACCCCTCTCAAGTATTCGAGGAACTTGGCTAGCCTCTTCTCGATCTTGGCTCTAGCTAGCCGTTGAGGGAAAGGCACCGGTGGCATGAATCGATGCTCATCAATAGGTTCCTCCACTCTAGATTTTTCTCCTTCTTACGGCTCCTTCTCTTTTTCCACCTCAATTGCCGGCTCGCTCTCTTCTAGAATCTCCACCACGGGTTCCTTGACTTGAGTCATGGCGGGAGTGGTATCCTTTCCACCCCTTGTCGTAACCGCAACAACCGCGTTGATAAGGCCGGTGTTGCCCCATCGATTTGGCTCGGGTTGAGCCGACAATTGTTGGTTGTTTCTATTGAGTAACGTAAGTTGCTCCCCAATTTGAGCGACGACGGTGGTAAGAGAATCTTGTCCCGCCTTCAACGTGGCGTTAATCTTTCTCTGCTCCACCATAAACTCCTCCACCTTAGCTTCAAAATCCGAACGTGGTTGAGCTTGCGGAGGGTTGGGATTTCTCCAACCTTGATTATACCCGGGTGGCCTATAAGGTCCCACTTGTTGCCTAGGTGGGAAGTTTTGTTGCTGTGGCCCCCTTGGTTGATAATTCGGTTGTGGTGGTGGAGCCCGAGCTTGAGGAGGTTGTTGTGGTGGGGGGGGGGGTTCAAGGCACCATCATTATTAGCATAGGAAAAACCCGGATGGTTTCTAGCGGCCGGGTTGGCCCAATATCCGGAATTCCCCGCAACATACTGAATTTGCTCTAAAGCTCCTTCTCCATGCTCTCCTGCTACATACATGGCTTGGGATTGGTCTTGCCAATCACTCATATGGTTTGTCGGTGCGGATGTAGAAGGAGCTCCATGCGGCTCGGTAATGTATTTCTCCAATCTCTCCACTATCTTGTGGAGAGAGTCAAATTTGCTAGCAAGCTCCGCCACGGCCTTGGCCTCATAAATACTCGTGGGCTTCAAGGAGGATGAAGAATGTCCTCGCTCGTTGCCCCACTGTTGGTTGTTGGAGGCCATCTCATTTAGCAAGGCCGTAGCTTCATCGGGGGTCTTTGAAAAAATGGCTCCGTTGGCGGTAGCATCAATAATCTGTTTTGTGCCCGGTTGGAGTCCATTGTAGAAACTGTGGACAAGCTCTCAATCCTCTATGCTGTGATGGGGGCATTGATGCTGCAAGTCCTTGAATCGCTCCCACGCCTCATAGAGAGTCTACTGTGGTCCTTGCTTGAAGGACATGAGAGCACTTCTTATATTCACCGTCTTGGAGGGCGGGTAAAATTTGTCGACGAAGGCGCTCGCCAATTCATCCAAAGTGGTGAAGATTCCTTCAGCCTGCGTTCTCAACCAATATAAGGCTTTGTCCTTGAGTGTGAAGGGGAAGAGGCACAGTCTGATAGCATCTATGGAGACACCTGGCATTTGGAAGGTGGCACATTTTGATAAAAAGAGTTGGATGTGGTAATGAGGGGTTTCATGGGAATTCCCATGAAAAGGGTCTTGCTGCATCAGAACTACCAATCCAGTCTTCAACTCGAAATTTTTGTCGGTCGCCAACTCCGGTATAGCTATGGACGAGGTCATGGAGGAAGTCTTAGGCCGAAGCCTATCTCTAATGGAAATGTTCCTCGCCATTTGTAACGGCCAGTATTTTTAGACGAGTTTTCAAACGTGCGTACCAGTATTTTACTTTTGTCATCCGGATAATATGTTTAGTCCGTACGTTCTCTGCTACGTGCCGACGCGAGCACGTCTCTGATTTCATTCTTACCGTGTCACAATTATTTACTATCGAGTTTAACTAAATATTTTGATTAACTTACTAATTACACTTTGCTAACAGCTTCTAAAAAATTACTAATTACTTTAATTCAATTAGTCTACCATCAAGTTTAACTATATGCTTTAACATAATTATTTTACTAATTGCCTTTGTTGTTTTAATAAATTACATTTAGATTCACGTAAACCCTTTAACTCTTACATGAACACTACCTAAACACTAAGGACAACACACACGTTTAAATAACCAGGTTTTTCCCTTTAATATATTAGTCAAAGTTAGCTTTAAACTCCCTTTTGAAATCAAAACAAACACGTTGATATGACAGATTCCTTCCCCCTAAAACAATTAGTCAAGTTAGCATTAATTTCTCGATTAATCAAACACACTCTTACGTAGGCAAATACATTCCTCTGCCTATTAAAATCAACACACACCCAAAACGTTTCTTCAAAAATCGTCAAAATTTTTCATTAAACTCTGTCTAATCAAGAGAACCTGATCTTTGACAAAAAGAGAAAGCTTGTCCCCCTGCCAAACACTTCTTAAGGATGTCTTCAAACCAATCTGCAAAACAATTTCATCAAACCCAAACAATTCCTCCCAATCAGTTCAACATTCCCAAATCAGATTTCAACAACCAAACCCATTTCATCAAATCAAAAACTCTTCTGCCAAATCCCTCAACAAATCAAGCCCAAAACAAATTTTTCCCCAAACAAATCCAAATCCTTCCCAATATTATCACCATTCCAAAAATCAAATCCCAAAGAGTTCAAAACTGAAATTGGAGGGGGAAAAACAAAAGAAGTCAGATCTGAAAACTCTCAAACAAATTTCAGATCAACAAACACCTTCTTCCTCTTCTTCTTCCTCCTTTCTCCTCCCCTCACCATGGCCGACCACCCCCTAGCCCTAGCCGCCGCCGCCGGCCACCTGGGACCCGCCGCCAGCCACCTGCGCGCGCACTGCCCAGCCAGCGTCGCCGACGGCCGCCGCCCGGAGCCCCCTGCACCGGCACTCCCTCAGCCACTCTCCTCCTTCGGTCATCGCAAGGTGAGCCCCTCTCCAAGTTTCCTTTGGGATGAGCCGTGGGTTGCTTCGTTGCCTACACATGAAATGAAGAAAAAAAGAACCGAAAGAAGTAGAGAACAGAATGTAGAAAGTCTGAGAAATGAGTGTGAGAAAGTTAAAAGAGTTAATGAAGAGTAATATATTGCATAAGGGGCCAGCCTTGTAGCCTTAGGTAAAATATTAAATATTATAGCCTTGTAGCCTTGTAGCCTTAGGTAATATTATAGCCTTAGGAATAAATTGTTGATAAATGAATAGACAGCCATGTGAGGGTGTTAAATAAATAAAGGGGGTTTATTAGACAGATAGATAGAAGAGTATTAAATAATACAAGTATGTTAAGAGGTGACAGAGGCTGAAATTTGAATGGGAAATGTAAGCCTTATCTATATGAAATGAAGGAGCGTTATTTTTGGGTATTAAGAAGATGTTAGGGTTATAATTTTAACATGTTACCTTATTACCCCATAGTCAAAAGCTTGTAGGCAGACCTACAAACGTCATGTCACCCTTGTAATTAGCCTAGTAGAGTTGATTAGTGAGTAGTTATTAGTGTTAGTGTTAATTTAAATGGCGATTTGTTAAGATGTTATTTGATTTCACCATGTTAGTATAATTAACTAATGTTGGGATAATAATACTGGTATAGAATAGGGTGTGCCCTGTTAGCGTAACACCATATAGACGTTACACAAGCCGGAGAACCCGATAAAATTAAGCGAACCTATTTTTGAGATTATTACAATAATATGTTTATTCACGAAAAATCTAATTCTATGAATTCTTTAACCAAAACAGAGAACCGGAAGTACCAACACGTAGTACTCGTCAAGACGAACCCAACGGCACCAAAATCACCAAAATCAGATACGTCGCGAACTTTCGTGTCGTTACTCGGACAACCTTAACTATCCCAGTCAGGCAAGCGTGCAGTTATTTTATGTTTTTGTGATATCTGATGTTGTACACTTAATTGCTGACACATACACACTTTTTAGAAATGCTAGAGTTAAACTCGTGTGCGTGTGTGTGGATCCTTAAACAATCAAAATGTACACACTTTGTGAATGGTAATGTTTCTAGACATGTATGGTTAATTTTAGAACTGTTGATACTTATAGAATGTTAAATGCCGTTGGCTCTCGTAGTTAAATGCCGTTGGCTACCGATGTTACATGCCGTTGGCTACCGATGTTACGTGCCGTTGGCTACCGATGTTACCATGCCGTTGGCTACCAGTTGCCGTTGGCTATCAGATGTTACTTGCCGTTGGCTATTAGTTAATCTCATCGGTCACATGTGATTACATCACATGCGACTAGTCTGGACTCGTGTTTCAGTATATGACGGATTAGCATCCTGGCACGTGACCCAGGAAGTACACGTGGGTGGGGTTGGTTCCCGGGCACTAGCCGGTAGTAAACGGGTCGCCTTCGGGGGCACTTGAAGGTGTATTTATTTACTATTCGTCTAACGGCGGGAATCTTATTCACGGACTTGCACACACAGTCAAATAATTGAAAAAGAAAGTTAATTACAGACTGATGTTACATTACTCAACTGCCATGTCAATTTTTATTACTGAACTACCATGCTAATGTAACTTGTTGCTTTAACTACCATGCTAGTGTAACTTTTCATAATTGTTTTAACTGCCTCAGTTCATTGAAATACATGCTAGTGTAAATTCTTTTAACTGCTGTAAAACTGCCATATATATAACTTGTTATATATGTCTTGCCTTAGGTCATCTTACATCTACTTACAGACCCTTGCTGACATATATTCATGTTGTTTGAATGTATGTCAGGTTACGAGACAGGTTACCAGGAGGACTAGCTGAGATAGCTGAATCAGTGGACCAAGAACTTTCATTGCACTTCTTTTCACTTATTGTACGGGTCATAAGACCCACTCCTCTTTTCTACATTGTTGTAATAACGTTGAGACATTTGAGATTGTAATAATGTTTTTTATCTGTGTTGTTTTTAAGTAATGCAAGCAAGAACCTGCGGTATTTCACACAGACGCTTATTGTGTTAAGTCAAGGAAGAGAGAAAAGCAAAAGTACCTCCTCCTTACTTGCATAAGCGGGCCTGTTCGCGTCCTCGCTCTCAAGCCTAATGGGAAGCGGGACGTGACAGGTTTTAGTGGTGGCCCATGCAGGTCTCTGCTCATGCAAAATGCTTTAAAACAACATAGATAATATTACAATCTTGACACTCAACCAACACTTTCTCTAGAATCTTCTATCCCGATCAACTCTATTTGAAAATTCCAGTCCTAAGATTTCTGATCCTTAGTCAACCAAATCAGTATATTCTTGATTTTTAATCTCCATTCATTTTACATTTCACCTTTGACCTTAGGAATCTATCGTAATCCTTTTTACAAGACAATTCCTACCCATACTCACATTTCTAATCCTTGCTTTCAACTCACGTGATCTTCCTGACAGCCATCGTTATCATTTGAATCACTCCCAGTACTATACTGATTTTACTATCGATATCTCTTTTATGATATTTCTCGCCCACTTTAGCTTCTTTAAAATTCTTTTACATAGGCCTTATTTAATTTTGAGTTCCCTTCACTGAGAATTTTTAGTCACAAAATTTTTAATGATGTCAAATCTATACCATCATATTCTACTTTCTACATATGGAGATCTTTATCTTTAAACTCTTTTGTTGATGGCACGCATATAAATGATAAGTTTCCTGGACCATGATCCGGTCAATGTGCTTGGCTAAGTTTGTTGGATCACCCTAGCTAGACTTGGGGTAAGTGATCCTGGCTTAGTCACTTCCCTGGCCGTGTCCGCTGGACCGCAAGGACATGAATCATGATTTTGTATGGCATTTTCTTCTTACTATACTACAACAGATTTCAAAACAACCGACCATATACAAATTTTGAATACTTTTCATGCTAAATAAAACTTCAACTATTTCAATGTATTAGTTCTGTATTCATCGTATTTATACTTTAAATTTTTTTAATAAAAAACCATCTATTTACGAAACAAATACTACATCTCTGCACCCATGACTCTTTCGTCTTTTGCTTATCTACCATTTTAAACTTATAACACATACTCACTATCCTTATATACGTTATTTGGGATATTGTCATTCATACACATACCTCCCATTCTCCCATTTAATCATTCATAACCATTTCTATGCCACCTGATCAAACCAACTCTTGTCACGACTACTGATTTGATACCACAGTTTCACCGACTAAGTCAAGACTGCTCGAACATGATAGAACGGTATAATAATAATAATCGGTTTTAAATTACTATTGGATCAGTGTCTAGAAAGGAATGGGAAGGGGGTTGGTCAACCAAAGGACTTGTCCTGCGGTCATAGAAGTGACCTGTGACTTCAAGCCCTGACTGCCTGGCTGGTTTGGGAGTTAAGCTAACTTCTCATTATTAGGCTAGCCTCCACTATTAGATAGTCAAGCGACGTTTGTTTTCCTCATGCTCGCTCATTACTTGTCCTTTTCAGTATTACTGCGTCTATCTAGTTGTCTTACTATTGTCATCACACTGACTGTTGGTTAAAATATTGTTGCTACCATATACCATGCCACCATCGTTACTGTTGCACTTGCACAGTCACCTTTATTATACATTACATGCACTTTACTTACTACACTTAGCAGCCGCCAGTGCTTTACCTTCCACTCATATTTGTATGTCTGTTCTTACTTTTGTTCCTGTAAGATCATCTTTTCTAATCAAGCTAACTTCATATCCTTACATCACCTGAAACCCATTTGTCGCAAACTTAATTCATTACATCAAACAACTCTGTATCATACACTACCTCTTGATTACCACATTAGGGCATCTATTTATTTATCACCACTTTAGCGAGATTAGTTATAATTATGCGTTATAACCTTTTCTTTTAAACTGTTTACTTCTACTTGTATTTCTACCATCAGCAGTGCTGAATTTTTTATTATGAATTATGTTGATAGGATGTTAGATAGGATTATTATTATTATTAAGGGATTATAATTACGGATGGGAGTAATTTGAGATAATGTAAAGGTATAGTTATATTGATTGTTTACAATGTAACAGATGAAATGATGAGATGTGATTTTATAGTTTGTTAATTAGGGTGTTTAAACTTATGAATTGTCACGACGAAGAATAAGTTAGGAGCATGATAAATGTTGATGGTAAATAGTGAGGTATACTGGGCGTATTTGTACTTGTCGCCTTATGTTAGTAATTGGTAGAGCACTGTTATATCAATGGATTAATACAAAAATAAGATTAGAATTGGGATTTGTGGATGTCACAATTATAGTACTAAAAGTTAGGTTATACAATGAGCAAGGGATGATACATTATAGATGAGACAACTTAGGAGAATGTACGTATTTTTGGAGAGGTATAGAGGATACCGTACCTTAACGACCCCCGAGAAGATATTACGGTATTAATAACAATGATAAGCGAAGAGCGAAGAAAATTATAAGAAGTATTGGTTAAGGATAGTTTGTATTTTCCCTTCTGAGGTTGACTTGTTTAAAATATTAATTGTTTAAGGCAAGAATTACAAAATAGAAGTCAACAAGAAAAGGAAAGTATTAGACATGTATTTGAGTTCAGAACATTATTTGAGTTCAGAATATACTTATTCAGTGACAAGACGAGAAGCAATGATTTATTTTAGGAACACTTATTTGAGGATATAGGTTTAAACACCAGGGTGTTAGAACATTGGGATTGCAGTTGGGAATGTTTTATTATTATTATTATTATTATTTTTTCACCATTGTCCCTGCACATCGCTAGTAGCCATCGTTAGTTATTTTGCTTGCCTATTGACGGTTAAGGCCATCGACGATACTTAGTCATCCGAACCTCTTTTTGAAACTCAATCTTAATCACATCACTTGTGTCTTTCCTAACCAATTTCATTTCTTTGTCCCTGCATATTTCAGGTCAAAATTTACCTCATAGAAATACAACAACGTTATCCATACTTGTTTCCTGCTCATTAGTTGATAAGAATTCCGAGGACGGAATTATTTTTAACGTGGGTAGAATGTAACGACCAGTATTTTTAGACGAGTTTTCAAACGTGCGTACCAGTATTTTACTTTTGTCATCCGGATAATATTTTTAGTCCGTACGTTCTCTGCTACGTGCCGACGCGAGCACGTCTCTGATTTCATTCTTACCGTGTCACAATTATTTACTATCGAGTTTAACTAAATATTTTGATTAACTTACTAATTACACTTTGTTAACAGCTTCTAAAAAATTACTAACTACTTTAATTCAATTAGTCTACCATCAAGTTTAACTATATGCTTTAACATAATTATTTTACTAATTGCCTTTGTTGTTTTAATAAATTACATTTAGATTCACGTAAACCCTTTAACTCTTACATGAACACTACCTAAACACTAAGGACAACACACACGTTTAAATAACCAGGTTTCTCCCTTTAATATATTAGTCAAAGTTAGCTTTAAACTCCCTTTTGAAATCAAAACAAACACGTTGATATGACAGATTCCTTCCCCTTAAAACAATTAGTCAAGTTAGCATTAATTTCTCGATTAATCAAACACACTCTTACGTAGGCAAATACATTCCTCTGCCTATTAAAATCAACACACACCCAACACGTTTCTTCAAAAATCGTCAAAAGTTTTCATTAAACTCTGTCTAATCAAGAGAACCTGATCTTTGACAAAAGAGAAAGCTTGTCCCCCTGCCAAACACTTCTTAAGGACGTCTTCAAACGAATCTGCAAAAGAATTTCATCATACCCAAACAATTCCTCCCAATCAGTTCAACATTCCACAATCAGATTTCAACAACCAAACCCATTTCATCAAATCAAAAACTCTTCTGCCAAATCCCTCAACAAATCAAGCCCAAAACAAATTTTTCCCCAAACAAATCCAAATCCTTCCCAATATCATCACCATTCCAAAAATCAAATCCCAAAGAGTTCAAAACTGAAATTGGAGGGGGGAAAAACAAAAGAAGTCAGATATGAAAACTCTCAAACAAATTTCAAATCAACAAACACCTTCTTCCTCTTCTTCTTCCTCCTTTCTCCTCCCCTCACCATGGCCGACCACCCCCCAGCCCTAGCCGCCGCCGCCGGCCACCTGGGACCCGCCGCCAGCCACCTGCGCGCGCACCGCCCAGCCAGCGTCGCCGGCGGCCGCCGCCCGGAGCCCCCTACGCCGGCACTCCCTCAGCCCCTCTCCTTCTTCGATCGTCGCAAGGTGAGCCCCTCTCCAAGTTTCCTTTGGGATGAGCCGTGGGTTGCTTCGTTGCCTACACATGAAATGAACAAAAAAAGAACAGAAAGAAGTAGAGAACAGAATGTAGAAAGTCTGAGAAATGAGTGTGAGAAAGTTAAAAGAGTTAATGAAGAGTAATATATTGCATAAGGGGCCAGCCTTGTAGCCTTAGGTAAAATATTAAATATTATAGCCTTGTAGCCTTGTAGCCTTAGGTAATATTATAGCCTTAGGAATAAATTGTTGATAAATGAATAGACAGCCATGTGAGGGTGTTAAATAAATAAAGGGGGTTTATTAGACAGAGAGATATGAGAGTATTAAATAAATACAAGTATGTTAAGAGGTGACAGAGGCTGAAATTTGAATGGGAAATGTAAGCCTTATCTATATGAAATGAAGGAGCGTTATTTTTGGGTATTAAGAAGATGTTAGGGTTATAATTTTAGCATGTTACCTTATTACCCCATAGTCAAAAGCTTGTAGGCGGACCTACAAACGTCATGTCACCCTTGTAATTAGCCTAGTAGAGTTGATTATTGAGTAGTTATTAGTGTTAGTGTTAATTTAAATGGCGATTTGTTAAGATGTTATTTGATTTCACCATGTTAGTATAATTAACTAATGTTGGGATAATAATACTGGTATAGAATAGGGTGTGCCCTGTTAGCGTAACACCATATAGACGTTACACAAGCCGGAGAACCCGATAAAATTAAGCGAACCTATTTTTGAGATTATTACAATAATATGTTTATTCACGAAAAATCTAATTCTATGAATTCTTTAACCAAAACAGAGAACCGGAAGTACCAACACGTAGTACTCGTCAAGACGAACCCAACGGCACCAAAATCACCAAAATCAGATACGTCGCGAACTTTCGTGTCGTTACTCGGACAACCTTAACTGTCCCAGTCAGGCAAGCGTGCAGTTATTTTATGTTTTTGTGATATCTGATGTTGTACACTTAATTGCTGACACATACACACTTTTTAGAAATGCTAGAGTTAAACTCGTGTGCGTGTGTGTGGATCCCTAAACAATCAAAATGTACACACTTTGTGAATGGTAATGTTTCTAGACATGTATGGTTAATTTTAGAACTGTTGATACTTATAGAATGTTAAATGCCGTTGGCTCTCGTAGTTAAATGCCGTTGGCTACCGATGTTACATGCCGTTGGCTACCGATGTTACATGCCGTTGGCTACCGATGTTACATGCCGTTGGCTACCAGTTGCTGTTGGCTATCAGATGTTACTTGCCGTTGGCTATTAGTTAATCTCGTCGGTCACATGTGATTACATCACATGCGACTAGTCTGGACTCGTGTTTCAGTATATGACGGATTAGCATCCTGGCACGTGACCCAGGAAGTACACGTGGGTGGGGTTGGTTCCCGGGCACTAGCCGGTAGTAAACGGGTCGCCTTCGGGGGCACTTGAAGGTGTATTTATTTACTATTCATCTAACGGCGGGAATCTTATTCATGGACTTGCACACACAGTCAAATAATTGAAAAAGAAAGTTAATTACAGACTGATGTTACATTACTCAACTGCCATGTCAATTTTTATTACTGAACTACCATGCTAATGTAACTTGTTGCTTTAACTACCATGCTAGTGTAACTTTTCATAATTGTTTTAACTGCTTCAGTTCGTTGAAATACATGCTAGTGTAAATTCTTTTAACTGCTGTAAAACTGCCATATATATAACTTGTTATATATATCTTGCTTTGGGTCATCTGACATCTACTTGCAGACCCTTGCTGACATACATTCATGTTGTTTGAATGTATGTCAGGTTACGAGACATGTTACCAGGAGGACTAGCTGAGATAGCTGAATCAGTGGACCAAGAACTTTCATTGCACTTCTTTTCACTTATTGTACGGGTCATAAGACCCACTCCTCTTTTTTACATTGTTGTAATACCGTTGAGACATTTGAGATTGTAATAATGTTTTTTATCTGCGTTGTTTTTAAGTAATGCAAGCAAGAACCTGCGGTATTTCTCACAGACGCTTATTGTGTTAAGTCAAGGAAGAGAGAAAAGCAAAAGTACCTCCTCCTTACTTGCATAAGCGGGCCCGTTCGCGTCATCGCTCTCAAGCCTAATGGGAAGCGTGGCGTGACACCATTCGCGCTGCCAATTCTTCGGCTGTCTCAGGATGGGTCATAAAATTTCCTTCCGTATCGAGTCTCCTCTCGGCTCTGATCCTCCTCAATGTACGTTCGATCTCCGGATCGTATAGTATTTCTTCGGGGTCCGCTGAGGATCTTGTGTACATGTAAGGAAAAACAGAGTTTCAAAGAAATAGTTAGCACAAAGGAAGGGTAAAATAAAAATAGAAATAATAAAATTAAAAGAAAAATAGCTAGGTAGGTAGAATCAAACACTATCGCCTCCCCGGCAACGGCGCCAAAAACTTGGTCGCTCCCCGGATACACACCCGGGACGAGACTCGCTAGTCTTACCGCAAGCGCACGGTGTAGCGGCGAGCGGGTATCGAACACGAGGAGGGCAAATGACGGTGTCTTCTTCAATTCACCTGGCTATAAGAACAGTCGAGAAATATTCGCGATAAAGCGGTCACAGTCGTTCAATTGTATAAAGAAAATATCAAATTAATAAAAACGCCTAGGGATAGGGAACCCCCGCTACAAACCGTATTTCGTCATTGTGATTCGTAGGTTTCACAATTGCTAGACTTGAAATTCAGGTGAACTAGTTGCAACTAAATGTAGAACCAAGCTCACGCTCTCGCGCTATTGCCGGTTTATAGCAAACCTAGGGTAGGGTCCAATCTCTTACAAACCTTAACCTAGGCAAGCTAGCGTGAAGAACAACATCATCGTTCAATCGTATCTCGAGCTCACTCTCGTGCAAACTCGAGCTACGACCTAGGTTGGGATAGTTCCTACCCGTCCAATCTCTTACAAACGGGTATTGGTATAGAATTGCTATCGAAAACCCTAGGATCAGTCCAATCTCTTGCAAACCGATTACAGTGAAACCCAATTGTAACCCAATTCGAATTTATAGGGCTTCCTATCGAGTTGGGAACCAATCTCTTGCAAATCCCAATCGGTATGAATCCCTAGCTATCCGTATTAAATCAATCCTAAACTAACACTAATCAATTCTAGCAAGAATTTCACCAATTCATCACAAATTAGAAATAGGGTTCGTAGGGTTCATCCCTACGCCCTAAGACGATAAAAATACTCACAATTCATAATTCAAATAATTAGAAATTCAATAATAAAAACAATAGAATTCATTGCAATAGACAATATATCAATAAAAATGAGGTTTTTGATAGAAAGAGAGACAAACCAATGAAGATTCAATAGCATCCAACAAAATAGAACTTTTTATCTCTCCAAAGAACTAAATCTAATCTCCTCAAAAGTAATCAAAAAGGGCTGCCAAAAATATGAGAAAAAGCTCTCTAAACTAGGTTAAAAACTGGGGTTAAATACCCCCCAAAATCGCCCAAAAAACTGTGACAAAATTGCCCCTGCGCAGCTTAAAAATCGCACTTTACGCTATAGGCAGCGCGGCTCACTCGGCCGAGTGACGGACCCTGACGGATTCCAGTAAGTCTGGACTTTTGGGGATCGTCCACCCGGGAGTCACTCGGCCGATGGGATTTCTTCACTCGGCTGATGGGATTTCTTCACTCGGCCAAGTCGGAACTCGGGGCTGACTGACGGATTATAGTAACTTGGGAATTTTGGTTGCCGTCGTCTTGATGCCACTCGGGCGAGTGGTGTATCCGTGCTCGGTCGAGTGGTCTGGCGATGCTCGGCCGAGTACACGCTGATATGGAGTCTGTTGCGTGTCCGATCTGGCCGGCCGAGCGGGCTGTCGATGCTCGGCCGAGTGACTCCTTCACTCGGCCGAGTGGCATGCTGAAAATGCCCAATCTTCGTATTTTTGCTTCCTCGTCGCTCCTACGACGTTCTGTCTTCTTCCACTCCTCTCCAATCGTAGAATTCCCCTCAAAAGAGTCACGGGTGACACTCCGGAGTGGGTGCATCTCAGAATCACTCCAAATCGCTCCAAATCTCCTGAAATACGACAAAAACAAGAAATCGTGAAAAGCATCGCAATATTGTCGAATAATCGTGAAAAACGCGATATGGGCGATCTAAATGGCATGCAAACAAGCAGAAAAAAGGTGTAAAATATGGAGTGATCAGGCCCTACCCCAAGATTGGGGTGAGTATGGCACACGGTGCAGTGGACACGTGCACTGCACACCGGACCTCTCCGCCTCCTCCCTAGACGGTAGCGAGAGTGAGGCCTCTACTGCACCTCTCCACAACCAAAACACGTCATCACAAGCACCAAGTAACCATCACTCCATGTGAAGGCGAGTGAGAATAATCATCACATATCATATCCTCTCATCCACACCTTCATTGTCCAAGACTTATATCCATAATTTACCTAAATTTCCCCCAAACCCCATTTTTAACAACTCACCCCCTTTTGAGGGGATTGAGACATTCCAAAATATTAATTAAACATTATAAGTTCTATTATAGGAGTCATGATGGCATGGTGTATGTTTAGTAACTATCTTTCATTAACTAACGTGTGTTCATATTTCACCTTTTGCACACGCTCTTCATCGTGTTTTCATATGCGTTTCATCTCATTCCATGTTGTATATATCACATTTTGGTTCATATTGACTATTGGGTGTATTGTTTGTATTTCAGGTAAATGTCGGCATTTCGGTGTCTTCTGAAGTCAACCTTGCATGTCGGGACCAAAGCGCGCTTATACGGCAAAGACCCGATGGCCAAAGCTGAGGATTTGAAGTTTTGGAGCTTCAACCGATCGAGTGGACAGATCCACCCGATCGGTTCTTGCACACGTATCAGACCCGAGGAGGAGAAAGCAAACAAGCAAAACCTAACCGATCGGTTCAGTGATTGGTTGGGTGTGACAGTTCTCTCTGTTTTTGAGCGCAAAATCCACCCGATCGGTTGACTTTTCAACCGATCGGGTCACCTGTAGCCGAAGCTTCCCCAGCTTACGACTCGACGGCGCATCCGATCGGTTCAGTGATCGGGTAAAGATTTTCAGAAGCCGTCACCCGATCGGTTGACCTTCCAACCAATCGGGTGGCCTTTTTTCAGCAGTTTTAGTGGGTTTTTGGACCCGAACTGTTAGGGTTTTTATGGGGGCCTATAAATATGGGATGTTGGACGACATGTAAAAGGGTCCCCTCTATTTTTCAGCAGCTTTCTGCCCCTTTCGTATGAGTCTTAGATTAGGTTAGATTAGGGTTTCTATTTCTATAAATCTTGTAATGGATTGATGGATTCTAATGCAAGATAAGTATTTTTTTCTCTTATTTCCATCGCTTTGTGTTATTTTCAAGAAGCTTGATGGTGAATGTTTGTTTGTCCCTTTTATTGCTTGCTATCATGTTCTTCACCATTGAGTAGTGTTTAATGAACCCTAACATGGGTTAGAGTAGGATTGATGCTTGGGATATTTCATTTGACTTAATTGCATGGCAAGTGTTTGATGGAATGTGTCAATGGAGATGTCTAGTAATCTGAGACCAACCCGTATGACAATACACTAGATGGAGTTGGGGGTTGGGCTCCGGATGCTTGTCCCATCAAGATCCGCTTTGATGTACTGCTAGAAATCACATTCGACCTATTTGTCCATTAGGGTTACGCGGGGGCGTTTTATTGTCACTGGCGGGAGAAAGACCGCCTTTGACCGTCGGGCAAAGGGGAAATAAAACGGGAGTTTGATCCCCTAGCCACAGCTCACGCCCCTAGTGTAGACATTGATTCCTCGCGCATGGGAACGGCTTGGATGAAATGTCAGGAGAAATCGTTGCAAGCTTAGTGCTCCCGGAGTCGGGCGGTGTTGGACATAGGAATGCCCACCGTCCGAACCTGGGTATACCTAACGTATCATCCTGGGCATCGACCGGAATATCGGGCCCATGGGACGCTAGGTACCACTATTGGAGGCAACGTATCACCCTGGGTCGAGTCGAATACTGATCGCGCCCGGGCATACACCCTAAAGAGCGACCGTGTAGTTTTACCGCAAGCGCACGGTGTAGCGGCGAGCGGGTATCGAACACAGGGAGGACGTATGATAGTGCCTTCTCCGAACAACCTGGCTATAGGGACAGAAAAGTAGGAAAGTGCCTTTCGGCGATGTTGTCACAATTGTTAAACAATGCAAAGAGATATAAAATCAAATAAAGACACCTAGGGAATAGGGAATCCCTGCTACTCACCGTATCTCGTCATTGTGATTCATCGGTTTCACAATTGCTAGGGTAGAATGTCGGGTGAACTAGTTGCAACTGAATGTAAAACCTATCTCACGCTCTCGCGCTGTTGCCGGTCTATAGCAAACCTAGGCTCGGGTCCAATCTCTTGCAAACCCTAGCCTAGGCAAGCTAGCATTAGGATCAACGTCATCGTTCAATCACATCCCGAGCCCACTCTCGTACAAACTCGGGCTACGACCTAGGTTGGGATATTTCCTACCCGTCCAATCTCTTGCAAACGGGTATCAGTATAGAATTACAACTGAGAATCCTAGCATCGGTCCAATCTCTTGCAAACCGATACTACGGAAACTCAATCTCAACCCAATTCGGATTTCTAGGGTTTCCTATCGAATTGGGATCCAATCTCTTGCAAATCCCAATCGATATGAACACCTAGCTATCCGTATTATATCAATCCCAAACTAACACTAATCAATTCTAGTAATAGTTCTACCAAATCGTCACAAATCGGAAATTGGGCTCGTAGGGTTCATCCCCACGCCCTAAGACGTTAAGACTACTCTCAAATCATATTGCTAATGGAAGAATAATCAATAGAAACAGCAATGGAATTCATGGCAATATTCAAAATAGCAATAAAAATAGGATTTTTAATAGAGAGGGAGACAAACCAATGTAGCTTTCCAAGAATCCAACAAAAATAATACTTTTCTCTCCTCTCCAATCACAAGAATTAAACTCTAAAAAATCTAATCTAAAAAAGGCTGCCAAAAGCAATAGAAAAGCTCTCTAAACTAGGTTAGAATCTGGGGTTAAATACCCCCCAAAACTGCCCAAAAAACCGTGACCAAAATGCCCCTGCGCCTCTTCAAAATCGCGTTTTCCGCTACAGGCGCGCGGCTTACTCGGCCGAGTGACAGAGGTCACTCGGCCGAGTGAGAGACCCTGAGAATTTACAATAAGTCCGGGGTCTTGGGGGTCTTCACTTCGGGCGTCACTCGGCCGAGTGAGTTGCCGTCACTCGGCCGATGGGCTTTGTTCACTCGGGCGGACGGCAATTGCCACTCAGCCGAGTGGGGCTTCTGATCTCAGATTGACGAAAGACAGTAACTTTGATGTTTTTGATGTCGTTGTCTGGGTGCCACTCGGGCAGACGGGGTACGTCACTCGGCCGAGTCGGCGTCTGATGCTCGGCCGAGTGCACGCTGATACATTGCTTGGAGCGTGTCCGATCTGGCCGGCCGAGCGGTGTCTCGATGCTCGGCCAAGTGACTCCTTCACTCGGCCGAGTGAGATGCTAAAAATGCCCAATCTGAATGTTCTTGCCTCCTCGTCGCTCCTACGACGTTCTTTCTTCTTCCGCTCCTCTCCAATAGCAAAATACCCCTCGGGGAAGTCGTCGGTGACACTCCGGAGTGGGTGTATCTCGGAATCTCTCCAAATCGCTCCAAATCTCCTGAAATACGACAAAAACAACAAATCATGAAAAGTATCACAATATTGTCGATAAACTGTGAAAAACATGATTTGAGCGATCTAAATGGCATGCAAACATGCGGGAAAAAGGTGTAAAATACGGAGTGATCAAAATCCCCCAAGCTTACCTCTTACTCGTCCTCGAGGAAGATAAGTAAAAGGCGAACCCGGTGGATTAAGAAAACGAAAACGATGGAAAAATGGAAAATGATAAACGAAAAAGAAAGAAGAAAGCGAAGAGGGAAGCTGCTAGATCATTTTTCTCAGGATGTGGGTTTTGCTTACTCATATAGCATGCACCGAATGTAAAACACATGTCAAAGATTTTTATTTCGATATCATAGTATAATGGTGCAAATAGAGATAGAAAACCCAAGAATATTGATATAGCATGAAAAATGGAATAATTCTAAGATTAACATCGTCTGAGGCATCTAAAGCGGTATACAATATCGCAGATCACACACTTTTCAATTGAATGCTTTCTATGAGGAGTATAAGAATATCACGCAATCGAATAGAAAGAATAGAAAAGCGTGGATTTCATGAAATGAATGCTAGGCGTAGATTTCTGGATTTCGTGAAGCGAAAACAATCTCACTGAGTATAGAATATTACTTAGCCTAGGTTGTCATGTACCGTCAAGTAGTCACTCTCTCACACATCATTGGATTCTCTCCCCCAAGCTTATCTATAAGCGTGGTGGCGTATACAAAACTATATTTACATTCCCCATTTCTTTTGAAGCTCCAAATGTAAAAGAAAATAAAAATAAAAACAAAAAGAGGGAAGAAAGAGAGAGTATATGAGATGGGATCGTTTATTGAGATTCTTTCTCTTTTCTTTTCTTTTTCTCAAACCTTTTTCTTTTCTTTTTCTCTTTTCCTCTCTTTTTTTATATAGCATATATACACAAATGATCCCAAATCAAAAGAGAGAGAAGGATATACAAGAATTTTTCTTTTTCTTTTTTGGTTTTGGGAAATTTGGAGCATGGAATTTTAATAGCGGGGGAAATGCCAAATAATAGAATCGCTAGGGGAAGATTCACCAATGATTTTAAAATAGAGAATTAATGTTCAAGATATGTGGAGAAAGAAATAAATATGTCTCTCAGTTCACTCTATAAGACGTGCATGACAACTTCAGCAGGGTAATTTAATCTACTCGGTTTCGATCACAAAAAAGCAAACTAATCCAGATTTATCATAGCTAACATCATTCAATCATCCTGAAGTGAAGTGTACAAGTCATGCAAATAGAAGTGATATAGGAAAAGAAAACGGTACTCCAGATATAAGCATTCAATGCGTGAATCTTGGTGTGTTTTCTACGATAGCATACATATGAATATTCAGACTCAGCTAATAATAGAATTTCATCTATTTTCACACGGAAAAAGTGTGGGTTAATATCTCTAAATGCAAGGCAGATCATATCATATGATATCAGAAATAAAAGCTAAGACATGACAAATATAGCATGCATATAGAGAAAGCTAACTCCATGTCATTATCATCACAGAAAAGTCATCTCTAGCATGAGATGAAAGAAATAAAGATAAAAAGGGAAAACGAAACTATTTACAATGCGACACACGAAGAAAATGAGAAAAACGTGATGCATGGTAAAAGAAAAAAAAAGAAAAGTGATGAAAAATGCGTGCAAATGCGGAAAATGGCGTGAAAAAACTAAAAATAAAGGTGGTAAATCGAAAAGCGTGAGAACTCACTCCCCCAAGCTAAAGTGCACAGTGTCCTCAATGTGCGAAGTGTGGCACACCGAGAGACGTGTAGTGGTAGGGGTAGGTGATGATGCATGCATGATGAAAAAGAAATAAAAAGAACAAAATGAAAATATGATGCGGACATGATGCATGCAGATATAGGAGTGAATCAGATATAAGAGTGTCACACCAAAAAGTCTCTCCCTCTCTCCCAAAAATGATAAAGATAGATATGATCAAAATGTGGACCCAAAACAGTGAGGGGAGGGGGGGTGGGCAAAAATCATCAGGACCAAGCAGAGACGGGCAGCAAGACGGCAAAAAAGATCAATGGCTTCAAGGGTGCCTAAGAGGGTGGTGCTGCGCCGTCTCCGTCCTGAGGCAGAGGTGGAGGTGGAGGTGGTGGTGGCTGGGGAACAGTCTGCTGGGTGGGTGTAAGAGTGGGTGTGGGTACCTGCTGGGTAGGTGTGGGTGAGGTCGGTACGCGAGGAAGCCTCTCGAGAATCTGAGTGAGGCAATAGTGAATGCCCGGAAGTAGGTCAAAGCGGCTGCCCATAGCGGTGACGGTGGCAGACAGGGTCCTGAGGTCACCTCTGAGGCCACTCACCGCCCCCCTCAAGAGCACGAATGCTCTGAAGTACAGTGTCAGGGGAGGTGGTGCAGAGGGACGCACGTGTCTGTGTTGTGCAGGACGGGGCTGGCGGACTCGGGTGGTGTAGTGGATGGGCTCAGCAGGCATGTGGAGGAAGGGTGCTGTGCTCACAAGTGGAGGCCCAGCCTCAGTGCGAGGCTGGGGCGCAGGCTGGTGTGAGGTGGAAGCAGCAGCAGTGGAAGTGTAAGACAAAAATGGCGATGAGGCGGCAAGAGAGGTCAGTGACACAGACGTGGGAACAGACGTCACGACACTCTCAGATAGTACGGCCGCAGTGGGGTCAGGAATGTCTACCGTTGGGGAGGAAGTGTGGGGTCCAAAAGGCGAAACCCCAGCGGAGAGCAAAGTGGACAGTGACCCAATGACTGCGGCGAAGGAAGAAGGCTCTCCGCTCTCAACAAAAGTAGGTGGGCGCTCGGGTAGTGCGGAGCAAAGGGGCTCAACGGACAGATGGCCAGCTGTGGTGGGAGTGGTGGTGGGCTCAGCAAGTGTACTCCCGACACCAGCAGAAGTGTGGACAGTGGTGTCGGAAGCAACAAAAATATCAGGCTCAGGCTGAGGGGCTACGGGGTCAACGGGTGCAGCGTGTGCAGCGTGGGCCTGCTCAGCCTGCTCAGCCTCCTCGGCCTTAAGCATGTAGGCGGCGGGGATCAGGAGATCCATCGCCGGAAGCCAGTCCACCTGTGCTGGTCCTATCTGTGTCTGAGCTGGGCTCGGAAGGATCATGTAGTCAGCACCGTAGGGACCGTGCAACCAAACCCAGTGCCGCTGGCCGTGCGGACGAATCATCTTCATCCGGGCCATGACATCTATAGATAGTGAAGTGGGGCCCGGAGAACGACGCAAATCGGCCTGTAGGTCCTCACCGGTCATCAGGGCGAGCAGGGTGATCAGACCGCCGCAACATATCGGTGAGCGAGCGCCCACCGATACGATGATGCGGTCCAAAAACCAGCTCGTGATATCAATCACGACGGTGGGGACCAACTCGTCACTCCCCCTAGCTAGAACTCTGGGGCGCGTCATTGCATAGAGCATATAAAGCTCCGGCGTGGACATCGTCCCAGGCTCATACCTCGCCAAAAAAGTAGTCGCCATAAGGCGCTGAGCTATGCGGAGGCAGGGGTGGACGATGGCCGAGGCCTTGGCCCTACTAGGGTCAAAGGCAGCTGGTAAACCCGTGATCCGGGCCCAGAAAGCATGGGAATCGAAGGAAGGTGGGGGGATGTGAATGGGTGCGTAGCCACGATCGGCCCCGGGGATATCGGGCCACGAAAAGAATGCTCTCATCATATCGAGAGTGACCTGGCACTTTCGGTCCATAAACCTAAACGAGCATCCCTCGTCGGTCCGGGCTATAGAACTCAGCACCTCAAGTGTCGGACGGACGAAGGTGTCCGCCGACACTTGGAAAAAATCTCGCCAACCCACGTTGTCATACAACGTGAGCATCCCCTCAAGTACCCCCAGGCGTCCTAGGTCTGCAAGGTGTGCAAACCTGGAGGGTACAATCGAGCGCTGGGAAATGCGCTCAAAAACGACGCGGTGTGCGTCGTCTCGAAACGTAATCCCCAGCGGCCCGACAAGTGGAGCCGGTGGTGGCAGTGGGTCGGCAGGGAGTGGCTATGCGGGGTGAACGTGGACTGCAGGCTGTGGCTGTGCGGGGTGAGGTGGTGTAGGCGGAGGAGAGTCCTCCATCTCGTGGGAGGGGCTGGGCTCATCCGGCCGCTTCCGCTTGGCGGAAGCTCTCCTGGTGCGTGGCCGTGTCCGGGGCGGCATGTGGGCCCCGGGTGCTAACCAAAAATAGAAAAAACGCGGCGTTCGAAAATAAGTGGAACGAGTATACCGTAACACACCGCGAGAGCAAAGTAGTGGATGCGTGCGAAGACGCCGCCTCCACGAAGCCAAAAACGCTACCCGGAAGCTCCCCTAGGCTCCCCTAGGCTCCCCAATATAGCCTGCACATCAAACGAAGATATCAGCGAGTAATATTCAAAATGTATGGGGGTAGGGGTATAATAGATAAATTTTGAAGTTAATTTGGTGTAGGGGTTCGATTAGTACACAGATCGTCGAAAAATACAAGAAATAGGATAAATGGGCAAAATTGGGCATACCAGATCTCGGCCGGCGGCGAGGGAGTCGCCGGCGACTCGGGCGGAGGGGCGGCGGCGTCGGCCGGCGGTGGTCGGCCGAGCGCAGCTGCGGCGAGGGCAGATCGGGCGAGTGGGGGCGAGTTTGGGCGTAGGGAGCTGATCAGGCGCGGGCTCAGGCGAACGGATGAGAAATAATTGCTTCGAATTCCGCGTCGAGCCTGCAGCGCCTTATATAGGAAAAGTTACGACTCAGCCGAGTGAACGTAACAGAAATATTTTTGAAAATTCCTCCCCGCTTACGACTCGACCGAGTGGCTTTGCCACCCTGGCCGAGTGGAAAAAGTCCATTCGGCCGAGTGGCACAAGCTACTCGGCAGTTCTCGCCCTAGGAGCGTATCAGTTTCACTCGGCCGAGTGAAGATATATACTCGGCCGTGTGGCAATTATACTGAAATCAAGAAAAGAAACAGAGAGTTGGGTATATCAGACTTCCCTCGTTTGTGCACCGCTCGGGCAGACGAACTTATGTACTCGGCCGAGTGGATATTCTACTCGGCCGAGTGACTCCTGTTTTCTGCTGTTTGGCTCCGTTTGGGCTCTGATCTCTGTTTTTCTTTCTCCAGTTGATTTCTTCCTTCTCCTAAGCATCGAGCGCATTCCTGGAGCGCTCTTTGTCGCCTTTTTCATCCTCCTTATGATAGATATCCTTTTCTCCTCTCCTGTCAAAGAAAAATAGGACCCGTTATCACGAATTTTTCAGGCAAACGACTCAAAACACTAATAATTTCTAAAACAAAAATAAAAAACAAAGTAAAAATAAAGTGATAACCGTCGGGTTGCCTCCAGACAAGCGCTCGTTTAAGGTCTTGAGCTCGACCTCCCTTGGATTTTCAATTCATTGCTGGATATTGGGTGCATATGCGATGCACCCGTCGAATTTATCGGGAAGAACGCTTGGATTTGGATGTTGTGGCGGCGTGTTCTTCCTCAGTGCTCCTTCGTCTCGGGTAGTGTTGGGGTGAAGCTAGTAGCCATCAAGCCATCCACCTCCCTATGTTCGATATACTCACACCCTACACTAACCGTGCACTTGCGGTAAAACGACACCATGCTCTAATCATAAACGGGACGCCGGTCAAGTTTTTGGCGCCGTTGCCGGGGAGGCATTCGGTTTGATATTAGCTTAGCTTAGGTTCATTAGACTATGCATAAAAACATTAAAAAAACAAAAAAACAAAAAAACAAAAAACATTAAAAACATTTTCACCCTTGCCACCATTATTATCATTTCTATATTCTTTTGTGCCACTGATACTTTCCTCCAGGTATGTATCTTTGTTGATCAGGTATAATGGATTACACTACATGGACCACAGATTTTGATCAAAGTGCTCAGATGGGAGAATACTATTTTGATCAGAGTGCTCAGATGGGACAATACTATTTTTATGAGAGTGCTCAGATGGGAGAATACCTATTGGATGGGATGCTTGCTTCCATGTGGACCACAGATTCTACTCAAAACGCTCAAACGGGAGATCACCTTCTTGATGAGATGTTTGCACATCAAATCGAAGTGCAAGCCAAGATTGAAAGGGGTGATTTTCTATTGGAATCGGTGAAAAGAGACCTTGGAACCAATGCGCTCATGCCTAAGGCTACAATGGTTTCCAAAGATATCATATCTGCTTCTTCCTCTTATGGGCAAGAATCATCGCCAGTCATATTACCGGAGTCAGAATGTGCCATCTTCGATCCCGCATCCTATGATACAGCTATTGCATATGAAGGGTGGATGGACAAAGAGGCAGTGGGAGAAGAAGAAATTGAATCATATGCGCCGCCAAAGGAGGACACATTTTAGAACTTATTGGAGGGCCTCTTGGAGTCAGTAAGGTTCATGGGATCAGTTAGCGCTACAATAGGCAAAGCATTTGAGCTACGCTTTGCAAGTTTTGTTGTGAACCATGTTTCGGCTATATGAACGAATGAGAAAGACATCCATGTCAGTCTTAATTTTTTGGGGAGTAGACTACATTTTTGGATTGCTTGCGGGCATTCTCCTCTACACTATACATCCCCACAAGTTGACACACATGAGCAGCCAGCATCAACATTCCAGAGAGAGCCTACATTGACAGTTGATGAGGAGGCAAAAGAGCACCATGTGGAGCCTGAGCATGTTTTTGAGGAGGCCTTACACGTAGAGCCAGAGCTTATCAACGAGGAGGTCGTGCATCTAGATGAGGACACAGCCATTCATGAGGATCCCGAGCACTAGCCTCCTCCGTTAGAGCTTCCGCAGCCACCTCATCCTTCCACTGACGTCGAAGACTATCCCACAGAGCTTACTGCTCCCATCCAGGGAGATATTTCTGTTGGATATGGAAGACGTTTGTACACCCTTGTGGGGGATGTACGAGGGAATACGGACCTTGAACGTCGCGTACACGAAGTCGTGTACAAAGGGAATCTGTTCCCTTGCGGAGAGGATCTCTGGATGAGTGGGAAAGTCGCATTATATATGCATAAGTGCATGCGACATATGGCTAATAAAGGGGGAATATCTTAAGCTTATGTTGTACCATGCATATGGTACAACTTAAGCTTATAATGTGCCATGTATCATGGTACACCTTAATTAAGTTGTTCCAAAGGAACAACTTACCCTAAAATAACTACCTTGGGGGCTATAAATAAGACCCAAGGGTAAGCCATTTCTTACACCTTTTGCATGAAATTCATGCATGCATCTTCATCCTAGCGAAGCTATGCAGAAATCCTTTCTCTCCCTCTTATCCAAGTTCTTAATCTAAAGTAGAGATTTAGATTGTGGATTAGTAGCCTTACTCCGTTCGTGAGAAGACTCGATCCGTCGTGGCGAATCCGAAGGCGAAGTTCGTAGACTACCGTGCAGCGTACGCAAGCGTAAGTCTACACTTCATATTATCGATCCTAACTCTGTTTTGGCAGGATCCAACATTGGTATCAGAGCCATACGGGTTCGCCCCGGAGAAACTATGAACGAGTCGTTGTCTTTTTCACGGATGGGTATCCTACCATTACGGATATGGTAGGAACGCTTCGTGACGGAGAGAACGCAGCGGTTGTTCTTTTCACGTTAGGGTCTTCTGTCATTACGGATATGGCAGGAACTCTCCGTGACGGGAAGAACCGACCGTTCATATCGTCAAACTCGCTCTCTTCATGGATGCTGAGTCTCCATTCATAGGGAATGGGCGCTCTCTTCATGTGGAGCGCGTAGTTTACGAATTTTTGAAGTGGGTTCATTTTTTGGCACACGGCCATTGGAGGACAACTACTTCCTCGACGAACGGGTGCTTCACCGGAGAAGAAGGTGGTGGTTATTCCCATCGGGGAAGATGAATTTTTTTGTGCATGTGCACCATGACCAAATGGGTTATGAAGGCCATGCACCCCCCTCCCCATGCGGAGGGGGTTGGCTATGGCCAATAACCACCGCGGCAACCCCCTCCGGCGGGGGTGTGCGGCCTCCCATGAAAGGGGAAACCGGCCATGGCCAAAGGGCCATGACCGGTCAAGGCAAAAAATGCCATGGCCGGGCCATGGCCGGCCGGCCTTGGCCGGCCATGGCCATGGCCGGCCGGCTCTGGCCGGCCACGGCCAGGGGCAGAAGGCCCTGGCCGCGGCCAGGCCAGGGCCTGGCCTCCCTGGCCGAGGCCAGGGCAGGGGCCCTGGCCCCGGCCAGGGCCTGGCCGAGGCCAGGGCAGGCAGAAGGCCTGGCCGGCCTCTGGCCGAGGCCAGGCCAGGCAGAAGGCCTGGCCGGCCCTGGCAGTGGCCAGGGCTGCCGCAGGCCATCCTTGGCCGGGTGTCGGACTGATCGGCACTGGCCGGGGGAAGTTTCAGACCAATTCGGCAAATGCCTTGGTCGAACTAGCCCATACGGGGCCAAACGACAGTCGTCTGCATCAAATTTCTCTCATACAGGGGGAAACGCCTGGATCCATACGGGAGCCGGCGACGATAATTTGCAGAAAAATTCCCAAAAGGGGGATCCGACCTAGGCACGGCTACGGCTCATTCCCGACAAATGGTCAGGAAGTGCCGAATATTTCACTAGTATCATAAGGGTACTAAGTTGAAATATATTTTAATTGAAAAATACGTTTTCATACGTTTTGAAAAATAAGTTTTCAAAAACGCTTTTCCGCTGCAAAGTACTATAAGAGTACTAACATTTGATAAAGTGAGGGAGAAATAGATGGTGATCGGAAACGTAGTGACCTTTCCGACTCTAGAGTAACATCTTCAATATTTTTCGAAAGTAACTTATCAAATTATGAATATCATTCCAAGTGGGAGTTGATTTTAGAACTATCCATATGGGATATTCTATTATCATTTCAAGTGGGAATTATATTTGAAAAATACGTTTTCAAACTCGTTTTTCCGCTGCTAGTACTATAATAGTACTATTGTTTGATAATTGATGGGGGAATATTGAAGGTTGTTCTAGATGGTGATTGGAATCAAAGAGACCTTTTCGATTCTAGAACAACATCTTCAATATTTTTCGAAAGTAACTTATCAAATATAATATAATTTCAAGTGGGAGTTATATTTTAAGAATTTTATGCAATATGTTTTTGATCGAACCTTCGGTTTTTATGTCTTTTGCAGCATTTTAAAAGTAAAATGTCTTCCGCTTCAAAGAATATCGTCGCTGAGTTGAACAAAGGTGAAAAACTCAACGGCGATAATTACAAACTTTGGTCCATCAAGATACAATACGTTCTAGAGGAGCAAGAAGTGCTCGAAACTCTAAAGAACGTTATGATTGAACCTGAGTTGGGCACTACGGCCCAACACCGACGAGACAAGGAAGCTTTTGATGCTTGGCCTCGGAAGAACAAGATAGCGCGCATTACGTTATTAAGCAGTATGGCTGATGACATAATGCGCATCTTCCGAGAACATGACCAAGCCATGGACATATGGTCCAAGCTAGAGGAGAAGTTC
>CM061130.1:81216735-81410991 GCA_030789695.1 Scilla litardierei
AAAGCAATAACCAAACCTATCCATGCGTGAAGCTAAAAAGAGAATGCCTTGGTGACTTAATTTGTGGGATGATGATTTTGACGTGGGTGAACTTGCTTTAGTTGAGTGGTCCATTTTCTGCGGCGATGGGGCTGTTGTGAGATGAGGACTAATTGGTTGAGCTCATGTTTTAGGGCATTTCATTTTCATTCTGTCATTCATTTGCTTGTGATCCCAAAGTTGGCCTTTGATTTCATTTGAGTTTTGTGACATTTTAATTGCTAGTGTTGTTATTGATTTCTTGTGTAGTTCTCACTCTATCTTTCCCTATGCAGACTATTGGGCTCAGATGCCAACTTGATGGGAACCCTGGGTGAATCCTTATCAAAGTAGACAATCGCCCATATAATTCTAAGAATGGTTAAACTAACGGGCAAAGCTAAGAACAATCTCTACAAAACCCACAACACAACTAATATAAGAAGATAAACGTAAACTAAAAGAAAATCACACACCGAACAGGAAGATTTGTGTTGGTTCTATCCAATTCTTCGTGTACATCGAGTTGGAGAAATCATTAATGCTTTAATAATCATAGATTACAAATTATGGTACTTGGTTCAATGGAAAAACCAAGTCCGACATGAATTTGGAGAAGAAAAACTAAATGAGAAAACTAACTTTGGCTCTCAAACAACCCTCAGCCATCTCTATTTTTTACCTCTCAAGATGCCACATGATCTGTAGAAATAGTCTCCAAGGATTGGCCCTCACACATTAAAAACTTTAGCTGAAACACCCTTAAACAGCCTTCAAATAGACCCCAAACCCTATTCAAACAATATCATATTCAAGTCGGAATCGTCTTCCTACCAGCTTGCGATCGATGCTCTGCCTTGCTTCAATTCTACATTGTCAGATCCGCGTAGGATTGAACCAAATACCACCATGCATCGCAACCAGGATCAATCGCGCCTGTCATGTGAACTTCTCTATGCTTGCCGCAAGGCCAGCACACACGCATGTCACGTGTTGTGTGTGCATGCGTTGTGTGCATACTGGTCATTCTCACGGGTTATGGGCCACTTGCTCGTGGGCCGTAATGTTGGACTTCATTATTCATTAAATAGGGCCACTGAAAAATACTAAATATACACAGTGATGGGCTAAGTATCATAACACTGTGTAGGCTATATTTTTGGGCTCCAAAAAATCCTGAAAATTTTAGATTAATCTTAGATTATTTTGGATGTTTTGTATCACATATTTCAACACTCCACAATGATATAAACATATCTCAAATTTTGAGCCAAATAAAAATCTCCAAATCATGCACCTTCAAAATTAAACCACCTCATCGTGAGGCTTGTGCACGTAGCCAGTGAGTTTCACACTAAGCATCACGAAGTAAATGAATATCCATTGAAAGATGAATCTTCAAATTCACAACATCTTCTAAATTCAAATACATAAAGCCGTAATGTCACTTCATACCACACCGTGACACCCTAGTACCTTTTTAAGAAAAATAAGTTTGAGCTCTGCTGAAACTTCACCGCCAATCTATACACTGCTAGATTCTCCTTCTCATGAATTTTCTTGAGATGTGTCAATGTGTTGATATCTTTCTTAGCACACATTCATCTTGAGTTTGCATCCAAACTCAATGCATCCACAGTATCCCTATCAACTATCGGATTTTCATACGCATGCAATGATATACTAAATTCATGTAGGTATCGTAGCACGCTGGGATCGTTACGGTGTGTCGTCCCACTCTGCTAGTAATCATGTCATCCATAATAACTTTAGAATTTCCACCTCGATAGAACTCATATTCCATCCTTCGTCATCGCTGACTTTAGTAAGTTCTTTATGCAGACTATTCACATCAACCATCACTCCTTCGTCAATACATATAGCAAATCGGTGATATGAAATAAGCACCTTCATCTCATTCAGCACATCCTTACCTTCACTTATATTTTACTTTCTGACGTCTTTCCTTTCAGCACCATTGACTTATCAAATGTCACTAGGTGATTAACCAAGTCCTTCTACAAATTTGGACTCCAAACTCGTGAACCTTCAATGACATTCATGTAATCCAATATGTCACACTTCTTTCTCTTAGTGTTGAACTTGCCATTTTTCTTGTGAACATAAACTGGATATCCTAACACTTGAAGACAACCTAGCTTCGCTCACTTCAGCCAAAATATGTTCGATAATCTAAATGTAAATCTCAAATACCTTGCTTTCTCTAGAATTAAGCATTTGTTCATCTTTTCTGCAACTCCATTCGACCACATATCTCTAAATGTACATCAATATCAATTTACTCCATACTTCACATAGAATTTCTTGGCTACAGTAGAGGCAAAACTCATCACTAATGTCAGATAATCAACACCTTTAGTTTCTTTCCTGTTTGACCCTTTATAAGAATCTTTGACTCCATGAACTTTTCAAACTCATCTAACTTCTCTTTCATTGATAAATGAGATGAAATAACAAGCTTCACCTAGAAAGTGAACTAATACATGACTCCAAATTTTAGTATGAACATACTCAAGAATCTTACATGTATCATGCTTCACCCCATTGAAACCAACCTTTGTCTACTTGCTTTAGACATAATCTTTGTAAAACTCTAGTTCTATGAAGTTTACCTTTTTGATCAAACCACGCTTCCTCAAAACTTCCAAGCTCTTCTTTGTGATTTGTTGAAGTCTGATATGACATAGCATGGTCAAATCAATATCATATGAACTCTCTACTCAAATGATAGAATCTCTCATGATAAACATCTCCTTGAAGAGATATAAGTCATTGACATTTTCTCATCTGATCACCATAATCGATCCTTTATTTATATTTAAATCATACATCCTTATTGTTACCTTGGAAGCCTTGAAATCTTAATGCTCCAACGAAACTAATGACTTTCTCAGCTTCGTAACATACCACACAATAGTGAGTATGCACATTACGAACGTAATTAAACATCTAGATTCTCACCGAACTAACTCCAACATATAACTCACATGCGTTATTATTACCTATAAGGACCGATCCATCCTCTTTCTTCTCGTATGTAGAGAAACACTCATTATTTGATATTACGTGGAGTGATGTCCTAGAATTTATTACGGATGCATGATTCAAAACATCTGACAAATATGATGTGAGCACATCATATGTCTCCTCACTCCTAGTCCCATCCGTCTGCACAACTGTAACTGACAAAGATGCTGGTACTTCCTCCTTTCTCTGTTCATCCTCTCTAGGCCTTATCTATCTGAGTCTCCTTTGCTCAAACCAACCACAGACATCCGATCGCATAACTCCTTGCTATAGAGCCTGATTACCTTCATATTCTCATTATTCAGAGTATCCTAGCTATAAACTATGGTGTTAACGAATGTTGTATATCACCTTAGTGATAATATGAGGAGAATTATCATCTCATGCTCTGTTTCTACAGTTAATCCAATGACTATCATCGTCATTGCTAAGTTGGTGAATGTATCCATGTGACCCTTCAATAAGGTGCTATCTCTCATTTAGACAATGAAGAATGTTTTCATCAAATGTAGCATGTTGATGAGTGACTTTTTGGATACATCTTCTCTAGTTTCCCACACAGTCCCTTGATTGTAGTCTCCTCGAGTACATAATAAATCATCTAGTTCAATAGGCTAAGCTGGATGGTTGTCATAATTGAATCATACATCTCCATCTTTTCCCTATCTGAGATATCCACCAATAACGTATTCATGTCATATACCACTCTCGGGACACAATCCTTCTTCAAGATTGCATTCATCTTGTATTGACATATCTTAAAATTTTCCTTACCATCGAAACTTCGTAATTTTGTATTACAGCTTGAACCAATTGCTATACCGATTGCACTGCTCTTTGCAGGACTGTAATGGCCAGTATTTAGCAATACGTAGTTCGTACGTATTTCTATGAATGTATTGAATTATGTGATTTTATTAATTAATTTCCATGACTCGAACACGTGATCGGACCCCATATTCGCGATGTACACGACTTCGCGATTGCGCTAATATTAATGTTATCATTTTTTGGCATCATCGGGTGTAAGGGGCAATATTGTAATAATTCGAATCTTTTAATTGGATCTAAATCTAAACCCAAATAAATCTAAGTAATCTAACTCTTTTGATTTGCCCTAATCAAATCCAAACCAAATAATCTTAATCAAATATTTCCTAAATACAATTTGAATCTAATGAAATCTAAATCTTAACCAAAATGATTTCCTAATCTAATATCTTAACTAAAGAGATTTATCTACATTAAATTTTAAACCCCAAATCTTAAATAAACCTTAATGAATTTTAATAAAACTAAATATCCTAACTAAAGATTTCCCTAAATCCTAATTGACACTAATAATTTAAATAATCCCAACATATTGGATATAATTCTAACAAACTCACGCAACAAAACCCGTGTCTGCTCCTTCACAAGAAAAACAAACAAATCTCAACAAACCCCACGTGCCTTTCACCCTCTCACCCTCTCTCCTTCAAAAACCCAAGCAAGACACGGCAACCCTGTAAGGGACCCTGCGGGGCTACACACACACACACACTAGAGGTGGGGTGAATAGTGTAATAGCAAGCAAAATGCTTAATTAAAAGTTACTAAAATTAAAGCACAATAAGTAGCGGAATTTAAACAGAGTGCTCAACAACAGCAAACACAAACACAAGGATTTTACCCTGGTTCGCCAAAACTTGGGTACGTCCAGCCACACCAATATTCACTATAATCCCACAAAAAGAAGTGAATACAAATCCCACAAAGGGATACACTCCCACAAAGAGAGAGACCTCACCAAGAGGATTTTGCCCTACACAAGGACCCAACCAACCCTACACAGGGGTCAAACTCCCACCTAGAGAATTACTAACTCCCACTCAGAGAATTAGGGTTAGCCCTACACTAGGACACCAAACTCCCACTAAGAGAGTTACTCCCACAAAGAGAGTTATTCCCACAAAGAGAATATCTAATTTCCACAAAGAGAATTAGGGTTATCACAAAGGTGAAACGAAATAACACTTACATATGTCTTCATATGATCTTACCAATGCGATGAAGAAGGCATGCAAGTGAAACTCAAGTGCTTGAGATGAGGCTTTTGATTGCACTTGATGATCTTTCTCTCTTCTAGGAATGAATCCTAACACTTCTCACTTGAGTGTATAAAATGAAGAGAAAAAAGATGTTCTCCAAGAAAGGAATGAGAATTAGATCCCTTGGAGAATTTCCATATGAGCTAGCTTCAATGCATGAAGAGAAATATGCTCATGAGAGGGAAGTGGGAGAGATTAGGAGTGGCTATTGATTCTCTAAGATGTTCTAACAACCAAGCGTTCTAAATGAACTAAGCCAACTCCTATATATATGAAGCCCAAAGAAACCCATAAAACCAGCCAAAAACCCAAAGGGAAGAAATCTGCAACGGCTAGATTTTGGCAGTTTATGGCACAGACTGTCGACTGATGAACAAATGACAGTCGACTGTTCAACGGCTAGAAAAATCCCAACGGCTATAATCTGAGCCAGGACAGTCGACTATAGAAGACTACACAGGTGACTGAAAAACAGACAATCGACTGTATAACTTTCATCAGGCGACTGCTGCAGGGATGGAAGAAAACAGAGAGATGCACTCTAACTCCCAGTATGCATATAGGCGACTGATGAACAAATGACAGTCAACTGTAAAATAGACAGACAGTCGACAGTTGGGTTTGAAATTCCTACTGGGTCACGCTGTGACGTGTCCCCGTTAATATTTTTCAGATAGCGAGTTGTTGGAGATCCTTGGAGTTGGAGGCTTATAGCCCAGTTAGCTGGAGGTTGAGTTTTGTTGTGTGAATGTGAGAGTCTTAGGGGGTGTGTTTTTTGTACTTTAGCAAATTGTGGGTTCATGTTGTATATATGAGATTTGTATTAGTGTTGTTAATATTGGTTAGTGGTGTATTTATCTGTATCGGTGTTTTAATTATATCAGTGTCGAGCTGTTGGTTTTTTGTTTGTCTGTATTGTCTGGAATGCTATAAGTACTATCACAACAGTGCGCAGTGGGCCTGCTTAAGTTTTGAAATTTTTTATTTCTCTTCGTAGCACCCGCCTCTTCGGTAATACCTGATACTGATTCGTACTTATCAGGTATTCCGGAGAGCAGGGCGTTACATTTCCAGATATGGAAGACATGTTACGAGCTTGCATGCTGGATTTCAAAGGCTCGTGTGAAGATCACCTACGCTTAGTAGAGTTTGCCTACAACAATAGCTACCAAGCCAGCATTGGCATGGCCCCGTTTGCTGCACTCTATGGAAGGAAGTGTTGATCCTCGTTGAGTTGGGATGACATTGATGATCGCAAATTATTGGGTCCAGAGATGATTATTGAAACAGTGGACATGGTGCGTAATATCAAGGACAAGTTACACATTGCACAAGATCGGTACAAGCATTGGATTGATGCCAAGCGGCATCATTTGGAGTTCTAATCAGAAAATCATGTTTTTCTGAAGATATCTTCACTTGGAGTTTCAACCAGAAGATACGCGTTTTGAAAAATCCACCAATACAGGTGCTTTACGGAAGTAGCATTCAAATAACTATATCTATGCCAATTGACTTGTCCGATTGACACCCGCCCCTTGCTTTTTGCAAGGCCACCATGAATTAATCCCTGGTGGGTGGCGTCTCAGCGCGCGCACGTGTCCAACTTTCCGCCTGATTAAAAAAATAACTCTATATATGTGTGTGTTTACTTATTTGAGATAACTGTGGAAGAGCCTTATGCATTCCATTTGTAAGACAATAATGAAATAGCACATACATAATAATGATGGTCAATCAGAGCGTACTATCCAGGTATTGGAAGGCATGTTACGAGCTTGCATGCTGGATTTCAAAGGCTCGTGGAAAGATCACCTACACTTAGTAGAGTTTGCCTACAACAATAGCTACCAAACCAGCATTGGTATGGCCCCGTTTGCTGCACTCTATGGAAGGAAGTGTCGATCCCCGTTGAGTTGGGATGACATTGGTGATCGAGAATTATTGGGTCTAAAGATGATTGTTGAAACAGTGGACGTGATGCGTAATATCATGGACAAGTTACACATTGCACAAGACCGATACAAGCATTGGGCTGATGCCAAGCGGCGCCACTTGTAGTTCCAATTAGAAGATCACGTTTTTTCCAAAGACAATAGATTTTCCTGGCTATGGTTCATGAAACCCTTAGGGCTACCATTTAATAGTTTAATGCATTTTATTCTGCTGCATTTTATGCTTCTATCGTCAATCTGACGTATGACGGGCGTAGATTTTATGCCCTAAGGGTCATCAAAACCCAACAAGTACTCCTAAGCTATTTTGTGAATCTATCTGTTCCGGTGCACTCTTCAATGCAATCGGATATTTTTTGGGCAATTGCTACATACACCTCAATAAATGATGTGTATGTAAAATTTAGTGTAATGTTTTGCTACTTTTGAAAGAAAGAGAAGGTGATTATACCGTATGATATAATCGTCAAAAATAAAGTACACTGAGGTGCATATAGCTTTTGCCTTTTTTTGTGTTGATCCAAATAAATGAAGTTCTACTATTTTAAAAAAAGTACTAAAATAAATAAAACAAATCCAAGTAAATTAGCCACTTGCTTTTAAATCCTTAGAGCGATCAATGTGTTATAATCAAATCCATCCCATCCACCATCAAAATTCCAATAAAGAAAGGGTAATGTAGACACTTGACCAGTTATCAAACTTGGTTAGAAAAGTAGATATTGGTCATCATATAGATCAAAGAATGAGGCCCCCTGTATCATCACCCACATCTTCATTGGGAGGGCGGCATTAATTGATGAAAAAAAGCGGTGGTAGTCTTTTTCTTTGCCGAGCATTGGTGCTCATCTTCTTTTACTTTAGCACAGTTCAACCTAACCCACAATCCCCCCACTCAAAATCTTATACAAGAGATAAATTTTTTTTAAAAAAAACTTCCATATCACCATCAAATTAATAAGGTTTTCCTTTCATATAATGAAAAGTCTTCGGGGGTTGGTTTGGGCTTAGACGAAGCCACCGAGGCCCAACAGCTCATTGCGCTCCACGGTCCCCCAGCACAACGATCGTGCAGTGGACAATTATTGAGCGACCCCTCTAAGTCTCCGTTAGCGTTAATTGGGTAAAAAAATAATTTTCAATTAAAGTTTTAAGAACATAACGGGGGGGCAAGCATATCTTTTACACGCACGCATCTTGTTTGCTTCGTGGCCCCCCACCACCGCCTGCTCCCGCTTTACTCGTTCCTAGTACAAGGACCGTGCTGCCTGGGCCCCACCGGATCTTTCCTCCCTCCCACCGCTTTTAATTAATTAATATTATCTCATTATTAAATCCCGGCATCTCCCGTATCTTTTATCCTATGCAATTGCAATGCGTTTAAGAAATATTATTCATTAACTATGATAATCCCCGCATTAAAAGAATATTTAATTAAAAAGATGCGTTGGCAACCGCGCAAAAGGCACAGGCTTTTTCGAGAGCACAAGGATGAGTGAGTTGAGTACCATGGCAGCAAAGTCCGAAGCCAGAGATTTTCATACAGTACTCACGGTCACTTTACATGTCACTTTAACTTTTTCCATCGTACTTTTATAATTTATTTAATATTAGGAGAGAAATGGGCTCCCCACAACAGTATAAAGCTACAGCCTTTTGAGAAGATGTCGTCTTAATTATTATCAATGGCAGTACAGTGTCAGCAGGAATCTGAACTCAAAAGATTTCAGAGTGGAGAAGGAATCTCCTGCCATCTTCTCGATTTACCCGAGATAATTAATTTTATAAATTTTAAATTAACTTCACATGTCTTTTTTATGCAATGCATTTCGATTATCAAGACAAAAAGGATGATACATACCATATTTATGTACCCCCAAAAGGGGGTATTTTCACTGAGAAGATTTGATTATCATTACATCAGTAAAAACATTTTTAAAAAAAGCAAGCACAAAAGAGAAAAAAAAAAGCAAGAGGCTAAAAAGACGAAACGATCCCCGAACAGGGCCAAAAGAGCTTAACCACCCAAAATCTGGATCAGGACATGAAAATTTGGAGGGAAGCGTTCTTGCTGACTTGGCAGATGGGACACGTGTCTGCCTTCGACTCGCAGTCCTTACACAAGCAAAGGTGCCGGCAGGGGAGCACCAGAACGCCGACGTCCTTGTAGCCGCACATTTTGCACATCCTCCTGCGCCCCTCCGCCGTCTCCGCCGTCTTAGCGGTACCGTTAGTCCTTTCCTCCTCCCCTTCGAAGCAGCATGACTGGGCGTCGTCGGCCGGAAACGCAGTTCCCTCGCTGTCACCGTAGCCTTCTTTGGCCTGAACGACGTTGACGGTGTTCTGAAGCAGGACCTGCTCCAAGCTCGACCTGAGGCTCGAAACGATTGCCTCGTTGTTCTTGGCGACATTGAACCAGATCTGATTCTCTGCGCTCATCTGCCTAACTTTCTCCTCGAGCTCCGCATTCCTTCGGTTCGCGTTCTCGAGTTCAGTTTCCTTCTCCTTGAGCTTCTTCAGGACTTGCTGTTGGAGTACTGTGATCAGACTCATGCAATGCCTTTTCTGAGCTTGCTCCAGACCCAATCGAAGCCTCTCGTTCTGTAAGATTACAAACCAACATTAAATCGAATGCTTAAGGACATAGAAAGACATCTGACATAATAGGCGCCTATTTTGACAATTAAGCACCTGAAGGCGGACGATGGCGTCGATTTCGAAGCTCTGCCGATAGAGATGGGCGGCGATATCCTGAGCAACGGGCGAAGAGGAAGAAACAGGGCGGCCGCTGGTGGAAGTTCCGGCCGAATCGATCAGCCGAGACTGCTCGAGATCGTTTCGGATGAGATTTGGATATGCAAAGCCGATCGAGTTATTCTGGGCCATGCCCAAGGGGTCGTCCCGGATTCGCTTCTTTGATCCAGAGGCGATGCACGTCAGCTCACTCTGAGGGCCGCTGAAGACCGTCTCGTTGTTGTTGAAGCCGCTGAAGACGAGAGGAGGGATGTCGCCATGGTTGAGAGAAGAACCAAGAAGCTGATTCTGGTTGTTGTTGATACTGTCGAGGCCTTGAAGCATCTGGAGCTCATCCAACAAATTGCTGCTCTGAATCCTGAGAATTTAAAATAAAAACAACAGAGTTAGATTTAGGAAACTGAAGGGACGACGACGAGGATGGCAACGATAAAAAGAAGAGACTGAGGGAATCAAACCCGAAAGAATCGGTCAGAGAAATGGAAACGGACCTTGTGCGGAAATCTGGGGAGAAGGCGTTTGATGGGTATTGAGCTTGCACGGCCATTGCTGATTAAATTAAACAATCAATTCTCTCCCTTAAATCTCAATCACTCTCTCCCGACGAAGCAAGCACGAAAGATATGAAGAAAAAGATGGCGAGATTCGGGGGCAACGGACGAAATGGCGTGATACGTGTATGGCCTCCCCCTATTTATAGCCCTAAACGCCACGTCCCCCACACCCGGCAACAAAATTAATATAATAATAATAATAAACTGACGTAATATAATATTAATATATGTAATAAATGATCGGGGAGGCAGCAGCAGCAACAAACGGACGGTCAAAACAACCGACACGAGAATCGAGTGCACAAAGCGCGCTCATCCTTTTTCTACCCCACCAAGTCACGGATAAAGAAAGAAACGCCAAAGTTGACGTGATATAAATGAACAATTACGGGCGGATGTAAATAATTAATTATTTCGTTTGTATCCATTGAAGTAAAGATTCCGCCATTCACGGTATTAACTGAAGGGCAGAGCAGGCACAGGCACAGGCACAGGCAGCTGGGTTTTAACCGCGCCTGAAGCTGGGACCACCACGATATATTATTTAATATTTTTATTTTATCGTAATTATTATGGCCGTGGCTGACGCATTCAATTCGGTGGGAATAACGTGACCCCCGATTTTCTTTACCACGAAAAATATTTTTGTAAAATTGATTGTTGAGGTGATTTAAGATATCGTAGGTGCGTGGATGATGGGATTGCAATTAATCTAGGGATCAGGGGGCCGACGTGGGAGCGGCATCGGGAAGCGGAGAGACGTCCACGTAGGCGCCGGCGATGGGGCGGACGAAGTGGTGTCGCTTTTGGTTCGTGGTTTGGGGTCGAGCGGGGGGTTGATGGTCCGTGCCTTGGCCACTACGGAACCTAAATAATGCAAGGGGGTTGTGTTTGATGACGTGGAAGATGGCGATGGGGGGTGGTTTCTTGAGACGAGGGTTGGGCCCAGCTGGGTGCTGTCCTTATCTGTAATTTTTTCATTAATGTAGGTTTGGCCCGATTGGGTGTATCTTTTGGTGGAGGGGGCCCCACACTAGCGATTACGGACGGAAATGGTTGTCGGGTACCTGATATGACCAACGGCTGCTGACAACGCTGTCCCCCCCTCTCGATATCCTTTCTTTTTATTTTTTTATTAACTTCTTTTTCCGTCCCATGCAATTTAGCAGATCAGTCCTTTTTCATATTTTTGTTGGGCTTGAACTAAATACACCCCTATAGATAGGGGTGTATGCAATAATACTTCTTATTTTAGGTAAGTTAGCATTGTAATCAATCCAAGGATAAGATGTTTGTCATAATTACTTTGCAAAAATGATATGAATGATTACATACACCCCTATCTATTGAGGTGTATTTAGCAGATGACTTTTGTTATTGCATTTGTAAACAAGCATTTAATAATTTCAGCGAACTGATTTTCATGCCGGAGGGGTACTAGTAATTATTGTCCCTAAGGCTAAGAGGTGCAGGGGGGAGTGGGGGCCTCATGAGTCATGAGTTGTGTGTCTTTAGGTGGGTCTTGTCCGTTAATAGGTGGACCATGCCTTTTATAGCCCTAGCTCATAAAAAGCAACTGTCGTCAGGGCTCGGGACTCCTCAGCGCCCTGCCGCTGCGTGCTGCCACTGCTGCTGCAGTCCGCTGGTGCTGGTGCAGTGGGAGGCCACTGTTGTTGGGTCACCTCCTCATCTTTTCAGTCCCAAATCAATAAAATGAATCAACAGTTGTAAACAAAAATAATCACAGTGCTAAAACGCCCCAGCACCAAACAAAGCTTCGTAGAAACTGAAGGCTCCCGCAGTTAACAGATAGGAAAGCTGTTGATTGAAATGAGTTGAGTCAAGAAAAAGAGAGAGGAAAAGGAAGTGTTTGGTCATTGTCAAACTCCATACGGGTTTCTCTGTTTCTCGAGAAAAATCTGGGGGTAGGCTGGGGCTACTCAGCAGCCCCGAAAACGTGTAAAGAGATTCGTACTGAGACCACAGCGGTTAATGATATCATATCCCCTCTTGACTGAGTTTGCCGCTGTCAGGCGTTGGAGTCGGGTCTCCCAAAAGCTTCCCCATTTTGGACGCTACTTTTTTCCTTTCCTTTTTTAATTTTTGCTCTTTTTTTTAAATTTTGGGAGTTGTAAATAATTAGATGAGGTAACATATCAACACATTGTGTTTGTCCAGGTCACATGTTACATGGACATTTTTCCTATCGTTTTAATTTGGCTTAATAAGCGCAAACAGAATTGGATTTTCAACGAAAGTAGGTAGTTTAAAACCCTTTAAACTATTATGTTTAAGGTTAACATCCTCCAGCTGATTGATCCGTTAGAAAATCTGCGAACAAGAGTCCCACGCGAAGTTATTTTGGACCGCACGGTAAATTAAACACCTTCGTATTTACTATAATATTAGCTTACACACTCATGTGCTGACAACTTTGCGTGTTTTTCTGTAAATTTTGGTTCCGTTTGCAGCCATTTAAGCTTTATTTTCCAACGGCTCAAAATGTCCACATTTACCGGTTTATTATTCATAGTGATTTTCATGTCTTAAAACTTTAAACCATCAAAATTGAATAACATAAGATCTTGTAGCATTAAATTCTTAACTATTATCTTATCTCTCGCCGTAAGAATTCTAACAGTTCCCATATCTTTCGATAATATAACATTATCTTACCAGTAAATTTTTTTAACAAAAGCTATAAATGTATAAGATGGCATACGTATGAAGACAACAGCACATTCACGAACATTTCGGCCGCCATCATACGTTCTCAAAATCATGTTCTGAACAACATACTAACAAAATGAAGAGCCAATCCAATATACATCCCACTTAGGCTCTCGATTACACTTCCAAATTTCCTTGGATATTGGATGATGACGGATATTAATAATTTCATAATTGCCAAATCAGTTATCGCAAAGCGTGGGCTTAAATTCATAAAAGGGGTGTTATTCAGAAAAATAATATATATAAGGTGTTAAAACAAAATCAAATAAAGTACAAAGAAGTTCAACCTGTTGTGCGACATCGGACGATCATCGAAGATCGGATGACGAAGAGCAACCAAACAAATACATCACTTTGCAAGATATCAACTTCAGGCCGTCGACCGGCCAAGGCAACACCAATGTGCTTTATTACGAAAAGAAACAAAGTATACAAATCTTCTCTCTTCTCAGTACACAAATTCTCTCCAATATCTCTCAAAGTTGGCTCTCACAAAGGCGGCTCAAAGTTCTCTCTATGTGTTCCACTCGAAACCCTCGTCTATAACATCCTATATATAGCCCTAGGTGTGTCATCATTGAAGAGCGATTCCCAAAAGATACGAATGCCGTCTTTAACGGAATTTCTATCCAATAGCAACTCTACTACGAATAGGATGTCGCGTCCTATGGTGGGCCACCTCTGTGCTACCGAGCTTCCCTATAAAGTCTGAGCCAACGAAGTGCTGGGTCGAGCTATCCGAGGTACCCGAAGCTCAGACTGTAGAGCCGCCGACCTATGAGCCGCCGATCCTCCGAACCAAGAATCCAATGCACTGTCGAAGTCTAATTGCTCGGCATCCGCGTATTTGACTTGTGCAGAGTCAGATAGGTCGGATCCGAGCACAGCCGAGCTAGCTCTGCATAAGATAGCTCAGATACCGAACCAATACTTCTTTAGTGTCTCAATCGAGCCAACTTTCACAAATCTCCACCTCGACGAGATTTAGGCCTCCGTCACACAAACGACCATCAATGTACCACCTCGGTAGAGTCAAATCTGGTGTTCACCTAATTTTTCTCTGAAGAGCCCAATGCCCCTCCGGGCACACTGGCTCCATCGAGCCTTAACTGCACCCAACTGGGGCTGCCTTGACATCATCTCGGAACAACATTGAGCAAGTCCAAGCAATGCTTAAAATTGACTCCTGATACAACCGTAGTCAACAAGTCTGATGCGTTTTATCTGTTCTGATCTTCAAAAAAATTGATTTCATGCTCTTCTTCTCCCACATAGTCCCGGAAAAAGTGGAATCTCACATCGATATGTTTGGTGCGAGCATGTAAGACCTGATTCTTAGCCAAGTGCACCGCACTTTGGCTATCACAATGGAGGACATACTTCTTCTGGTAGACTCCCAACTCATCCATCAAGCCCATAAATCATATCGTCTCTTTCACCGCTTTAGTCAATGCCATATATTCTGCCTCTGTAGTAGACATAGCCACCGTGGACTGAAGTATACTTTGCCAACAAATAGGAACTCCTCGCTGAGTGAAGAAGTAGTCTTTCATGGACCTCCTCCCATCCAACTCGCCTACAAAAGTCAGAATCAACATAGCCAACAGCTTGCTGACCTTCATCGTCTCGGCTATATGTCAATCCGATGTCATACCATAGCATACGTCAAGGCTCTTACCGCATTGGTATACGGTATGCTATCCATGAGCTTCTTCTCTTCTTCGTTTTTCGAGCAATGCTCGACATCGAGTTTAAAGTGAGGTGCGAGCGGAGTGGCTACGTTCTTCATACTTTCACAACCAAATTGATGTACCACAGACGTCAAATAGCGACTTTGTGAAAGATAAAATTTACCTCCAGTTCGATCTTTTGTGATTTTCATCCCAAGAATCCTCCGTACTTCGCTTAGATCCTTCTTCTCAACTGCACAACTCAGCTCAGACTTCAATCTCTGAATCTCCTCTTTTTTAATGAAGCGATGAGCATATCATCAACATAAAGCAGAAGATAGATTAAGGACCCATCATCCAACTCCCGAAAGAACACACAATGATTATAGGGGCTCTGAACATACCCTTGATCATTCGTCATGAAGCATTCAAAATGCTTGTACCATTATTTAGGTAATTGCTTCAGCCCATAGAACGACTTCTTCAGCCTACATTCAAGCCCATCGTGTAACGACTGCTCTTCATGTATTTGGATATAATATAATATAATATATGTTTTGGTGGATTTTCTCCTCTTGTGTGGTTTTCGTCTCCGTAGATTTCCTTTTCGATCGATTCGTCGTATTTTCTCGTTTCTTCCTTAGGATCGTCGATTTCGAAGTGTGTCACTCGTGACGGACTTCATAACGGTCGTATCTAACTGTTAGATCAAGCCTAGGAGTCTTAGGAATCGATCCCGGGGCCCCGCGCTCCGTATCGGTACTTTTGGTGCTCATTAGCCGGTGTAAGAAGGGCCACCGACCGACTAGATGACGATCCAGTCGGTCGGCAATCCTTCTTGGACCGACTAGTTAGCTTTCTAAATTTCTCAGGAGTTACTGTTTATCGTTAGTCGGTCTAAGAACGTTGGTTGACCGACTAGGTTGCAAACTAGTCGGTCGGCAATGCTTCTTTAACCGACTAACTCATCATCTTATTTTTGTATCAGCTACTGTTTACTCTTAGTCGGTCTAAGAACGTTCATCGACCGACTAGATGCTAAACTAGTCGGTCAGTACTTGTTCATGGACCGACTAACTCTAGAATCCTATTTTCGTTCAGGAGTTACTGTTTGCACTTAGTCGGTCTGCGTTGGTCGACCGACCGACTAGTTGCCAAACTAGTCGGTCAGTGGTTGCTCTTTGACCGACTAACGAGTGTTGAAACCCTAATTTCTGGGCAGCCGCCAGCCCATCCTATTTAAACCCAACCCAAACGTTTTCTTCTTCTCCAACACGACCCAAAACCCTAAAATCTTCCCCCTTCAGCCCCCATCTTCCTCCAAGCTTCATTTCTTCATTCCAAGCCCTAAATCCATCATCCAAACCATCCATCTACTCTATCTACCTCTCATCTTCCCCAAAATCTCACCAAAATCCATCAAATCCCCAAAATCCCCCAAAACCCTAGTTTCCCCAAACTTCTCCAATCTTTTCCAGATCTGATCCTAGGGTTCCCCGGAGTGTTTCTTCCGTCTTCTCTTGGTAAGAAATCGATCTACCGTTGTTTTCTTAACCTATTTATAATTTTATGAAAACCCTAATTAATTTCATGTGTTTGGTGTTTGTTTCCCCCATAACAGCGATTTCCCCCGTAGATAGCATCCGTGTGACGAAGTGGTCGTCATCCCCGGTGCTAGGCAAGTGAAACTTGCCACTTAGGGTTTAGGCCATGTTTTAGGCCATTTGCTTGTTGTAGGCGTAAAAGAGGCTAGGCGACGAAATGATACTCGCCTAGGCGCAAATTGGGGAACTAGCTTGACAACGAAGCTAGTTCCGACATTTAGCATGTTGCACAATTTCCATGTCATGTTTACTTTCAATTAACGGTACGCGGATATGTTCATGTCATTGCATTTCGCCTGTCACGTTTAATTTAATTAACGGTACGCAAATAAATTGTCATGACCTCGCATTCTTTAGGTGTTGCTGTGATAGCGTAGCTTTGCTACGATACTTGTGTTCCTGGCTCGTGACCAGAAGCGAGCATAATGAGTTGCTAACCCCAACGCTCGAAATGTATTGAATTGTGAACTAAGAATGCGAGCTCAATGTGCGGGGCAACCCCAGGCTCACTAGCTGAGTTCCATGTGCGGGGACCCCAGGCTCCATATCGTGTGGGTATTGGGTAGTGTTTAGTGCCGATCGGTCTGAAATGTTATACCATTCAGCGAAGGGCGTAAACACCTACAAAATGTGAATTGATTGAATTGATAGTAGCTTGGCTACTCTTGTCTTGTCCCGATAAATTGTTCCCTTGTACAAATTGTCTTGCCATGTCTTGTTTGTGCACTCATGTTATAACTGCCATGTCATGCATACTAAAACTGCTAGGTTGCTAGTTGCCTTACTTTCAGTTTCCTTGCCCAAGTCTTTTAGACTTGCTGACATGTGCCCCTTTACTCTTTTGGGTGACACATGTTAGATCCTGAGCCTGAGTACCTTGTTGAGGACGAGGTGTTTGCTGACGCCGAGCCCGAGCGTGTGTTTGACGGGGAGTACGTGGACACCGGGGACCAGTCCTAGTGTCTTCGTTGTGTTTTACTTTTGTTGACAGTTGTTCTGTTATCGGTGCGTAGCACCTATACTTTGTTATGTCGTTTCTTTGTTGGCCTTGTTCTGGGCCTTTAGACTCTTTTCTTTTAGCCTGGTGGCTTTTCTGGATGTTGGACTTTTGTTGATGTTGGACAATTTGTGAGATGTGGAATTTTATTTCAGTCTCGCCTTGTGTTATTATTGTTATTCTGTTGTGGTTACATGGACCTGTTTATGTATTGTGGACGCTTATCGGGTTTGGGGCTTCACAGCTCCACTCCCGTGCGGACCTTTTCACGTCTCGCCTCCATTTCAGGGAAGCGGGTCGTGACAGGTTTTAGTGGTGGCCCATGCATGTCACTCTGTAACTGCGATTTTTGGAATAGCGATAATAATATTTGAATGTCCAATAAATTAAGTTCGACGTCCGAGTCATAAGCTATGAGTCTAATCTGATTCGTTTTCTGTGTCATTAGATGGCAGGAAGACGTTTCACCCGTGGTGGGGGTAGTGGCGCGGTCCCTCATGATGAGGAGCCTGAGCGGGAACCCACCAGCGGTGAGATGATGCGGATGATGTTGCAGATGATGCAAGTGCAGCAGGGCGTGCTTCTGCAAGTCCAGAATGCTCCACTTGCTCGAGCTGCCCGGGCTCTTCCGGATGTTCCTCGCTCTGAGCCAGGAGCGAAGCAATTTCGGGAGCTGGGTCCCGCATATTTTGATGGTTCTGAGGGTCCTCTGGCTGCCGATGAGTGGATTCGGAACATCGAGGACAATCTGAAGATGGCCAAGATCACCCCGGCTGGATGGGTTGATTTGGCGAAGAGGCAACTCAAGGATAATGCTCGGAATTGGTGGGATGCGGAAGAGAAGATGCTGGTGGAGCCGATAGCTTGGGCTACCTTCAAGGCCAGATTTGAGGGTGAGTTCTTCCCGAAGGCTGCCAAGGAGGAGATGCTGCAGCGTTTTATCGATCTGAAGCAGGGGAACTCGTCGGTGGACATGTATCACCAAGAGTTCATGAGGCTGAGTCGGTTTGCACCGAAGATGGTGCAGGACGCTGAGGAGAGGGCTCAGAGGTTCCTGCAGGGGCTTGCTTCAGAGCTCCAGAGTTTTGTGACCTCTTCTGACCGAGAATCTTATCAGAAGGTTCTGGTCGCTGCCAAGAGGCAGGAGCTGCTCGTGAACCAGAGGAGAGGTTCTGTTGTTGGCGCTGGGAAGAGGCATGTGGAGCAGGCGAGAGCTGTGGTTAGACCTGGATTCAGGCCTAATCAGTCTGCTCAGTTTAAGAGGCCAGGAGGGCCTATTATGAAGTTTTGCCATTTCTGCGGCAAGCCTGGCCACGTCAAGGATCAGTGTCGGAAGTTTCTGGGCCAGTGTTTGATTTGCGGTGATGCTTCTCATGTCGCGAAGGATTGTCGGCATGCGGATCCGCTGCGGAGGGCACATGTTGCGGCTCAGCCGTTGCAGCAGCGAGCGTCTGTTCCTGCTGGACGTGGAGCAGCTCTTGTTCCGCAGAGGCAGGCTTTTCGGCAGGCTGTTCCGCCGAGGAGGCAGGCTTTTCTGATGACCGCTGCGGAGAGCGCGGCTGTGGATGAGGTTATCACAGGTAATCCTCAATCTAGCTGTTACTTTACTAGCTGGTTTTGATTGTTAGATTATGTTGTTTGCTTGAACATGGTTGTTTGCTAGACTAGGGTTTGATTGTTAATTGCTTGATTAAGTGTGGTTTTGGTTTGCACATTTCCTGCACGAGTCCTCTTTGACTCTGGTGCATCGATGTGCATTATTTCTCGGAACTTCGTGGAGAGGCATTCCTTGTCGACGTCCCCTCTTCCCAAGAGTTGGAATATCGTCACAGGGAATGGTGTGGTCTCGGTGCATCGTGGATGCAGTCCTTGCTCTGTGGTGGTTTGTGGACATGAGCTTTATGCTGATTTTATTGTCCACAACATCACCAACTACGATGCGGTCTTTGGGATGGATTGGCTTGCGAGCTTCTATGCTACGATCGACTGCAGGAGGAAGAAGGTGGTGTTCGAGATTCCCGGACATCCAGTGTTTGAGTTCAGTCGTGGTAGCAGTTCGCTTGGTCCTGTCAGATTTCGGGCCAGGCCGGTGGAGGCTGTGGCTATGCAGATGGAGCTGGAGTGGCCAGCTGTGGTGCGTGATTTTGGCGACGTCTTCCCCGAGGAGATGTCTGGTTTGCCACCTGATCGGGCTTTGGAATTTTCTATCGATCTTGTTCCAGGTGCGCAGCCGATTTCGAAGGCGCCGTATCGTATGGCACCTGCAGAGTTGGAAGAGTTGCGGAAGCAATTGGATGAGCTTTTGCAGAAGGGTTATATTAATCCTAGTGTGTCTCCGTGGGGAGCACCGGTGTTGCTGGTTAAGAAGAAGGATGGTTCGCGTCGCATGTGCGTGGACTATCGGGAGTTGAATGCGGTGACCATTAAGAATAAATACCCGTTGCCTCGCATCGATGATATTTTTGATCAGCTTGGAGGTTCGAGGGTGTTTTCAAAATTGGATTTGAGGAGTGGTTACCATCAGTTGAAGGTGAAGAAGGGAGATGTTCCGAAGACAGCGTTCAGGACGAAGTATGGACACTATGAGTTCGTGGTTATGCCTTTTGGCGTAACTAACGCGTCCGCAGTTTTCATGAATCTGATGAACCTGATTTTCTACGAATTTTTGGATAAGTTTGTCGTTATCTTTATTGACGACATTCTGATCTATTCGAAGTCGGAGGAAGAGCATGCCTCGCACTTAAGGACGGTGTTGGAGATTTTGAGGAAGCATCAGTTGTATGCTAAGTTTTCGAAGTGCGAATTTTGGCTGGATAGAGTTGCTTTTCTCGGGCATGTGGTGACTGGAGATGGTATTTCAGTGGATCCCGAGAATGTTAGGGCCATCAGGGAGTGGCCTGTTCCGTCGTCGGCGTCTGAGATTCGGAGTTTTCTTGGACTTGCCGGTTATTATCGGCGATTCATTAAGGACTTTTCTCGTATTGCTGAGCCGATGACCAGGTTGACGCGGAAGGATGTTGCTTATGTTTGGTCGGGTGATTGTGAGAGTGCTTTTGGTATTCTGAAGGAGAGGTTGACGTGTGCGCCTATTCTTGTTGTGCCTGATCGCAGCGGTGGATTTGAGATCTTTTGCGATGCTTCTGGCAAGGGTCTCGGTTGTGTGTTGCATCAGCACGGGCACGTTGTGGCATATGCGTCACGTCAGCTTAAGGTTCATGAGAAGAATTATCCGACGCATGATTTGGAGTTGGCTGCCGTTGTGTTTGCTCTTAAGATTTGGAGGCACTTCTTGCTGAGTGAGAAAGTGAAGATTTTCACCGATCACAAAAGCTTGAAGTATATTTTCACTCAGAAGGAGCTCAACATGCGACAACGTCGATGGTTGGAGCTTATGGCGGATTATGATATTGATTTGCAGTTTCACCCTGGCAAGGTGAATGTGGTTCTAGATGCTTTGAGTAGGCTTCCGGCGGTGATGATGTTGACCTCGCAGTGGAGATTGCAGCAGGATTTTTGCGAGTCTGGTGTGGAGATTGTTCTTCCTGGGGAGGCTTCGTCGTTGATGTACATGCAGGTACAGTCGACGATCGTGGATCGGATTAAGGCTGGCCAGGCTGAGGATCCGAAGCTGGTAAGGATTCGGGAGCAGGTGGAAGCTGGTCTGCGAACTGACTTTTTGATTCATGAGGATGGCTCGCTGAGGTTCGGAGCCAGGTTGTGTGTGCCAGCTGGGGATATCAGAGAGGAGCTGATGGTGGAGGCACACAGTTCGCCGTATTCTGTGCATCCTGGTGGCACCAAGATGTACCAGGATCTTCGTCTGAATTATTGGTGGCATGGTATGAAGAGGAGTGTGGCTCGGAGTGTAGCCAAGTGCTTGGTTTGCCAGCAAGTGAAGGCGGAGCATCAGCGTACGGCCGGGTTGCTACAACCACTTCCGATTCCGGAGTGGAAATGGCAACACATCACTATGGATTTCATGACTGGACTACCTCGGAGTCCGAAGCAGAATGACGCGATTTGGGTGATCGTAGATCGATTGACCAAATCTGCGCACTTTATTCCGTTCCGAGTGGGACAGTCCACTGAGGCGCTAGCAAGGAGATATATGGAGGTAAAATTCTTTTACTCTCCGTTTTTATTTCCTTTTCCTAGTTTGGATAGTGATGTAACGTGAATCGTGCAGGAGGTTGTGCGACTTCATGGAGTCCCCGTGAGTATCGTGTCTGACAGAGACACGAGGTTCACATCTCAGTTCTGGCAGAGTTTGCAGAAGAGCTTGGGTACGCGTCTGAGTTTCAGCACGGCGTACCATCCGCAGACGGATGGCCAGTCCGAGAGGACGATTCAGATTTTGGAAGACATGCTGAGGGCGTGCATGTTGTATTTCAAGGGTTCGTGGGAGGACCATCTACATTTGGTGGAGTTCTCTTACAACAACAGCTTCCAGGCGAGTATTGGCATGGCGCCTTTCGCCGCTCTTTATGAGAGGAAATGTCGATCGCCATTGAGTTGGGATGACGTTGGTGATCGGGAGTTGTTGGGACCTGAGATGATCGTGGAGGCCGTGGATATCGTCAGGAATATTCGGGAGAGGTTGAGAATTGCTCAGGACCGTTTTAAGCATTGGGCGGATGCTAAACGTCGTCCTTTGGAGTTTCAGCCGGGCGACCATGTGTTCTTGAAGATTTCCCCGAATCGTGGTGTGATTCGTTTCGGGAAGCGTGGAAAGTTGAGCCCGCGATACATTGGACCGTTTGACGTTTTGGAGAGGGTTGGCGAGGTAGCTTATCGCTTGGCCTTGCCGCCATCTTTGGAAGGAGTTCACGATGTTTTCCATGTGTCGCAGCTTCGTCGATACATTAGCGATCCATCTCATGCGGTAGATTTTTCGGAGATTACCGTTCGCCCCGATATGACGTATGACCAGCATCCAGTGCAGATTCTGGACAGGCGTCAGAAATCGCTTCGGAACAAGATTGTCAATCTTGTGAGGGTGATGTGGCGACACGGTTCACCTGGAGAGTCTACTTGGGAGAATGAGGATGAGATGCGAGAGCGTTTCCCACTTTTGTTTCCGGACTCGTGAATATTCGGAAATTCCGAGGACGGAATTTTTCTTAAGTTGGGGAGGATGTAACGACTGCTTTTCATGTATTTGGATATAATATAATATAATATATGTTTTGGTGGATTTTCTCCTCTTGTGTGGTTTTCGTCTCCGTAGATTTCCTTTTCGATCGATTCGTCGTATTTTCTCGTTTCTTCCTTAGGATCGTCGATTTCGAAGTGTGTCACTCGTGACGGACTTCATAACGGTCGTATCTAACTGTTAGATCAAGCCTAGGAGTCTTAGGAATCGATCCCGGGGCCCCGCGCTCCGTATCGGTACTTTTGGTGCTCATTAGCCGGTGTAAGAAGGGCCACCGACCGACTAGATGACGATCCAGTCGGTCGGCAATCCTTCTTGGACCGACTAGTTAGCTTTCTAAATTTCTCAGGAGTTACTGTTTATCGTTAGTCGGTCTAAGAACGTTGGTTGACCGACTAGGTTGCAAACTAGTCGGTCGGCAATGCTTCTTTAACCGACTAACTCATCATCTTATTTTTGTATCAGCTACTGTTTACTCTTAGTCGGTCTAAGAACGTTCATCGACCGACTAGATGCTAAACTAGCCGGTCAGTACTTGTTCATGGACTGACTAACTCTAGAATCCTATTTTCGTTCAGGAGTTACTGTTTGCACTTAGTCGGTCTGCGTTGGTCGACCGACCGACTAGTTGCCAAACTAGTCGGTCAGTGGTTGCTCTTTGACCGACTAACTAGTGTTGAAACCCTAATTTCTGGGCAGCCGCCAGCCCATCCTATTTAAACCCAACCCAAACGTTTTCTTCTTCTCCAACACGACCCAAAACCCTAAAATCTTCCCCCTTCAGCCCCCATCTTCCTCCAAGCTTCATTTCTTCATTCCAAGCCCTAAATCCATCATCCAAACCATCCATCTACTCTATCTACCTCTCATCTTCCCCAAAATCTCACCAAAATCCATCAAATCCCCAAAATCCCCCAAAACCCTAGTTTCCCCAAACTTCTCCAAACTTTTCCAGATCTGATCCTAGGGTTCCCCGGAGTGTTTCTTCCGTCTTCTCTTGGTAAGAAATCGATCTACCGTTGTTTTCTTAACCTATTTATAATTTTATGAAAACCCTAATTAATTTCATGTGTTTGGTGTTTGTTTCCCCCATAACAGCGATTTCCCCCGTAGATAGCATCCGTGTGACGAAGTGGTCGTCATCCCCGGTGCTAGGCAAGTGAAACTTGCCACTTAGGGTTTAGGCCATGTTTTAGGCCATTTGCTTGTTGTAGGCGTAAAAGAGGCTAGGCGACGAAATGATACTCGCCTAGGCGCAAATTGGGGAACTAGCTTGACAACGAAGCTAGTTCCGACATTTAGCATGTTGCACAATTTCCATGTCATGTTTACTTTCAATTAACGGTACGCGGATATGTTCATGTCATTGCATTTCGCCTGTCACGTTTAATTTAATTAACGGTACACAAATAAATTATCATGACCTCGCGTTCTTTAGGTGTTGCTGTGATAGCGTAGCTTTGCTACGATACTTGTGTTCCTGGCTTGTGACCAGAAGCAAGCATAATGAGTTGCTAACCCCAACGCTCGAAATGTATTGAATTGTGAACTAAGAATGCGAGCTCAATGTGCGGGGCAACCCCAGGCTCACTAGCTGAGTTCCATGTGCGGGGACCCCAGGCTCCATATCGTGTGGGTATTGGGTAGTGTTTAGTGCCGATCGGTCTGAAATGTTATACCATTCAGCGAAGGGCGTAAACACCTACAAAATGTGAATTGATTGAATTGATAGTAGCTTGGCTACTCTTGTCTTGTCCCGATAAATTGTTCCCTTGTACAAATTGTCTTGCCATGTTTTAATTGTGCACTCATGTTATAACTGCCATGTCATGCATACTAAACTGTTAGGTTGCTAGTTGCCTTACTTTCAGTTTCCTTGCCCAAGTCTTTTAGACTTGCTGACATGTGCCCCTTTACTCTTTTGGGTGACACATGTTAGATCCTGAGCCCGAGTACCTTGTTGAGGACGAGGTGTTTGCTGACGCCGAGCCCGAGCTTGTGTTTGACGGGGAGTACGTGGACACTGGGGACCAGTCCTAGTGTCTTCGTTGTGTTTTACTTTTATTGACAGTTGTTCTGTTATCGGTGCGTAGCACCTATACTTTGTTATGTCGTTTCTTTGTTGGCCTTGTTCTGGGCCTTTAGACTCTTTTCTTTTAGCCTGGTGGCTTTTCTGGATGTTGGACTTTTGTTGATGTTGGACAATTTGTGAGATGTGGAATTTTATTTCAGTCTCGCCTTGTGTTATTATTGTTATTCTGTTGTGGTTACAGGGACCTGTTTATGTATTGTGGACGCTTATCGGGTTTGGGGCTTCACATCTCCACTCCCGTGCGGACCTTTTCACGTCTCGCCTCCATTTCAGGGAAGCGGGTCGTGACACATCTTCACTCTCATAGCCATCAGGCTGAGACATATAGATCTCCTCCTCGAGCTCTCCATGCAAAAACGTCGTCTTGACATCTAGTTGCACCAACTCAAGGTCGAGTTGTGCCACTAATGACGATATGATCCAAATTGAGCAATGCTTCACCAGTGGAGAGTAGACTTCATTGTTAGTCGATGCCTTCTCTCTATGAATAGCCCATCTCTACAAGACGAGCTTTGTAGTGAACTTCTTCAGCTTCGGCTTTGTCTTTCTTGTTGTAGACCCATTTACACCATATTGCCTTCTTGACTTCGGAAAGCTCCACCAAATCACATGTCTCGTTCTTCCTCAGCGATTCCATCTCCTTGTCCATCGCTTTCATCCACTTCTCTGAGTCTTCAGAATGCTCCACCTCTCTGAAAGAAGTGTGTATGTCAATACAATGAGACCATCTTAGTGTATCGTGCTTGTCTTTATTTCTTACGCCTCGGTCTTGACATTACATGAAATCCTTTGGCTGTGCAGTCTCAGGAGCCGAGCTATCTCTCCCATCAAAGCTTGAACCACTAACATCACCAGCATATGTTTGGAGTACGTCGTCTGCAACCTCTGGTGTAGGCCGGCCTGAGTCAGTAGCCGAGCTATCTAGAACCTTAGACACTTCCAAGTAGACATGCTTTATTTGTGTCTGTTCGGTCTCCACCACAGGTTCATGCTCCTTCTTCAGTAACGCTGACTCATCGAATAGTATGTCTCTGCTCACGATCACCTTCCTCTGTATCGTACACGACAGCTGATATCCCTTGACACCATTGATAAAGTCCAATAAGATGGATTTTTTGGCTCTAGCATCGAGCTTGTCTTCTGTCACGCCCCGCTTCCCTAAAATGGAGGCGAGACGTGAAAAGGTCCGCACGAGAGTGGAGCTGTGAAGCCCCAAACCCGATAAGCGTCAATAAAACAAAAGCAGGTCCCTGTAACCACAACGGAATAACAATAATAACACAAGGAGAGACTGAAATAAAATCTCATATCTCATAAATTGTCCAACATGAAAAATAAGTCCAACATCCAGAAAAGCCACCAGGCTAAAAGAAAGAGTCTAAAGGCCCAGAACAAGGCCAACAAAAGCAACGACATAACAAAGTATAGGTGCTACGCACCGACAACAAAACAGCAGTCTAAACAAAAGGAAAACACAACGAAGACACTAGGACTGGTCCCCGGTGTCCACGTACTCCCCGTCAAACACACGCTCGGGCTCGGCGTCAGCAAACACCTCGTCCTCAACAAGGTACTCAGGCTCAGGATCTAACATGTGTCACCCAAAAGAGTAAAGGGGCACATGTCAGCAAGTCTAAAAGACTTGGGCAAGGAAACTGAAAGTAAGGCAACTAGCAACCTAGCAGTTTTAGTATGCATGACATGGCAGTTATAACATGAGTGCACAAACAAGACATGGCAAGACAATTTGTACAAGAGAACAATTATCGGGACAAGACAAGAGTAGCCAAGCTACTAACAATCTCAATCAATTCACTATTCACGTTTCACTGTTGTTTGTAGATGTTTACGCCTTACAGCTGAACGGTTCCACATTCACGCTGATTGGCCGCTTAACAACTAACCCAAACCCAGAGTTTACGCCTTACCACTGCAGTTGCTGATCGGGCAGACTCCCAGTTGATTGGCCGCTTAACTCTTACCCCCAATACCCATATGTAATGGAGCCAGGGTCCACGCACATGAGCTCAGCAAGTGAGCCGGGGTTGCCCCGCACGGGAGCTCGCATTCTTAAACATTTGGCGTAGGGGTGCACCTAGCCAGAAACAAGCAATTCGGGCATTGGCTATCAACCAACACATGGCCCGCTTCTGGAACACGAGCCAGGAACACAAGCATTGTAGCGAAGCTACACAATCACATAAACACTTAAAGAATGCAATGACATGACAATTAATTCGCGTACCGTTAATGGAAAGTAAACATGACATGGTAATTGTGCAACATGATATATATCGGAACTAGCTTCGTTGTCAAGCTAGTTCCCCAATTTGCGCCTAGGCGAGTATCATTTCGTCGCCTAGCCTCTTTTACGCCTACAACAAGCAAAATGGCCTAAAACATGGCCTAAACCCTAAGTGGCAAGTTTCACTTGCCTAGCACCGGGGATGACGATCACGAAGGTTCGTCTCGCGGATGCTAATCTACGGGGGAAATCACTGTTATAGGGAAACAATCATCAAACAACATGAAATTTCATTAGGGTTTCATAAAAATACAAATAGGTTATGAAAACATCGAGAGATAGATTTCTTACCGAGAGGAGGCGGAAGAAACACTCCGGAGAACCCTAGGACCAGATCTGGAAACAAATGGAGAAGTTTGGAGAGTTAGGGTTTTTGGGGGATTTTGGGGATTTGGTGAGATTTTGGGGAAGATGAGAGGTAGAATGAGTTGATGGAGGGTTTAGATGATGGATCTAGGGCTTGGGATGAAGGAATAAGGCTTGGTGGAAGATGGGGGCTCAATGGGGGAGAAACTAGGGTTTTGGGTCGAGTGGAGGAAGAAGAAAATGTTTGGGAGGGGTATAAATAGGATGGGCTGGCGGCTGCCCAGAAATTAGGGTTTTAACATAGATTAGTCGGTCAAAGAGCAACCACTGACCGACTAGTTTGGCAACTAGTCGGTCGGTCGACCAACGCAGACCGACTAAGTGTAAACAGTAACTTCTGAACGAAAATAGGTTTTAGATTTAGTCGGTCAATGAACAACTACTGACCGACTAGTTTTACATCTAGTCGGTCGAGAGATGAACTTAGACCGACTAAGAGTGAACAGTATTGATACTAAAATTTAGTTGAAGAGTTAGTCGGTTAAAGAAGCATTGCTGACCGACTAGTTTGCAACCTAGTCGGTCAACCAACGTTCTTAGACCGACTAACGATAAACAGTAACTCCTGAATAATTTAGAAAGCCAACTAGTCGGTCCAAGAAGGATTGCCGACCGACTGGATCGTCATCTAGTCGGTCGGTGCCCCTTCTCATACCGGCTAACGTGCACCAAAAGTTCCGATACGGAGCGCGGAGCTCCGGGATCGATTCCTAAGACTCCTAGGCTTGATCTAATAGTAAGATACGATCGTTATGAAACCCGTCACGAATGACATACTTCGAAATCGACGATCCTAAGGAAGAAACGAGAAAACACGACGGAACGATCGAAAATGAAAGTTACGGAGACGAAAACCACACATGAGGAGAAAATCCACCAAAACATATATTATATTATAATAAATCCAGATACATGAAAAGCAGTCGTTACATCCTCCCCAACTTAAGAAAAATTCCGTCCTCGGAATTTCCAAACACTCACGTGTCCGGAAACAAAAGTGGGAAACGCTCTCGCATCTCATCCTCATTCTCCCAAGTAGACTCTCCAGGTGAGCCGTGTCGCCACATCACCCTCACAAGATTGACAATCTTGTTCCGAAGCGATTTCTGACGCCTGTCCAGAATCTGCACTGGATGCTGGTCATACATCATATCGGGGCGAACGGTAATCTCCGAAAAATCCACAGCATGAGATGGATCGCTAATGTATCGACGAAGCTGCGACACATGGAAAACATTGTGAACTCCTTCCAAAGATGGCGGCAAGGCTAAGCGATAAGCTACCTCGCCAACCCTCTCCAAAATGTCAAACGGTCCAATGTATCGTGGGCTCAACTTCCCTCGCTTCCCGAAACGAATCACACCGCGATTCGGGGAAATCTTCAAGAACACATGGTCGCCCGGCTGAAACTCCAAAGGACGACGTTTAGCATCCGCCCAATGCTTAAAACGGTCCTGAGCAATTCTCAACCTCTCCCGAATATTCCTGACGATATCCACGGCCTCCACGATCATCTCAGGTCCCAACAGCTCCCGATCACCAACGTCATCCCAACTCAATGGCGATCGACATTTCCTCCCATACAAAGCGGCGAAAGGCGCCATGCCAATACTCGCCTGGAAGCTGTTGTTGTAAGAAAACTCTACCAGATGTAGATGGTCCTCCCACGAACCCTTGAAATCCAACATGCACGCCCTCAGCATGTCTTCCAAAATCTGAATCGTCCTCTCGGACTGGCCATCCGTCTGCGGATGGTACGCCGTGCTGAAACTCAGACGCGTACCCAAACTCTTCTACAAACTCTGCCAGAACTGAGATGTGAATCTCGTGTCTCTGTCCGACACGATACTCACGGGGACTCCATGAAGTCGCACGACCTCCTGCACGATTCACGTTACATCACTATCCAAACTAGGAAAAGGAAATAAAACGGAGAGTAAAAAAATTTTACCTCCATATATCTCCTTGCTAGCGCCTCAGTGGACTGTCCCACTCGAAATGGAATAAAGTGCGCGGATTTGGTCAATCGATCTACGATCACCCAAATCGCGTCATTCTGCTTCGGACTCCGAGGTAGTCCAGTCACGAAATCCATAGTGATGTGTTGCCATTTCCACTCCGGAATCGGAAGCGGTTGTAGCAACCCGGCCGTACGCTGATGCTCCGCCTTCACTTGCTGGCAAACCAAGCACTTGGCCACACTCCGAGCCACACTCCTCTTCATGCCATGCCACCAAAAATTCAGACGAAGATCCTGGTACATCTTGGTGCCACCAGGATGTACAGAATACGGCGAACTGTGTGTCTCCACCATCAACTCCTGTCTAATATCCCCAGCTGGCACACACAACCTGGCTCCGAACCTCAGCGAGCCATCCTCATGAATCAAAAAGTCAGTCCGCAGACCGGCTTCCACCTGCTCCCGAATCTTCACCAGCTTCGGATCCTCAGCCTGGCCAGCCTTAATCCGATCCACGATCGTCGACTGTACCTGCATGTACATCAACGACGAAGCCTCCCCAGGAAGAACAATCTCCACGACAGACTCGCAAAAATCCTGCTGCAATCTCCACTGCGAGGTCAAAATCATCACCGCTGGAAGTCTACTCAAAGCATCCGGAACCACATTCACCTTGCCAGGGTGATACTGTAAATCAATCTCATAATCCGCCATAAGCTCCAACCATCGACGCTGTCGCATGTTGAGCTCCTTCTGAGTGAAAATGTACTTCAAGCTTTTGTGATCGGTGAAAATCTTCACTTTCTCACTCAGCAGGAAGTGCCTCCAAATCTTAAGAGCAAACACAACGGCAGCCAACTCCAAATCATGCGTCGGGTAATTCTTCTCGTGAACCTTAAGCTGACGAGACGCATACGCCACAACATGTCCATGCTGATGCAACACACAACCGAGACCCCTGCCAGAAGCATCGCAAAAGATCTCAAATCCACCGCTGCGATCAGGCACAACAAGAACAGGGGCAGTCGTCAACCTCTCCTTCAGAACACCAAAAGCACTCTCACAATCACCCGACCAAACAAAAGCAACATCCTTCCGCGTCAACCTGGTCATCGGCTCAGTAATACGAGAAAAGTCCTTAATGAAACGCCGATAGTAACCAGCGAGTCCAAGGAAGCTCCGAATCTCAGACGCAGACGACGGAACATGCCACTCTCTGATGGCCCTAATCTTCTCGGGATCCACTGAAATACCATTTCCAGTCACCACATGCCCGAGAAAAGCAACTCTATCCAGCCAGAACTCGCACTTCGAAAACTTAGCATACAACCGATGCTTCCTCAAAATCTCCAATACCATCCTCAAGTGCGAGGCATGCTCTTCCTCCGACTTCGAGTAGATCAGAATGTCGTCAATAAAGATAACGACAAACTTATCTAAAAATTCGTAGAAAATCAGGTTCATCAGATTCATGAAAACTGCGGGCGTGTTAGTTACGCCGAAAGGCATAACCACGAACTCATAGTGTCCATACTTCGTCCTGAACGCTGTCTTCGGAACATCATCCTTCTTCACCTTCAACTGATGGTAACCACTCCTCAAATCCAACTTAGAAAACACCCTCGAACCTCCAAGCTGATCAAAAATATCATCGATGCTAGGCAACTGGTATTTATTCTTAATGGTCACCGCATTCAACTCCCGATAGTCCACGCACATGCGACGCGAACCATCCTTCTTCTTCACTAGCAGCACCGGTGCTCCCCACGGAGACACACTAGGATTAATATAACCCTTCTGCAAAAGCTCATCCAACTGCTTTCGCAACTCTTCCAATTCTGCAGGTGCCATACGATACGGCGCCTTCGAAATCGGCTGCGCACCCGGAACAAGATCGATAGAAAATTCTAGAGCCCGATCAGGTGGCAAACCAGACATCTCCTCGGGGAAGACGTTGCCAAAAACTCACACCACAGCTGGCCATTCCATCTCCATCTGCATAGCCACAACCTCCACCGGCCTGGCCCGAAATCTGACAGGACCAAGCGAACTGCTACCACGACTGAACTCAAATACTGGATGTCCAGGAATCTCGAACACCACCTTCTTCCTCCGACAGTCGATCGTAGCATAGAAGCTCGCAAGCCAATCCATCCCGAGAACTGCATCATAGTTGATGATGTCGTGGACAATGAAATCAGCAAAAAGCTCATGTCCACAGACCACCAACGAGCAAGAATTGCAACCACAATGCACCGAGACCACGCCATTCCCTGTAACGATATTCCAACTCTTGGGAAGAGGGGACGTCGACAAGGAATGCCTCTCCACGAAGCTCCGAGAAATAATGCACATCGATGCACCAGAGTCAAAGAGGACTCGTGCAGGAAATGTGCAAACCAAAACCACACCTAACAATCAATTAACAATCAAACCCTAGTCTAGCAAACAACCATGTTCAAGCAAACAACATAATCTAACAATCAAAACCAGCTAGGAAAGTGACAGCTAGATTGAGGATTACCTGCGATAACCTCATCCACAGCCTCGCTCTCCACAGCGGTCATCAGAAAAGCCTGCTTCCTTGGCGGAACAGCCTGCCGAAAAGCCTGTCCCTGTGGAACAAGAGCTGCTCCACGTCCAGTAGGAACAGACGCTCGCTGCTGCAACGGCTGTGCTGCAACAGGTGCCCTCCGCAGCTGATTCGCGTGCCGATAATCCTTCGCGGCATGGGAAGCATCACCACAAACCAGACACTGGCCCAAAAACTTCCGACACTGATCCTTGATGTGGCCAGGCTTGCCGCAGAAATGGCAAGTCTTCAGAACAGGCCCTCCTGGCCTCTTGAACTGAGCTGGCTGATTAGGCTTGAAACTAGGCCTAACCACCGCTCTGGCCTGCTCCATAGGCCTCTTCCCAGCACCATTAACAGACCCCCTCCTCTGGTTCACGAGCAGCTCCTGCCTCTTGGCTGCTACTAGAACCTTCTGATAAGACTCCCGGTCAGAAGAGGTCACAAAACTCTGGAGCTCCGAAGCAAGTCCCTGCAGGAACCTCTGAGCTCTCTCCTCAGCGTCCTGCACCATCTTTAGTGCAAACCGACTCAGCCTCATGAACTCTTGGTGATATAGGTCCACCGACGAGCTTCCTTGCTTCAAATCGATAAAACGCTGCAGCATCTCTTCTCTGGCAGCTTTCGGGAAGAACTCACCCTCAAATCTGGCCTTGAAGGTAGCCCAAGCTATCGGCTCCACCAACATCTTCTCTTCCGCATCCCACCAATTCCGAGCATTATCCTTGAGTTGCCTCTTCGCCAAATCAACCCATCCAGCCGGGGTGATCTTGGCCATCTTCAGATTGTCCTCGATGTTCCGAATCCACTCATCGGTAGCCAGAGGACCCTCAGACCCATCAAAATATGCGGGACCCAGCTCTCGAAATTGCTTCGCTCTTGGCTCAGAGCGAGGGGCATCCGGAAGAGCCCGGGCAGCTCGAGCAAGTGGAGCATTCTGGACTTGCAGAAGCACGCTCTGCTGCACTTGCATCATCTGGAGCATCATCCGCATCATCTCACCGTTGGTGGGTTCCCGCTCAGGCTCCTCATCATGAGGGAGCGCACCACTACCCCCACCACGGGTGAATCGTCTTCCTGCCATCTAGTGACACAGAGAACGAATCAGATTAGACTCATAGCTTATGACTCGGACGTCGAACTTAGTTTATTGGACATTCTAATATTATTATCGCTATTCCAAAAATCGCAGTTACAGAAGGACCTGCATGGGCCACCAACAAAACCTGTCACGACCCGCTTCCCTAAAATGGAGGCGAGACGTGAAAAGGTCCGCACGAGAGTGGAGCTGTGAAGCCCCAAACCCGATAAGCGTCAATAAAACATAAGCAGGTCCATGTAACCACAATCGGAGCAACAACAATAATAAAAGGAGAGACAGAAATAAAATTCGCATATCTCATAAATTGTCCAACATGAAAATAAGTCCAACATCCAGAAAAGCCACCAGGCTAAAAGAAAGAGTCTAAAGGCCCAGAACAAGGCCAACAAAAGCAACGACATAACAAAGTATAGGTGCTACACATCGATAATAAAACAACTGTCAAAACAAAAGTAAAACACAACGAAGACACTAGGACTGGTCCCCAGTGTCCACGTACTCCCCGTCGAACACAAGCTCGGGCTCGGCGTCAGCAAACAGCTCGTCCTCAACAAGGTACTCAGGCTCAGGATCTAACATGTGTCACCCAAAAGAGTAAAGGGGCACATGTCAGCAAGTCTAAAAGACTTGGGCAAGGAAACTGAAAGTAAGGCAACTAGCAACCTAGCAGTTTTAGTATGCATGACATGGCAGTTATAACATGAGTGCACAAACAAGACATGGCAAGACAATTTGTACAAGAGAACAATTATCGGGACAAGACAAGAGTAGCCAAGCTACTAACAATCTCAATCAATTCACTATTCACATTTCACTGTTATTTGTAGATGTTTACGCCTTACAGCTGAACGGTTCCACATTCACGCTGATTGGCCGCTTAACAACTACCCCAAACCCAGAGTTTACGCCTTACCACTGCAGTTGCTGATCGGGCAGACTCCCAGTTGATTGGCCACTTAACTCTTACCCCCAATACCCATATGTAATCGAGCCAGGGTCCCCGCACATGAGCTCAGCAAGTGAGCCGGGGTTGCCCTGCACGGGAGCTCGCATTCTTAAACATTTGGCGTAGGGGTGCACCTAGCCGGAAACAAGAAATTCGGGCATTGGCTATCAACCAACACATGGCCCGCTTCTGGAACACGAGCCAGGAACACAAGTATTGTAGCGAAGCTACGCAATCACATAAACACTTAAAGAATGCAATGACATGCCAATTAATTCACGTACCGTTAATGGAAAGTAAACATGACATGGTAATTGTGCAACATGATATATGTCGGAACTAGCTTCGTTGTCAAGCTAGTTCCCCAATTTGCGCCTAGGCGAGTATCATTTCGTCGCCTAGCCTCTTTTACGCCTACAACAAGCAAAATGGCCTAAAACATGGCCTAAACCCTAAGTGGCAAGTTTCACTTGCCTAGCACCGGGGATGACGATCACGAAGGTTCGTCTCGCGGATGCTAATCTACGGGGGAAATCGCTGTTATGGGGAAACAATCATCAAACAACATGAAATTTCATTAGGGTTTCATAAAAATACAAATAGGTTATGAAAACATCGAGAGATCGATTTCTTACCGAGAGGAGGCGGAAGAAACACTCCGGAGAACCCTAGGACCAGATCTGGAAACAAATGGAGAAGTTTGGAGAGTTAGGGTTTTTGGGGGATTTTGGGGATTTGGTTAGATTTTGGGGAAGATGAGAGGTAGAATGAGTTGATGGAGGGTTTAGATGATGGATCTAGGGCTTGGTGGAAGATGGGGGCTCAATGGGGGAGAAACTAGGGTTTTGGGTCGAGTGGAGGAAGAAGAAAACGTTTGGGAGGGGTATAAATAGGATGGGCTGGCGGCTGCCCAGAAATTAGGGTTTTAACACAGATTAGTCGGTCAAAGAGCAACCACTGACCGACTAGTTTGGCAACTAGTCGGTCGGTCGACCAACGCAGACCGACTAAGTGTAAACAGTAACTTCTGAACGAAAATAGGTTTTAGATTTAGTCGGTCAATGAACAACCACTGACCGACTAGTTTTACATCTAGTCGGTCGAGAGATGAACTTAGACCGACTAAGAGTGAACAGTATTGATACTAAAATTTAGTTGAAGAGTTAGTCGGTTAAAGAAGCATTGCTGACCGACTAGTTTGCAACCTAGTCGGTCAACCAACGTTCTTAGACCGACTAACGATAAACAGTAACTCCTGAATAATTTAGAAAGCCAACTAGTCGGTCCAAAAAGGATTGCCGACCGACTGGATCGTCATCTAGTCGGTCGGTGCCCCTTCTCATACCAGCTAACGTGCACCAAAAGTTCCGATACGGAGCGCGGAGCTCCGGGATCGATTCCTAAGACTCCTAGGCTTGATCTAATAGTAAGATACGATCGTTATGAAGCCCGTCACGAATGACATACTTCAAAATCGACGATCCTAAGGAAGAAACGAGAAAACACGACGGAACGATCGAAAATGAAAGTTACGGAGACGAAAACCACACATGAGGAGAAAATCCACCAAAACATATATTATATTATAATAAATCCAGATACATGAAAAGCAGTCGTTACATCTTCCTTCACCACATAGTAGCTTGGACAACCCCATATCTACAGAGACTCATAATCAAGAACTGGCATTTCCGACCAGACCTCCAAAGGATATCTTCCTTCCAATGCAATAGTCAGTAGTCGATTGACTAAGTAGGTCGTGTACGCCAGGGCTGCCACCCAGAACTCATTCGGTAGGTCGATGACCAGCGCCCCGTTTACGGTTTGGGCGCGGTGTCGTTTTACCGCAAGTGCACGGTTAGTGTAGGGAGCATGTATATTGAACACAGAAAGGTGGATGGCTTGAAGGCCAATAGACTCAACTAGGTTGTGTGAGAGCTACACGGATGATATGAGTGGGTAGTGTAGAAATAAAGGAAAGAAATAAAAAGACAAGAAATGAATCCCTGCTAATACGGGCTAGAGCACTCATGACACTTGGCATTCGACTCGACCCAGGGTGAGACATTTCCCCAAAAGGTGGTACCTAGTGCCATATGGGCCCGATATTCCGGTCGATGCCCAGGATGATACGCTAGGTCTACTCGGTTTTGGACGGTGGGCATTCCCATATCCAACACCCTCCGCAACCGGGAGTATTAAGGCCACAATGATAACTCCCAACATTTCGTCCAAGCCGTTCCCACGTGTAAGGACTCGATGTCAACGTTAGGGGTGTAAGCTGTGGCTAGGGGATCAAACTCCCGTTTTATTTCCCCTTGATCCGACGGTAAAAGGCGGTCTTTCTCCCGACAGAGACAACAAAACGCCCCCGTGTAACCCTAATGGCCAAATAGGTCGAATGTGATTTCTAGCAATACATCAAAGCGGATCTAGATGGGACAAGCATCCGGATCCTAACCCCCAACACATCTAGTGTATTGCCGTACGGATTGGTCTCAGATTGCTAGACATCCCCATTGACACATTCCATCAAACACTTGCCATGCAATCAAGTCAAATGAAATATCCCAAACATCAATCCTACTCTAACCCATATTAGGATTCATCAAGAACTACTCAATGATGAAGAACATGATATCAAGCAATAATAAATCCAAACAAACATTCATCATCAAGCTTATTGAAAATAACACAAAACAAATGAAATAAGAAAAGAAATACTTATCTTGCATTTGAATCCATTAATCCATTACAAGACTTATTGGATTAGAAACCCTAATCTAAACTAATCTAAAGCTCCCATGAAAGGGGTTGAAAAACACTGGAAAAATAGGGAGGAGCCCCCTTCAAGTCGTCCAACCTCTTATATTTATAAGCCCCAACAAAACCCTAACAGTTCGGGTCCAAAAACCCACTAAAACTGCTGCAAAAGGGGCCACCCAATCGGTTGGAAGTTCAACCGATAGGGTGGAAACAAACAGAAACTCAGAACTTCAGAAATTGAGTAGAACCGATCGGTTGGACTTCCAACAGATCGGTTGAAGTTCAATTCCAGACAGCTCCCAATTTCAGCACCCATCTGAGTTCAGAAAATTCCAGAAAAATGTAGAAAAATCGGATTTGGGCATGCGACCTATCGTTGGAAAGCTAACAACGATGCCGACGCTAGAAAAATAAGAGATCATCCAAAACCCCACTGGAATGATAAAAAATCTTCAATGAATGAGCAGCAGTACACGAAAGGGGAAGAAAAGGCCACCCGATCGGTTGAAGTGTCAACCGTGGGGTGAGTTCTTCCCCAAAATGACCCGAGGGGATGAACCGATCGATTGGGAAGCTCTATCAAAGACAGAGAGCACTGTCACATCCAACTGATCACTGAACCGATAGGTTGAGGCTCGCTTCTTTGCTTGCTCCTCATCGGGCCAAATACGTGTGCACGAACTGATCGGTTGGGTCTGTCCACCCGATCGGTTGAAGCTCCAAAACTTCAAATCCTCATCTTTAATCATTGGATCTTTTTCATATAAGCGCGCTTTGGTCCCGACATGCAAGATCGACTCCAGAAGACTCCGAAACACCAACATTTACCTGAAATACAAACAATACACCCAATAGTCAATATGAACCAAAATGCGATATATACAACATGAAATGAGATGAAACACATATGAATACACGATGAAGAGCGTGTTCAAAAGGTAAAATATGAACACGCGTCAAGCCCCCAAGCTAAACTCTTCCTCGTCCTGAGGAAGACGAGTTGGAATGAAGATCAGGTGCAAGAGCAAGAAAGGAAAGCGAAGAATCCTTGATCACCCTCTCCAAACCACAAATGTAATCGCCAACACAATTAAGCACAATGGAAAAGCATATCACAATCTAAATCAAGAATTCAACCTCATAATATAGCATCATGAGTTCATATCAATAGAGCACAAAAGAGATAGAAGCGTGACATTGGCAAAGGCATAGCTATCATAGCATGTTATAGTAGATAATATGCCTAAATATGAGGAAGCTCAAAATTCATATTAAATCTTCCAAACGGTGAATACGAGATACCCATACATGCATGAAGAAGTAAGAAAGAATAGATATGAATCATGGGAATAACTATCGATCTCTAGGATGTAAGGAATCACCACACACACTTTTCGATTTTGATTTTTGAAACACTTTCTTGCCTTGCTTATATTTTCAAAAGGAGATGGAGAAGAAGTTGAAAGATCACTTTGTACAAACTATCGCCTTCCCTATATACATTGGTGCTCTCAAATATAGGAGATGTGGAGAGCGAGGGAAAAGGGGAGAATGTGGCATATATACATATTTTTGGGGTTTGGTTTGTTTTTGTTGTTTATGAATTTAATATTTTTGTCTTGCAAACATACGGAATCACAATAGAATGCAAGGGCGGCCTACGCATCCCAAGCCAGATGGTTTTAGGACGTCGGGTTACGAAGAACTCCGAAGGACCATTATACAAAAATATGTACAAAAGTGTGCACTCCCCCAAATGGGAGAACGATGCACGACGAGGGGGATGTACAAAGTAAAACAAAAGAGAATTTTTGAGAAATCCAAGCATGGCAAGAAAATCCTTCATGAATTAAAGCACGGAACAAAGGTGTGGTTATCCTAATCCCGTTGAAAGGTAGCTAACACATGTGATAAGAGTACACATATAGTATTTCATGCAAGATTTAGAAGCATGGGGGTAGGATGGTAAAATAATCGTTTTTTGGAAATGAAGCGTGAAAATCTAGGAACTTCAAAATAGAGGGTCATATTAAAATATGATATATAGTTAGACGCATGTCTTAAACACAATAACAACCAACAATCTCGAATATAGCAAATAAACCCAAGAGATAGCAAAACACATATATGAGCATTGAATAATCAAAAAAATAGCGTGATGGAAAAAGGTGCTCAAATGCAAAAAGTGAAGCATGAGTGGCAAAATATCATTGAGGGTTCATCTCTAGAAAGAGGCATGAATGAAATGGAGAAAGAAAAATGTGTGATGGGAATGATGCATAAAAATGAAAAGAAAAATTTTTGATGCATGAAAAATCATGAAAAAGGTGAAAAATGGAAGAAAATAAAGGAAACATGCATGAAATGCAACTCCCCCAAGCTAAAGCTTGCATTGTCCTCAATGCAATAAGATCACACATGAGAGGGCAAAGATAAAATGGGAGGGAAAATGCATCAAAAATGACAAAAAGGACTATGGGTGATACTCTCCTCCCAAGCTGATATAAGCCATCACCAAAAGATATGAAAATCTGATACATGGCATAAAAGATAAAGGCGAGAATGAACAATAGGCAAAACATACATCACCACCCTTTGGAGGTGGTAAGGGTCTCATGGAGAAAAATGATAATGAGGCCAAGAAAAGTGCCGAAAGAACAAGGATAGGGTGATGGAGGTGAAATGATAGAAGGGCACAACATGATGGGTTATTATGATGCAAAAGCAAACCCTAGATATGCTCCACTCGCTAATGCGAAGAGAAGAGATTATTCTAATCTAAACTAGAAAGAGGTAAATATTTACACTACTAGATTAGGTTACACCTGAGTGTAGGCGGATCCAGAGTTTGGAGTGGGGGTAGGAAGCTGCTCTAACTGCTCCTGCTGTGGCTCTGCCAGAAGTGCTGTACCACGTGCGCCAATGGACCCAAGCAATGCACCTCCAAGCATCCCTCGTAGGTGTCTACCTGTAACCTGCAAAGAATGAGGTGCATTAGCCCATGGCAAGAAATCATTTCCCAAAATAAATGTATCCCAGAGATAATCGTCAATATAAGATGGAAAAATAATAAAAGGGTGACGAGTACTCCCTGAGAATGGGTCGCTATCCTCTGTACTAGTGACGACCAAATCCTCGCTCTCCATGAGAAGTGGCTCTCCAGGTGGTCACGCACCTCAGTATACCTCAAGGGAAGTGGATCCTGTGTCCTGCGAGAGATATGGTGTGTCAAAAATATATGAGTCTAAAGAAATATGACGTGAAAAGCGAGATTCAAATGTGGAGTGAGAATGAGTATGAAAATCTCCCTGAATAGGGGCAATATGCTCAAGTAGATGCTCAGCCGCAGAAGAAATGGAGAGGGACGGTAGAGGTAGATGTGACTCGGGCTCTATGAAGTGGACCATCGTATCCAAGTCCTCATGCACATTCTCCTCGATGATATGCTCATGCTCCATGTTCTGAATGACATCATCGTGGTTGACCACAGACCAAGGAAGAAACAACGATAGAGATGGCTGTGGAGGTGGATGTGGTGCAGACCACTTGTATGTGGTTGTGGTGTCCTCGTCCTCACGCACATTCTCCTCGCCGGTATGCATAAGGTCTGTAGTCTCCTCGTTACACTCATAGGACTCATGTGGGTATCCAAATCAAGATGAGAAATCTCTCCCATAGATCCTAGAGAAATCACCCCATCATCCCTATCATCATCAAAAAATTCATTGTCATCCAAGTGGTAGTGTTGGAAAAATGGGACATCGGCATGAGATGTGTCTATGGTGCCTGATGGGATGGTGGTGTCAACCATGAAAGTGGGTATATTCTCTCCTCCATCCTCTTGTAGGATCTAAATAAGGCCTAGAGGGGGGTGAATAGGCCTTTGACCAAATTATCGCAAGATAAAAATTAAGCCTAGTTTACAGCATGCAGTTTAGGAATCAGACAATCAAAGCATTCACAGAAGACACAGAATTTAACGTGGTTCGGTCCCCATGACCTACGTCCACCCCAATGAGCAATCACTTATACTATTTCTTTAAGAAGTTACAATCTCCCTTAGATTGGTGCCCCAACACCAACCTGTCAGACCAACTCAAGCTCACCAAAGCCAAAAAGAAACATACACGTATCACTCCCCAACCCAACTTGCCCCAACAAGTTTGGTTCCCAAAGTCCCAAATAACGGAAGAAATTATATTACAGAAATGCTGATCAAAACATTAATAACTTCACAAATAACAAAGATCAAGAGTTTAGAAAGCTCATTTGTGAAGATCTCTCTGGTTGTCGTCTTTCAGCACATCAGTAGCTTCGCAACGCTTCTTACGGAATGATGATCGGATGTCTGTAGAAGAAGTAGTCGCTGTCCCCGTGGAGGTAGTCGGTAGAAGTTCCTCACTCAAAATGATCTCATTTGCTGCACAGGAGGAACTAGCTACTCAACTTGCTGTCACTGTGTCGGGGATGAAGTCACGGTCGCAACGCTTCTTACAGAACTCAATTTGGATCTCTAGAACTCCACTTATTGATGAAAATGTGAAGAGATGTACATTGGTATTTATAGAATTGAGTTAACGGGTCTGGTTACTGTGCGAGTGGATCCGATACGGTCGGCGTCGCGGGTTTAAAGGCAGCGGGACCCGCATCCGCATTAAAATCGATGTCGGCAGCCGTTGGATTTTGGATGGACGATCGCGATTGCGCCACGTCGCCGCGGATTCGATACGTTCAGCGCCCGCCTCCGCTGACCCGGACCCACGAGCCGCCCGCCAGCGCTGACTCGAAGTCGGCAGCGTTTGGACCGATGGATGGTGATCCGACGGTGGTGATTATGCCACGTCGCCATGTGGCTGACTCAGCGGCGCCCGCCATCTGCGACTCGATTGCGTGGTTGGTGGCCGTTGGATCGAGATCGGGCGGCGGACAAGCGGCCACGTCGCCCCGCTTCGAGCGACCGTCAGATGCGAAATGGACGGCCTAGATCATGCCACGTCAGCCGTATGGAGCTGCGATGAAGCGTATATATGCACAGTACCGTATGCCGTATTTTCTGAGTATTTTCACTGTATTCGTGCGTATTTGGGCATCAAATAAATCACAAAAATTCTGAAATAATTCTCAAAAATCCCATGGCTTCATATTGACATGTGAGAATTTTTTCACCTCATTTCACCTCTTGTAGAAAAAGTTTCTTCTTTGTATACTCAGTATTTTCTCGTATTTCCCCGTATTTGGACTTCAAACAATCTCCATAAATCCTGAGAAAATTCCCATGCTATTTATAGCCTATGCGTAACTCTAGGGTAGAGTTTCATAGCTATACTCTCTTGATTGGGCAGCTTGTGTAAATCCAAATGAAGTTTTAGCTCCGTATTTCAACGTACTTGAGTACGTGCATATGTAACTTGAGCAATCATGACTATAGGGACCTGTGACACACTCAACAAACAGATTAGAATAGTTCAGTAGGGTTTGTTATCATCAAACATAGGTTAGGATGCTGTTTCCAACAATCTCTCCTTTTTAATGAGAACAAACCAGACATTAAGATTACATCAAAAATGTGTGAAGTGTGTGAGTGTGTGAAGCATGAATATGAGCATGAATGGCAAAATGATATGCTCCCCCTATTGACATGCTCCCCCTATCTCTGACATGCTCAATCTTAATGTTTCTCTCCCCCTTTGTTTTCATCAAAAAATGTATGAAATAGCATATGAGGAATGGAAAATTGAACATTATAAAGCAAAACAAACATGCAAGACATCGATGACCACAATGAATAAATAAGCAATAAGCACTAAGTCATAACTTCCATAATTCATCTCCGTGCTTAAGTGTGATGATCAAATGTTTAGTACATATGGAGAGGTAATAAGGAATACAGCCTGTCATATCCATCTTTTCAACTGAATATATGAACATCAAAGATTGAGTTTCCCCTTCTCATGTAGTATGAGTTCAAGTTACCAATTCCAAACATGACCAATAAGGATTTTTAAATGTGAAATGGCATTGCTTGACGGACTGAACACCAACGCTAAAAAAATGACATTTATAGCATAAGTTGGATGTCCGAGGGTAGTATCAAGGACATGGATCGTATCCATTTTTCATACGAAGCTCTGTGTATATATTTTGAAGACACTCGTCTTGCTATTCTTTTTATACACGTATATTTTGATGAGAGCTTTTCTTTTTATCCATGCCTTGAAACATCATATCCCATTAAAAACATAAATTAGTCCACCAACAACCACTTTTCTTATTCAATATTGCAAATCCATATCAAAAACATTTTGATCTTGTGTAAGTGCGATTGGAAGATGAAAAACGTTAGTTACTCATTAATGAATATGACCTAATTAAGCATGTAGTCTTTGAATGCAAGCATTGTTAAGAATATAATATTCAAAATCCATAAGACATATGTTTTGCATTTAAAGCTGTTTCTGATGAAAAGAGCAAAATGAGGAGATAGACAATTCACTTTCCCTTTCTTTTTATATTTTTCTTTTTCATTTTTTTATTTTTCTTTTTGTAGCACACCACACAAAAACAATAAAAGCACACCAAATAATATTTTCACTCTAAATATGATCAATAATGCCCAGTTCTAGACGTAGACGACAAAAGCGATCTCCTGGCAAAGGTTTTGTAAAGATATCTGCCAACTGAGAATCAGTAGAAATATATTCAATGGATACATCCTCTTTTGCCAAATGATCTCTAAGAAAATGATGTCTTACGTCTATGTGTTTTGTCCGAGAGTGATGAACAGGATTGTTAGAAAGATCTATAGCACTCTTACTATCACATCGTAATGGAACTTTTCTAAGATCCAAGCCGTAGTCAGACAGGGTTTGGATCACCCAAAGTACTTGGGCACAGCAACTGCCAAGGGCAATATACTCAGCTTCAGTAGTGGACAAAGAAACACTGTTCTGCTTACGACTAGACCAAGAAACCAATGAATGTCCTAGTATAAAACATGTTCCACTAGTGCTCTTTCTATCAATCATACTACCAGCATAATCAGCATCAGCAAATCCAATTAAATCAAATAAACCACATGAAGGATACCAAAGGCCTAAAGATGGTGTGTGAATCAAATACCTAAAGATCCTTTTTATGGCAATTAAGTGTGACTCTTTTGGACAAGCTTGAAAACGTGCACACAAACAGACAGAAAACATGATGTCTGGTCTAGATGCAGTTAAATAGAGTAAGGACCCAATCATACCTCGATAAAGCTTTTGGTCCACATCTATACATTTGTCATCCTTTTCAAGCTTCGTTGTCGGACTCATTGGAGTTCGCATTGGCTTTGCATTTGCCATCCCAAATTTCTTCAACAGTTCTTTTATGTACTTGGTTTGGGAAACATATATGCCATCTCCAGTTTGTCTTACTTGAAAGCCCAAAAAGTATTTCAACTCTCCGACCAGACTCATCTCAAATTGATCCTGCATAACCTTTTCAAACTTTTGGCATAAAAGATCATTAGTAGTACCTTAAATAATATCGTCCACATAAATTTGAACAATAAGAAAATGATCCTGTTCATGCAAGATAAACAAAGTGTTGTCTGCACTACCCTTTTAAAGTTATTTTCCAAAAGATATGAACTGAGACGGTCGTACCAAGCTCTGGGAGCTTGCTTCAGACCATACAAAGCCTTTTGCAACTTGTAAACGTGATTTGAAAAACTATGACTTTCAAAACCAGGGGGTTGTTCAACAAAAACATCTTCTTTCAAATAACCATGTAAAAATGCACTTTTCACATCCATTTGCTTCAATTTAAAACCTTTAAAACTTGCAAAAGCCAGCAATATTCTAATGGCTTCTAATCTAGCAACGGGTGCAAAAGTTTCATCACAATCAATTCCCTCAATCTGGTTATATCCTTTGGCCACTAATCTTGCCTTATTTCTGATTACATTTCCAGATTCATCAAGTTTGTTTTTGAAAATCCATTTAGTGCCAACAATTGGGTAATTATCAGGTCGGGGCACTAATGTCCAAACATTATTTCTATCAAACTGATTAATCTCATCATGCATGGCCATAACCCAACTTTCATCAGTTAAAGCGATTTCAACGTTCTTGGGTTCAATTTCAGAAATGAAGTCACCATGAATGCATAAGGTACACAAGTTATTGAAAGTGGATCGAGTGCGTATACCTTCCGTAGGAGTCCCCATGATCAGCTCAGGTGGATGATGTGGATTGAACCTGAGCTCTCCTCTTTCCAGTCTATTTCCTTGTGGTACTTCTGGTTCAGCTTCCTTTTGGCCTTCAGATGGTTCAACTATGTTTTCAGGCTCTGTAGGTTCCTTGTCTGCATCTCCAGCTTCAGTTTCCCTGCAATTTAAAGGATCTATTTCAGCTTCATCAAATTTCACATTAATTGACTCAACAACAGTTAAGGTTCGTTTATTGTAGATCCTGTATGTTTTTCTCCTTGATGAATATCCTACGAACACTCCTTCGTCTGATTTGGATTCAAATGTTCCCAGCTGATCTCCTGTGTTTAAAATGAAACACCTGCATCCAAATACTCTGAAATATGAAATGTTAGGAGTCTTGCCATGCCACAGTTCATAGGATGTTTTGTTCATTAAAGGTCTAAGCATAACCCTGTTGCAGACATAGCAGGCTGTATTCACTGCTTCGGCCCAAAAATACATAGGAAGAGAATAATCATTAAGCATGCTTCTTGCCATCTCTTTTAAAGTTTGATTCTTTCTTTCGACCACCCCGTTTTGTTGAGGTGTTCTAGGAGAAGAAAATTCATGAAAGATCCCTTTTTCCAAACAAAAGTTTTCAAAAACAGAGTTTTCAAATTCACCACCGTGATCACTTCTAATTTTCATAATTGAAAGATTTTTCTCATTTGAAACTTGATTACAAAAATTTTGGAAATTTTCAAAGGAATCCGATTTCTTGGCTAAGAAGTAAACCCATGTATATCTAGAAAAATCATCGATCAAAACAAAACAAAATCTCTTCCCATTGAGGCTAGCAACATCGGTAGCCCCAAACAAATCCATATGAATCAATTCTAGGACTCGAGAAGTGGTAACTTCCCGAATTCCCGTAAAAGTGGATCTAGTTTGCTTACCTTTTGTGCATGCAACACACAACTTACCATTCTCCTACTGTTGATGTGGCAAGCCTCGGACCAGGTTTTTATTCTCCAGCTTATGTAGCAACTTCATGCTGGCATGTGATAGTCTCCGGTGCCGTAGTATAGCCTCCTCCTCCCTGCTAATCAAACATTTAGCAATTGTCATTTCTTCAATCATTATTGTATAAACATTATTTTTCCTATTGGTTATGAAGAGGGTATTACCTGTGACCGAGTCATAAATTTTACAAATTTTCTCATCAAAAAGTACTTTCATACCTTTGTCACAGAGTTGGCTTATGGAGATGAGGTTGTGTTTGAGATTTTCAACCCAGAGGACGTCAGAAATTTTAAAAGTATTGTTGCCAACAATACCTTTACCCATTACCTTTCACTTGCCGTTGTCCCCTAATGTAACACTTCCTCCTTCTTGCTTCACGAGGCTAAGGAACTTGTCGCTGTTCCCTGTCATGTGTCTTGAGCAGCCTGAATCCAAATACCACTCACACAGTTGTTCCTTAGCCACGCTGAATCCCTACACATAAGAAGAACAAGGTATGTGTGACCTGGGTAGCCAAATAGGTCCACAATGGTTAGTCATAGTACCTTGCGGAACCCATACTTGTTTGAACTTCATGTTTTGGTTCTTATAACGACAATTTCTATATAAATGCTCAAAAGAACCACAGGTATAACATTTGGCGTTCCGTTTCTTTTTCTTGATGTAATGATTTTTCTTTATCATGTTTTCATTATAAACATTTCCAAATCCTAGTCCTTGTTTATCGTTTTTGATTGACTGGTATCCAAGAATGATGTCTAGTGATTTCCTTCCTACACCAAATTTTCTGATACTCAGTTCTAAATCAGAGACTTTGGATTTCAAAAAGATGTTTTCATTTACAAGCATGACACTTTTATTTATAAAACTCTTTCTAACATTATCTTCATTTTTAGCGAGAGTTTCTATTCTTTTATTTAGGCCAACAATCTTTTCATTACCATTCTTAATTTCTAGCTTTAATGAAGCACAAGTCTGACAAGGTATAGCTTCAGTAATACTAGATTTTCCTTTGAGTTTTTCAATGGTAATTTTGAGCGATGCAATTTCATTTTTCAATTTTATTTCATTTTGCAAAACATTATAATTTTCCTGCTGTAGTTGGAAATTCATTTCTTTATAATTTTCTATAGAGGATTCAAGAGAAGTAATTTCTGAATTCATGTTTTCACAAATGTTCATTAATTCTGGTAAAGAAAATTCATCTCTTACCTTGTTCATGTCGCTTTCACCTATTAGGCAAAGTGATGATTGCGCTACCTCGTCTTGTGGTTCGTCATCGTCGTCATCGTCCCATGTTACCGCAAATGATTTCTCTTTGGCTTCGGATGACGCGTTCTTTGTTGGACAGTTTTTCATGAATTGTCCAAATTTCTTACAGTTGAAACATTGAACACTTTTAGTAGTATTCTGTTCAGACGAGGAATTCAAAGGATTAAACTTATTAAAACGATTGAACCTTTTTGCCATTTCAGATTTTCCGGCAGGAGTTCTGATGAAGCATCGGAATCCTCTGACCATCAGTGCATGTTCCTCGTCGAGATCTTCTTTGTCACTTTCTTCGGCTTTGAGAACGATGGTCTTTAAAGGTTTAGCCTCACCTTTCTCTCTTGTCTCGACGGTTTTGAGTTCCAGCTCATGGGATAACAGATTCCCAATCAGATCATCCAGCTTCAGCTTAGTGAGATCTCTCGCTTCTTGAATGGCCGTCACTTTAGGTCGGAAGGAACTAGGAAGCGCTCTTAGGATTTTCCGAATGAGGTCGATGCTGTCGTAAGACTTTCCCAAGGCTTTTGAGTTGTATACGATGTCGGTGAAGCGAGTGTACATGTCCTTGATGGATTCTCCTGGTAGCATGTGGAAACCATCGTACTCTGAGCTCAGCAGCGCTAATCTGGACTCCTTCACCTGAGAGGTTCCTTCGTGAGTGACTTCGAGAGTGTTCCATATTTCCTGCGCAGTAAGACAATGAGATATACGGTTAAACTCAGTTCTGTCAAGTGCACAGATAATTGTATTCATAGCTTTACCATTCAGAGCATAAAGTTTGTTATCGTTATCATCCCATTTATCTTCTGGTTTTGGTACATCAATATCTTCAATTTTGATTGTAGGTGGGTGATAGCCTTTATCAACAATTTTCCAAATTTCAAGATCTGAAGAGACTAGGAAAATTTTCATCCTAGATTTCCAGTAAGCAAAATCAGTCCCATTAAATTTGGGTGGTCTAACTGTAGACTGTCCTTCAGCAAATGCTGAATCATATGTATTCATTATGAACTAGACTCAAATGGCCAGGCCTGGTGCTCTGATACCACTTGTAGGATCTAAATAAGGCCTAGAGGAGGGGTGAATAGGCCTTTGACCAAATTATCGCAAGATAAAAATTAAGCCTAGTTTACATCATGCAGTTTAGGAATCAGACAATCAAAGCATTCACAGAAGACACAGAATTTAACGTGGTTCGGTCCCCATGACCTACGTCCACCCCAATGAGCAATCACTTATACTATTTCTTTAAGAAGTTACAATCTCCCTTAGATTGGTGCCCCAACACCAACCTGTCAGACCAACTCAAGCTCACCAAAGCCAAAAAGAAACATACAAGTATCACTCCCCAACCCAACTTGCCCCAACAAGTTTGGTTCCCAAAGTCCCAAATAACGGAAGAAATTATATTACAGAAATGCTGATCAAAACATTAATAACTTCACAAATAACAAAGATCAAGAGTTTAGAAAGCTCATTTGTGAAGATCTCTCTGGTTGTCGTCTTTCAGCACATCAGTAGCTTCGCAACGCTTCTTACGGAATGATGATCGGATGTCTGTAGAAGAAGTAGTCGCTGTCCCCGTGGAGGTAGTCGGTAGAAGTTCCTCACTCAAAATGATCTCATTTGCTGCACAGGAGGAACTAGCTACTCAACTTACTGTCACTGCGTCGGGGATGAAGTCACGGTCGCAACGCTTCTTACAGAACTCAATTTGGATATCTAGAACTCCACTTATTGATGAAAATGTGAAGAGATGTACATTGGTATTTATAGAATTGAGTTAACGGGTCTGGTTACTGTGCGAGTGGATCCGATACGGTCGGCGTCGCGGGTTTAAAGGCAACGGGACCCGCATCCGCATTAAAATCGATGTCGGCAGCCGTTGGATTTTGGATGGACGATCGCGATTGCGCCACGTCGCCGCGGATTCGATACGTTCAGCGCCCGCCTCCGCTGACCCGGACCCACGAGCCGCCCGCCAGCGCTGACTCGAAGTCGGCAGCATTTGGACCGATGGATGGTGATCCGACGGTGGTGATTATGCCACGTCGCCATGTGGCTGACTCAGCGGCGCCCGCCATCTGCGACTCGATTGCGTGGTTGGTGGCCGTTGGAGCGAGATCGGGCGGCGGACAAGCGGCCACGTCGCCCCGCTTCGAGCGACCGTCAGATGCGAAATGGACGGCCCAGATCATGCCACGTCAGCCGTATGGAGCTGCGATGAAGCGTATATATGCACAGTACCGTATGCCGTATTTTCTGAGTATTTTCACTGTATTCGTGCGTATTTGGGCATCAAATAAATCCCAAAAATTATGAAATAATTCTCAAAAATCCCATAGCTTCATATTGACATGTGAGAATTGTTTCACCTCATTTCACCTCTTGTAGAAAAAGTTTCTTCTTTGTATACTCAGTATTTTCTCGTATTTCCCCGTATTTGGACTTCAAACAATCTCCATAAATCCTGAGAAAATTCCCATGCTATTTATAGCCTATAAGTAACTCTAGGGTAGAGTTTCATAGCTATACTCTCTTGATTGGGCAGATTGTGTAAATCCAAATGAAGTTTTAGCTCCGTATTTCAACGTACTTGAGTACGTGCATGTGTAACTTGAGCAATCATGACTATAGGGACCTGTGACACACTCAATAAACAGATTAGAACAATTCAGTAGGGTTTGTTATCTTCAAACATAGGTTATGATGCTGTTTCCAACACCTCTCTCCTCGGTGTAGGCTCGGTGATTGGTACCATAAAGTTTTGCTATATTTGGCCTTGGTTAAACATGGCACTTTCAAGGAGAGAGTCAAGGCTTAATTTTTCTTGTGTTGGTGGAGGGATATAAGGTTGAGAAAATGGATGGGAGGTGTTTGGGCTATGGTTGTGGAAAAATGTTTGGCCTTGGTTTAGAATGAGGCTCTCAGGCGTAAATGGGCAATAATTATGCAGTGCCCTGCCATCCCACAAATCTCACAAACCACAAATGAATAAGGATCATAGCCTCCCATCTGAGAATCGAAATTTGGTCTTCGCATGGTAATAGCAAAGATACCTGGACAACAAAAATAAGAAAACTAGAGAGGAGCGTCAATAGTACAAGAGAATAACAAAAAGATAATATAATGGTGGGGGAAAAATTTCTTAGTTATTGTATTTTTTTTGTTTTGCATAGTCTAACAAACCCAAGATAAGCTAATATCAAACCGAATGCCTCCCCGGCAACGGCGCCAAAAACTTGACCGGTGCCCCGTTTACGGTTTGTGCGCGCTGTCGTTTTATCGCAAGTGCACGGTTAGTGTAGGATGCGTGTATATCGAACACAAGGAGGTGGATGGCTTGAAGGATACTAGCCTCGCCTAGGTTGTGTGAGAGCTACACGGATGATATGAGTGCGTAGTGTAGAAATAAATGAAAGAAATAAAAAAGCCAAGAAATGAATCCCCTCTAACACGGGCTAGAGAACTCATGACACTTGGCATTCGACTCGACCCAGGGTGAGACATTGCCCCAAAAGGTGGTACCTAGTGCCACATGGGCCCGATATTCCGATCGATACCCAGGATGATACGCTAGGTCTAACCGGTTTTGGACGGTAGGCATTCCTATGTCCAACACCCTCAGCAACCGGGAGCATTAAGGCCACAATGATAACTCCGAACATTTCGTCCAAGCCGTTCCCACGTGCAAGGATTCGATGTCAACGCTAGGGGTGTGAGCTGTGGCTAGGGGATCAAACTCCCGTTTTATTTCCCATTGACCCGACAGTCAAAAGCGGTCTTTCTCCCGCCAGAGACAACAAAACACCCCCGCGTAACCCTAATGGCCAAATAGGTCGAATGTGATTTCTAGCAATACATCAAAGCGGATCTTGACGGGACAAGCATCCGGAGCCCAACCCCTAACACATCTAGTGTGTTGCCGTACGGATTGGTCTCAGATTGTTAGACATCCCCATTGACACATTCCATCAAACACTTGCCATGCAATCAAGTCAAATGAAATATCCCAAGCATCAATCCTACTCTAACCCATATTAGGGTTCATCAAGAACTACTCAATGATGAAGAACATGATAGCAAGCAATAATAAATCCAAACAAACATTCATCATCAAGCTTATTGAAAATAACACAAAATAAATGAAATAAGAAAAGAAATACTTATCTTGCATTTGAATCCATTAATCCATTACAAGACTTATTGGATTAGAAACCCTAATCTAAACTAATCTAAAGCTCTCATGAAAGGGGCTGAAAAACACTAGAAAAATAGGGAGGAGCCCCCTTCAAGTCGTCCAACCTCTTATATTTATAAGCCCCCACAAAACCCTAACAGTTTGAGTCCAAAAACCCACTAAAACTGCTGCAAAAGGGGCCACCCGATCGGTTGGAAGTTCAACCGATCGGGTGGAAACAAACAGAAACTCAGAACTTCAGAAATTGAGCAGAACCAATCGGTTGGACTTCCAACAGATCGGTTGAAGTTCAATTCCAGACAGCTCCCAATTTCAGCACCCACCTGAGTTCAGAAAATTCCAGAAATATGTAGAAAAATCGGATTTGGGCATGCGACCTATCGTTGGAAAGATAACGACGATGCCTATGCTAGAAAAATAAGAGATCACCAAAAATCCCACTGAAATGATAGAAAATCTTCAATGAATGATCAGCAGTACACGAAAGGGGAAGAAAAGGCTACCCGATCGGTTGAAGTGTCAACCGGTCGGGTGAGTTCTTCCCAATGACCCGAGGGGATGAACCGATCGGTTGGGAAGCTCTCTCAAAGACAGAGAGCAGTGTCACACCGAACCGATCACTGAATCGATCAGTTGGGGCTCGCTTCTTTGCTTGCTCCTTGTTGGGTCAGATACGTGTGCACGAACCGATCGGTTGGGTCTGTCCACTGTTGAAGCTCCAAAACTTCAAATCCTCATCTTTGGCCATCAGATCTTTGCCGTATAAACGCGCTTTGGTCCCGACACGCAAGGTCGACTCTAGAAGACTCCGAAACACCTACATTTACCTGAAATACAAACAATACACCGAATAGTCAATATGAACCAAAATGCGATATATACAACATGAAATGAGATGAAACACATATGAATACACGATGAAGAGCGTGTGCAAAAGGTGAAATATGAACACACGTCAGTCGACAGTAGACAACATGGATCGGACTTTCTCCAGCAAAGTTCGATTCGTCGTTTCAGCTACTATGTTCTGCCACAGCGTACTACCAACAGTGAAGTGTCTCTGAATCCCCTCCGATCGGTAGATCTTCAGGAAGAGGCCTGACTATATTCTCCACTGTTATCACTTCCGAGCCGCCTAACTTTCTGACCTGTTTGTGTCTCAACCGACTTCTTCCACTCTATGAAAGTGTTCAAAATATGGTCTTTTGACTTCAGAGGAAACACCCACACCATAGTAAGAAATCATCAAGAAATGATATAAAGTAGTGTTTACCTCCCAATGAGGCCAACCTAATCGATCCCCATACATCGGTATGTATGTAATCAAACGCTCCCTTCGTACTATGGATGTCCGTCCAAAAGAAGCACATATCTATTTGCTGAAGACACAATGCTTGCAGAACTCGATCTTCCCGGTCTTGGCACTTTTTAGACGATCTCTTTCAATCATCTTTTGTAAATCTTTCTTGCCAATATGACCTAGACGCATGTGCCAAAGAAGCGAGTCATCTCGGTCGTGTAATTTTAGCCTGTAAGAATCAATACACTAGAAAGGGGTGAATAGTGTATATTAAAAAAATGTCGCAAATAAAATGTTAGTAATATTTGCAAAGATGGCACAGAAATAAAAAGACAAGTACTGAAATTAAATCAATCGCAAACACAGAGATTTATCCTGGTTCGGATCCTTGTGATCCTACTCCAGTCCTCTACCCCGTAGAGATTTTCAATCCACTATAATCACTTGCCCCGCAAGCACGAACTTACAAAAATGGCGACACTCCCCGTGTCCCAAACTTTGTACAATCTCTAGACAGAGATTCAAACCTGTTAAATAATGAAATAGAAAAACACCTATAGCCTTGTTATAATTTTCAGAGAAAGAATTCAAGGATGGTGTTTAGACGATGAACTTCAAGATGTAAAAGATATGTAATGAAGAGCAACACTTGAAGTTCTCTGGTTCATAAAAGAAGAGAGAGATCAATCGATTTCTTCTTGCAATTATGAACACAAACAACTTTCCAAAATGATGTTGAAAAATCCAAGTTCTTCCGTTCTTAAATGAAGAAGAAAATCTAATGATTTCTTCATACAAATAAGAAAAGAACAACTAATGGCCTAAAGCTTTAGAAAAGAGAAGACTTGATTTCAACAAATAAGAGAGTAAAGAAGAGGAAAGTGAGTGTAAGAAAAGAGAGGGTCTACCCCTTTATTTATAGTTTTTAGGGACGGTTGGGGACTGTAGTTAACGTTGGAAAACGGGCAGGAACCATCGCTGAAAATTTGGGATCAAAACGGCTAGTTTTGAAATTGGTCGACCAAAAGGACAAATTGGTCGACCAAAATTTAGAGAGGGAATTTCGACCGTTGGAAGACATTTCTAGAATCTACACAGTTAGGGGAGTTTGCATATGCAATCCCATAACCAAATTCGAAGGTTTAAAATTGGTCGATCAAAATGGGGTTATTGGCTGCCAATTTTCAAAGTTGCGAATTTTCGAAATTGGGAAGTGTAGATCTCTGAGGAATGGAACCTAGATGACTAAGATATATTATCACAAGGCTTTGTGACTCTAATAAAGTAAATTTTTACATTGATTACATAAAGCCGTAGATAGGACTGAATCTGCAACTGAATCTGAGAAGCTTCTTTGCAGGAGATCCTTATCAAGTGATTATATATCCAAGTCGTGGATTAGGTGCCTTTGTCTTTCCAGCTTCATGAATGGTATATCTGATTGAGTATGCATGAAGATATCTGATTGTGTGGAACTCAGCATTGATATGTATCTGCATACATAGAGTTAGTAGCACTGAATGTGTTTGTCATATCAAAACCATATGGGAATAGAAATATGGAATTATGAAATTCCAACATTCTCCCCCTTTTTGATGATGACAAACATGAAAAATATATATAGTTAAAATTGAACATATCAGATATACTCCCCCTGAATATGTGGAGGTTGTGAATACTCCCCCTGAGTAGATTAAATATATTCTCCCCCTTTGGAATCCTCAAAAAGAGGCAAATTAGAGTTAGTCGAAAAATAAGTGAAAAATTAACAAATGATTGTCATCTGGGTGAAGACATGTGTAGGCCGAATATGGAAGGTATAGGCCGATAAATGAACAGCCCATTATAATAATTTAAAAAAAATTGAAGCATATGTAGATGGTGATTAACAGAATCAGAAAATCAGGATAGGAAGTAGAATATCCATGGGGGAAAGAACAATCGAAATAATGCATGGCCGAAAGAATCATGGCCCCAATATTAATTTATGACATGCAAGTCCATAATAATATATCTGGCATACAGGCTTATGCAAAATCCAGTAATACAAGCAAAGGGTCAGTAAAAGTTAGTAAGCGCTGCAGGCCCAAAAAATAAATCTTTGCAGCCGGCCCAATGTCATATACAGCAATTGATTGATGTATTGTTATCAAATGGCCATATAATGACTGTACCTAAAAAAATATCTACTCCCACTAATGAGGCTTGTTGAAGAAGCAACCGGTGATTTATATAAAAAACTCTACAGCACACACTTGAAAGTACATACAGGCCACTAAGTACACACTTGAAAATATCTACTCCCACTAAGGATTGAGTTGACAGGGCATTTAAATATATATAAGAAGTCAGGCCTAAGTATTGAGTGGACATGGCAGTTGAAAAAAATGAATATAATATAACTTGGAGAAAAATTACCGTGAGGGAGGAGGAAATTGTCAAAACAACCATGGAAAAGAACCAAGTAATTGTACAGAACTACTAGAAGAAAACAGAATATCACAAAAATACAATGTAGCCATGAGAATGAAGTGACTGAAAGAGGTGATAACAAGGACAGAACAAGTAAAACAACAGCGAATAGAGCAATCAATACCATAGTCAGATATAGTTTGTTTCATCCATAAGATTTGAGCACATGCTAAACCTGCGGCAATATATTCTGCCTCGGTTGTAGATAATGAAACAGAGTTTTGCTTTTTGCTAAACCAAGAAACTAAAGCATGACCTAAAAAGTGGCAAGTACCACTTGTACTTTTACGATCTGATTTGCAACCAGCAAAGTCTGCATCACTATAGGATAATAAATCAAATGTGCTTGACTTAGGAAAAAATAAACCAAAATCAGAAGTGTGCTTAACATATCTAATAACCCTTTTTACGGCAGTTAAGTGTGAAACTTTAGGATCTGCCTGAAAACGTGCACATAAACATACTGAAAACATAATGTCTGGTCTACTAGCAGTTAAATAGAGTAGGGAGCCAATCATACCTCTGTAAAGACGTTGATCAACACTCTTACCATTTAAGTCTTTGTCGAGAGATGTAGATGTACTCATTGGAGTACGTTTTTCTGCAGAACTTTCTAAACCAAAACGCTTGATGAGTTCTTTAGAGTACTTGCTTTGGTGAATGAAGATTCCTTCCTTCAATTGTTTGATTTGAAGACCGAGGAAGTAATTGAGTTCACCCATGTGACTCATCTCAAATTCTTTTTGCATAATCTTAGAAAAATCTTGACAAAGAGATTCATTAGTAGAACCAAAAATAATATCATCAACGTATATTTGAATAATGATTATGTCAGATTTAATATTTTTAATAAAAAGAGTGGAATCTATTTTACCAATATTATAACCAGAATTTAAAAGATAGCTTTTAAGTCTTTCATACCAAGCACGAGGTGCTTGTTTGAGAATATAAAGAGCTTTCTTTAATTTGAAAACATGATTTTCAAAATTTTCATGATGAAAACCAGGAGGTTGTTCAACATAAACTTCCTCCTTAAGAAATCCATTTAAAAAAGCACTTTTGACATCCATTTGAAATAATTTAAAATCTCTAAAACATGCAAATGATAATAACATGCGAATGGACTCAAGACGAGCAACTGGTGCATAGGTTTCATCATAATCAATACCTTCTTCTTGATTATAACCTTGTGCAACCAATCGTGCCTTGTTTCTAATTACCTGACCAGATTCATCCAATTTATTTTTGAATACCCACTTGGTACCAATAATTGAATGATCTGTTGGTCTGGGAACTAATTCCCAAATATCATTTCGTTGAAATTGATTGAGTTCTTCCTGCATAGCGATAATCCATGAACTGTCTTCACATGCATCTTTGATGTTCTTTGGTTCAATGGATGAAAGGAAAGCACAATGCGTCATTTGTTCAATTTGACGACGAGTTCTAACTCCATCTGTAATATCTCCAATGATTAATTCTGATGGATGATTTAGAACTCGTGCAAAAGCCTTGGGAAGATCTGTATTATCTGAAATAGACTCAACAGAATGATTAGTAGCATCAATTTCATCAAGTTTGATATTATCTAAAGAATTAGATAAAGGTAATATATTTTCTTCATCATCAATAATGGGAGACTTAGATGAGGGATTCTCATCAAATGTGACATGTAGTGATTCTTCAACTGTTGAAGTTCTTTTGTTATATACTCTGTAGGCTTTGCTACGTGTTGAGTATCCAACAAAAATACCTTCATCAGATTTAGAATCAAATTTATCAAGTGCATCTTTAGTATTAAGAATAAAACATTTACATCCAAACACTTTAAAATATGATACACGTGGAATGCGATCAAAGAATTATTCAAAACAAGTTTTATTAAGTAATGGCCTTATGAGAATTTTATTCATAATGTAACATGCAGTTGCGACAGCTTCAGCCCAAAAATATTTCGGTAAATTACTATCACAAAGCATTGTTCTTGCACATTCTTGTAAAGTTCTATTTTTCCTTTTAACTACTCCATTTTGAGGAGGAGCACGAGGAAAAGAAAAATTGTGAGTAATGCCATTTTCATTACAAAACATGGTAAACAATTCATTTTCAAATTCTCCTCCATGATCACTACGAATAGTGACAATGTTAGAGGTTTTGATTTTTTGTATCTTTTTACAAAATATTGCAAATTCTTCAAATGCATCATTCTTGTTTTGTAAGAATATAACCCAAGTATATCTTGAATAATCATCAACAATGACAAATGCATATCTACTTCTATTCAAAGAAGTTACTCTTGAAGGACCAAACAAATCTAAGTGTAAGAGTTCTAATGGTCTCTTTGTTGAGATAGCATCCTTTGATTTAAAAGAAGATTTATGCATTTTTTCCTTGTTGACAAGCATCACAAAAATGTTTGTGTTTGAAAGAAATATTTGGCATTCCATTTACTAATTTGTGTTTTGAAATGTGTGCTAGATTTTTGAAATTAGTGTGTCCAAAACGTTTATGCCATAAAAGTGTATCATCAGATGTAATCATTAAACAATGATTATTTGTGGTAACAGACATGCATAAGATATAAATATTATTTTTACGTTTACCACGAAACAAAACAGATGACATATCAGAATCATAAATAATGCAATCATTTTGTTCAAAAACTATTTTGTAATTTTTATCGCATAACTGACTAATGGAAAGTAAATTATGTTTCAAACCGTCAACCAGGTGAACATTCTCAATGATAGGCTGATTTGTATTGCCAACTGTTCCAGTGCCTATGATTTTTCCTTTCTTGTTGTCACCAAAGGTAACTGTGCCTCCATCTTTATATTTAATGTTTGAAAGCAAGTTGATATTTCCTGTCATATGTTTTGAACATCCACTGTCCAAAATCCATCTTTCTTTCCTAGGTACCTGAAAGATAAAACATTAAGCATTGGTACCCTTTGTTTTGAGGGTCCTTGGGATTAGATTTTAGGAAGCCAAACCCAAGTGGAATTTGGCTTTCTAATGTAAACACTAGAATGAACAATATAATGCATAAAATGAGAAATATAATAATTTCTATTTTCTAAGCATGTATTCTTAGGAACCCATACATTAATTGTAGTAGGTTTCCTAAGAGATGATTTTGAAATGTTAATAATATTTCTTTGTAAAGAAGAAGCAGGAATGTTTACTTTCTTTGTGTAAATAAATGCATGATTCTTCTTTTGAGGTTTAACAAAAGTAGTTTTTCCACAAGAAGAAGAAGTGCTACAAGATTTGGGTGCATCCTTATGAGAATATCCCAGACCTTGTCTATGATTTGCTGGATATTGTATTTTTAGCAAATCATCAAGATTAGTCTTTTCTTTATTAAATTTATTAATATTGGAAGACATCTCGTCGTATTTCATCTTTAGTGATGAAATATTTTTATCCATTTCGGATATTTGAGTATGTAGTTCTAGATTCTTAGTTTTGAGAATATCATTCTCTTTACTAAGATCCAAATTTTGAGAAGATGTATTCTCAGTGTTTTTAGAAGAAGATAATTCTTGATATTTAATAAGGAGATCATCATTATTCTGTTTCAATGATTTATGTTGACTATTCAATTTTTTGAAACGAGAATAGAAATCTTTTAATGCATCAAGTAATTCTTCGTTATTAAAAGAACTTACCTCATCTTCATCCTCTTGTGCCATAAAGCACATGTTGGCACTTTCACTTAGATCATCATCTTCATCATCTGAAGAATCATCCCATGTTGCTGCAAATGCCTTTTTCATTTTGTCAAACCTCCTTTCTCTTCTGGATTGATCATTGTTGGAAGTTTTGAACTTTGCTTTGAGAAGTGGACAGTCTTTCTTCATATGTCCTGGCTTATTGCAATTAAAGCAAAGAGAGGAATCAGTATTCTTAGATTTAAAATTATTATACTTACCTTTCTGAAAGAATTTTCTGAAGTTTTTGGCAAAAAATGCCATATCATCATCTGAATCTTCATTATCTGATGTTGCGTTGAAGGCCAGTACTTTCTTCTTTTGATCTGATTCTTCTTTCTCATCTTGTAGTGTAACTTCATGGGCCATTAAGTTACCAATAAGATTTTCCAAAGATAATGTGAAAAGATCATTGGCTTCCTCAATAGCGGTGATCTACTGGGGTTAAAGCTTTAAGAATTTTGCGAACCTGTTCAAGAGAAGTGTAAGTTTTTCCAAGAGCATTCAAAGAATTTATAATATTAGTAAACCTGGTGTTCATTTCTCCAATTGTCTCTTGGTCCTTCATCTTGAACAACTCGAATTTGTGAACCAAAATGGAAATCTTAGTTTCCTTCACTTTACTGGTTCCTTCATGAGTTACCTCAAGTATATGCCAAATCTCCTTAGCACTTTTGGCCCGAGATACTCGATTAAACTCATGTTTATCCATAGCACAAAATAAAGCATTCATGGCCTTTGAGTTGTTGGTTTTTGCAGCTTTGTCGTTGGTAGTCCAATCAGCAACATGAGTTGTTGGCTTTTCGTATCCTGACTCTACGATGTCCCAAATCTCATAATTCATACTTTGGAGATGAATCTCCATTCGTATTTTCCAATATGAGTAATTTGAACCATCAAATAGAGGAGGACGAGTTTGAGAGTGCCCTTCAGGATGCTGATTGTAGTTGTGTGGAACTGCGTTCATGTTTGAGGAACTTGCTGCCATCTTAACCTTGCTCTGATACCAAATGTAATTTTAGCCTGTAAGGATCAATACACTAGAAGGGGGGTGAATAGTGTATATTAAAAAAATGTCGCAAATAAAATGTTAGTAATATTTGCAAAGATGGCACAGAAATAAAAAGAAAAGTACTGAAATTAAATTAATCGCAAACACAGAGATTTATCCTGGTTCGGATCCTTGTGATCCTACTCCAGTCCTCTACCCCGTAGAGATTTTCAATCCACTATAATCACTTGCCCCGCAAGCACGAACTTACAAAAATGACGACACTCCCCGTGTCCCAAACTTTGTACAATCTCTAGACAGAGATTCAAACCTGTTAAATAATGAAATAGAAAAACACCTATAGCATTGTTATAATTTTCAGAGAAAGAATTCAAGGATGGTGTTTAGAAGATGAACTTCAAGATGTAAAAGATATGTAATGAAGAGCAACACTTGAAGTTCTCTGGTTCATAAAAGAAGAGAGAGATCAATCGATTTCTTCTTGCAATTATGAACACAAACCACTTTCCAAAATGATGTTGAAAAATCCAAGTTCTTCCGTTCTTAAATGAAGAAGGAAATCTAATGATTTCTTCATACAAATAAGAAAAGAACAACTAATGGCCTAAAGCTTTAGAAAAGAGAAGACTTGATTTCAACAAATAAGAGAGTAAAGAAGAGGAAAGTGAGTGTAAGAAAAGAGAGGGTCTACCCCTTTATTTATAGTTTTTAGGGACGGTTGGGGACTGTAGTTAACGTTGGAAAACGGGCAGGAACCGTCCCTGAAAATTTGGGATCAAAACGGCTAGTTTTGAAATTGGTCGACCAAAAGGACAAATTGGTCGACCAAAATTTAGAGAGGGAATTTCGACCGTTGGAAGACATTTCTAGAATCTACACAGTTAGAGGAGTTTGCATATGCAATCCCATAACCAAATTCGAAGGTTTAAAATTGGTCGACCAAAATGGGGTTATTGGCTGCTAATTTTCAAAGTTGCGAATTTTCAAAATTGGGAAGTGTAGATCTCTAAGAACCTAGATGACTAAGATATATTATTACAAGGCTTTGTGACTCTAATAAAGTAAATTTTTACATTGATTACATAAAGCCGTAGATAGGACTGAATCTGCAACTGAATCTGAGAAGCTTCTTTGCAGGAGATCCTTATCAAGTGATTATATATCCAAGTCGTGGATTAGGTGCCTTTGTCTTTCCAGCTTCATGAATGGTATATCTGATTGAGTATGCATGAAGATATCTGATTGTGTGGAACTCAGCATTGATATGTATCTGCATACATAGAGTTAGTAGCACTGAATGTGTTTGTCATATCAAAACCATATGGGAATAGAAATATGGAATTATGAAATTCCAACAGGTCGGCCTTATGGGTCAGAGATACAGTGTCAGTCACGACCGAACCATCCAAGTAGTAGATGTTATCTTTTCTCTTCCCCTTCATCACGATCATAGCTTCTCGGGTCATCCTCAGAGCACAGTTCTCTATCATCACTTGGCAGCCCTTGTCTTTGAGTGAGCCGAGCGATATGAGATTACGCTTTAGTCGAAAACATAGCGTATCTCATTGATGTCTTGTGTAACACCATCGCCCATCTTCATCTGAACTGTCCCGATGCCTGTCGTGCTGCAAGCTTGGTCATCACCCAATATGACCATACTCTTACCACATTCTCGAAAAGTGGTAAAATACTCTCTTGTGGTGTATATGGAGAGAGCACTCAAAATTGAGCACCCATCCATCTGACGTCACACCCTCCAAAGCACCGACCTAAACCCATTCCTCCATTTCCACGCCCTTCACGATGTTGGCTATTGCATCTGCTTCTTCTTCCCATGCTGACAATCTCTGACCTAATGTCCCCTTTCTCTGCAGAAAGCACATTGGTCCTTTTCCAAGTCCTTGCGAATAGGGCCTTTACTCTTGTCCCTGGACTTAGATTGAAAATACCCCTTCTGAACTCCACCCTTCTCATTGCTCTGACGTCTCACTGAAGGGTTTGGTGGACACTTAGGGCTCATGTTTGTGCCCGTCCTAAGTCGGACGGACAATAGAAGCATAATAAGCACAACGGAAAAAACAAATGCTAAACATTTTAGCGAAGCCCTAAGGAAAGCCAGAACCTTAGCCAAGATCTATGCCGACTTGAGGTTGATCTGACCACCCCAAGAGGGATCTATACTACTGTGTCATAATTAAAACTAGGCTAGAAAGCTACTAAATGACATACCCGGAATCTTGCCTTGGAGCAGGCAAGATGTACCTTACCACCTTCTTTCGCTCCTCGAAGCTGAGCCGCCTTGCACCCTCGATCCGATCCACCCGAAGCGAGCTGACACCTGCCTCCGAGCCAACCACTTGCCGAAGAAGATTTCACTTGAGAAGATCCACGTAAGAGACTTCCGGATCAGATCCAAACCTCCTCGTTGTCTTGCTAGGACTCGATTAGAGGAAAGGAAGAAAGAGGAGGAATAATATAGTCGTAGATCGAGCGTGCTAAAAAAATTAGGAGCTTCTCGAATCGGAGACATTGTGCAAAATTTTCCAAGGGCTGTGCACCCCTATTTATATAGGGAGCCGTACCCCATGCTCGTCGCACGAGCAATGTGGGACAAATTAGTTAAAGAGGGATTTAATTAAGTTAGTAAGCCTATCTTAAAAGCCTAACTTCAACCTATTAAATCTTCCTCACCATTGAGCTTTAGAGATGATACAACCTATCATTTCGAAGAGCTTCAAATGATGAACGCATAGGAACAAACATCGACCAATTCTGATTTCATTTGACCCCTCAAACAATAGCTCAAAGTTGAGCAAAGAGTAGTAGCTCGTAGCCGTCGTCAAGGGTGTCAAAAAACACTAGAAACTAGTCAATGGGGGGGCCTAACCCGTGGGTGCGACCGCTAGGCCCAGCGGGCTCACCCGCCTCCATTACGGACGGGCACCCGCAACTGGGCTCAGCGGGCACCCGGCCCGCTCAGCGGGCGGGCTCCCGCTGGGCCACAATGGGCGCCAGGCCCGATAAGCGGGCCATCCCCGCTTTGCCTTGCGGCGTTGGCCTCCCCAAAGTGGGTCTGACCCACTTTAGCGCTTTTATGCTGTTTTCGTGTTTCTGGGCTCGTTTGAGCTCCGATTCCAACACGGTTTCTTCTTGTGGATTCCTTAGGAAGTCCTCTTTAATCCCAAATGCTAAACTCCTTTAGCTTTATTCTCATAACTCATTTGTGAGCTTAATTATTTCATTGCATCAAATGCATTCCTCTTAATGTTCTTCCTATTACTAAGACGTGAATACTACTCGGTGTGAGACCATACAACCTGACCCTACTACAAGTTGGGACTCGAAGTCCCTAAACAACAGTAACCACGAGCAGCAGGTGTCGTCCTTATTTCAGAATCATACTTACGTGATTGACCCATTGACTAAAGTGTCTTCAGGATCACCCTGACTATGTCAGCGATGAATACTGCGGTTTTATTCCCTTCGTCATGACTGTGTCACTGCATGGCCTAGGATATGGTAAACCGCCAACCCCACTAGCCAGCATGATCAGTATACATCGGTCTTTGTTATATACACGTTGTACTTCCTACAACGCACTTCGACCGAGGATTATCACAAAGATCGTGCTAAGCCTGTGACACTAACTTCCTTTTAACGGAAGAGACGAATCCTATCTTAGTCATCTACTTACCTCGTATGCTTCAGGTGTCACCCAACCTAAGACCTTTCAGCAGGCCTAGCCTCGAAGCTAGGACATAGGTCTAAGTGACACTATTCACGAACATGTTTGGACAAATGACTTCAGGTCTTAAGGACTAGCTTGCCTATCATCACTCTAGAGTTATTATTGATAGTTTAGTTAAAGATTACCCATATAATAACTCTAAGTTGGTCATTCAGTGAACTCATTCTCCAATGAGCATATGTGCCTTGTCTCCGACTTCGCCAGGCCGAATGACTATGAGATCATCATTACCCTTAAGGTAAGACAAAGACACAATGGTCTATCTGATATGCCGATATCATATTCCCGATACATCTATGACCATGAACCATTTAAGACTTAAGTTCTTTGTCGGTCATTTACTTCACACAATCTAGATCTACATCTATATAAGGAGTGACCTCACTTTAAGTCTAAGGAAATTATCTAAGTAAATAATTCATAGAATTTATACTAGGACAATTTGTACAGTATCATTATTAGAACAAGATGTCTAACTCAAGATAAATGCCTCAAGGGCATACGTCTTCATACATCATCATGATAAGATCATAGTTAGCTCGTCCCCTCATGTCCTCACCGTTCTTCCTAAACTCATTGCTCGTCAGAGTATTGGACACTTCTTCAAATATGATCGAGTCCTTATCATAAGTAAGAACTGCCACCAAGTACTCATACTCAATGGGTAGAGAGTTAAGAAGAATCATAGCTTTATCTTCATCATCAACCTTAACGTCGACGTTCCTCAGGTCAGTAAGAAGCTTGTAGTAGTAGTCGAGATGTTCCTCGATAGTAACAAACCCCTCAAGCTTTAGACTGAAAAGCTTCTTCTTCAAATGCAGTCGGTTTTTTTGATGTTCTTCTTCATGTACTTGTCACAGAGCTCCTTCCAAAGCTTCTTTGCATTTGTCTCCTCCATGAAGGAGTATTTCTTCTTCTTCGTCAGATATATTTAGATCGTACCACATGCATTTTGATTTAGAGTTCTCAACTCCAAATCAGACATGCTCGTTGGCTTCTCGTCCAATGCGATATTTTGCCCAAGTTGGTTCAAGACATCCAAGACTTCATATCTCAGCATACCAAAGTTTATATTTCCATTAAACTTCTTAAATTCGAATTTCATGTTGGACATGAAAGTCCGAGTTGCTGGAGCATGCCCTCCGGAAGTCGATGCCTTTAAAGAACTGTCATCGCCACGCCATTGTTACTCATCTTTGCCTCCTACATTGATCTCTGAAACCATGAGGTCTGATACCAGTTTGTTGTGCGATAGAAAATGATCATCAAAGATCGGATGGCGAAGGAAGAGAACCCAAACAAATATAGCACTACGAAGGATATCAACGTTAGACAATCGACCGACCAAGGGAACACCAATGAGCTGTGTTACGAAAGGAAAATTTGAATACAAATCTTCTCTCTTCTTAATGAATGAGAAGCACACAAATTCTCTCCAAAATCTCTCAAAAATATCTTTCAAAGTTGGCTCTCACAAAGGCGGCTTTAAGTTCTCTCTCTGTGCTCCACTCGAAATCCTGGTCTAAAACACCCTATATATAGCCCTTTGGTACAATATGTGTCATCATTAAAGACGGGTTCCCAAACGATATGAATATCGTCTTTAACGGAATTTCTATCCAATATCAACTCTACTATGAATAGGACGGCACATCCTATGGTGTGCCCCCTCCGTGCTGTCCAGCTTCCCTCTGAAGTTCAAGCCAACGAAGGGCCGGACCGAGCTATCTGAGCTACACGAAGCTCGGATTGTAGAGCTGCTGACCTATGAGCCGCTTATCTTTCGAATCGAAAAACATAGGCAAAATAAAATAAGTCATGGCTTACTGATTTATCTAAACAGATAAAATCATGTTACATTAAAATTCATACACCCAGAGTGTTTTGAAGAAATTGCAACACTGACCAATCTCATCCATTAAGTACACATATAGTAGTACGCTCCTTGGTTGCACATAAAGACCCCTTCCGTCTGCTAGAAGAGGGAGATGATATACTTGGTCCTGAAGTCATAAGTCCCCGGTTGTGTGCACTGAGTAACCGAGAATTTGATGTCCTGATGGCTGCCGCAAGCAAGACGAAGAGCTGAGCAAAATCAAATCTCTGATGTCTTCGTTTGCGGTTGTGTGCACTGAGTAACCGAGAATTTCATTGACGGATTTGCTCAGCACGCACAACCGCTACCGTGTACAATGGGGACAGTTTGTGATCAGGATGGCATAAATCCGCTCATTCGGTCGTCATTTTGTGATTAGGATTGCGTAAATCCAAGTATTAATTTAATGTAACATTTTTGCTGCATTATTCTTAATGTTTTTATTATAATTTTATTAAGAGGCCCGATGGGCAGGCCCACAGCCCAATGGTCAGGCCCAATGCCCTCTATAAACCCATTTGGGCATTCTTAAAAAAGCCCATTTGGGCTTTGGGCCGGCTCGAAAGCCCGTCCATTTGAAATGGGCATCTATTTGGCCCAGCCCGGCCCGTCCCATTCTCATCCCTATGCCCAGAACACTACGCTTCATAACACCAAATAAGTAATCACAAAGCGGGGGCTTAAATTCATAAAAGGGGTGTGTTGAGTCATTGTGTCGGCAGTCGAGATAACTTGACCGATAAGTTACTAAAGGCCACGAGGCCCACGAGAGAAGCCCGATATCGACTTAGTTAAAGTCCAATGGCCAGTCGACCGCTGAGTCCACCTCACTCGAACGTGGGATTAAATGCAGGCTCGTAATTCACGGGAACGTGTACAACGTTTACTCCTATTAAAGGGGAAGATTGTGGCCCCATTGTGGGTGACCGTTATCTCCACAACGTCTCAAAATAGATCCTGAACACCAATAAATAGAAGGAATGGTCCCATCTCCAAGGTACGAGGTCTAAGACATAGAACTCTATTTTCTCAGCTGATATTTCTTATACTTTCGAGCTTGCGCTGCCAGTCCTGAGACGAACCACCGTGGGTCGATCTCAACTGCACCAAGCTCCCTCTCTTCCTTAAGTTCCCATACTAATTTAAGCATCGGTGGGGATTTGGGTTGGAACTCAGATCTGACCCCCCTAATGTGTTCCTGTGGTGCAGATCGACGGTCATCATCCAACGTCAAGGTTCGTCCTCGAGCTTCCTAACCTCGAACCATCGACACATCAGCTGCTTGAAGGTCGATCGAGCTCCGCATCATCAATAACTACCACCACTCGACCCCGGTTCTTCCAACCTAGGGTCCTATTTCATCTGCTGACGAGGCTCCGACTCAGCACCATGAGTCTATGTCAGCTTGACAACCATCTCGGTCAATTTGTCCTTAATAGGTTTGCGCCGTCTATGGGAAACCGTTAACCATCTCGACATCCAAATCGATCAAAAGCTATGACAGCTGGACCTAGCAATGTCGGACCGATCGAAGGTTCGAAGGAGAAAGAGAAAGCGAACAGCATCCAGTTGGAGGATGCTGCGGAATCCACATTACCGTCACAACGACTGGCAGAGAGCGCGAAGGAGCCTGGGGTGACCCGGAAGGAATTCACCCAGTTCACCGAGCAGGTCGGCAGGAGTCTTGGCGTATTGGCGACCTTAAAACGCCAAAACTTGGGGAGTCCATCGCCCTTAAATGAGCCGTTGCTGCCTCCAAACCTGAAACTGACGCTAACTAGGGGCAGTGTCTTCCTCCGAGATCTAGGGGACCCAAGGGCAGATCAACTGGAGATTGGCTCCCACAACACGACCCCCCAACTCACCGATACAACGGAATGGGAATCGACAATCGAGCCTTCGTTCTCCAGGGGGACACCCCCTCCAATTACTGGGAAGAAACTTGCAACATCTTAGATCAGGTAATGTATGGGGCTCCCCCAGTTTATAACCCTCTGAACCCTACAGGCGGATTTGGAAAGAGGGAGGAAATCCCAAACTGATCCTCGTGAGCCAATTACGTGCAACCCGGAGAAGGAGGATTTCTACTCGTCCATTCATAAATATCTGAATGTCATGCTGCTTCACGGGGCCGACGAGCCATACCTTTGTAGAGCCTTCCATGCTACCATATTCAAGAGGGCAGAAAGCTGGTACGAAGGACAACCCTACGGCTACATCGGCTCATTCGATAAATTGGCAGAAATATTCTGCAAACAATTCGTCGCGGGACGACGTCCTAAGAAGAAGTCCTCCAACCTCTTCTCGCTCAAACAAAGCGAGAATAAGTCGATCCGAGCCGTCTGCTAGAGATTCAACAACGAGAGGCTCGATGTAAAAGAGACGCCATACATGACCGTCAAAGCAGCACTCACTCAGGTTGTCTATAACAAGCACCTGCGAAGGGCCCTCCACCTGTTCCCCCTAACACCATCGTAGAAATGCTCAACATAACGGATCGGCTCACTGTCTTTGAAGAGGCAGAGGAACCATCTGGAGCTAGTGCAAAGGGCACCCCCTCCCGTCGTGGAGACACGAGGTGAGAGAAACCAACCTTGGGAACCCCTCGCCAGGAGTCTCAAGACAAGAGCCCTAGGGAGAGGAGCCCTCGAAACAAGGAGCGGCCTACCTATGCTAAGCCAGTCGCTTCTAAGACAGAGGTCCTCGCTTATGCCCTACGAGAGGAGATGATTCAAGAGACAGTAAAGAAGGGCAAATATAAGAAGAGGGACGACCTCAAATTCTGCAATTACTATAACGATTATGGGATAATACCAACAACTGTTGGACTCAAAGAGATCGATGCGCTAGTCAAGCGAAGACACCCCAAGAATCTAGTTAACGATCAACCTAGCAAGGAGGGATCCTCAAAGCAGAAGGGCAAGATGACGAGGTCACCTGTCACTAAGGTGATCGACTAGTAAGCCATCTAAGCTTGAGGCGAGTAAAGAGGCGTTAGACAACAACAGCTCCGTCGAAGTTCAGAAACACCTGTACGCCTTTTGTTTTTCTTTATCACTCTTTTCAATAAAGCATGTCTTTTCAGTTTTGCTTCCTTAAGCCTTCATGAAGTTTATAGAAACTATCCCATCAAAACTCCCCTTTAAAAGGAGCCGATCCTCGGGTGGCTTGGGTAAACTGAATTCATATTGATGAAATCCATGTGAGTACTCCCAAAGAGAGCGTCAGCCATAAGTCGAAGGGGCCACCCCCTTTTCTACTGAACGACTCTCCTTAAACGAGCGTCAGCTGTAAGTCGAAGGGCCACCCCTTCGCTACTGAACAACTCTCCTACAATGAGCATCAGCCGTAGGTCGAAGGGCCACCCATTAGCTACTGAATGACTCTCCTACAACGAGTGTCAGCTGTAAGTCAAAGAGGCCACCCCTTCGCTACTGAACGACTCTCCTACAACGAGCGTCAGCCATAAATCGAAGGGGCCACCCCTTTGCTACTAAACGACTCTCCTAAAATGAGCGCCAGCCGTAAGTTGAAGGGGCCACCCCTTCGCTACTGAACGACTCTCCTAAAACGAGCGTCAGCCGTAAGTCGAAGGGGCCACCCCTTTGCTACTGAACAACTCTCCTACAACGAGCATCAGCCGTAAGTCGAAGGGGCCACCCCTTCGCTACTGAACGAATCTCCTAAAATGAGCGTCAGCCGTAAGTCGAAGGGGTCACCACTTCGCTACTGAATGACCCTCCTAAAATGAGCGTCAACCGTAAGTCGAATGGGTCACGCCTTCGCTACTGAATGACTCTACTAAATAGAGCATCAGCCGAAAGTCGAAGGGCCACCCCTTCGCTACTAAACGAATCTCCCAAAATGTCGTCAGCCAAAATTCGAAGGGCCATCCATCACTGAACAACTCACGTACCATCAGTCGTGAATCGAGGAAATCGCTCCCTCACCATGGAACGTTGTGATCAACTTCTAAAAATGGTTAGATGGTTTATCCTGAATCATCCTGAACCAGTGCCTAACCCATTGAGGTGCCATCGGGCATTACGACCACCACACGACATGCACGACATTAAAGAAAGAGATGCAACGACAAACATAGATATGCAGGCCAACTCTTATGGCACTCCTATTACAAAAATTTTTTTTGTTCACATCTACATCACCATATATACATTCAAATATTTCTAAAACATGCATAAAATGAGCACCGAGACCCTACAACGGCTGGCTAGGTCCTTGGTCTCCATCCATCATGGCCGTGGACTCTGGGTCCCTTGTAGCATCCGCTCCTGCATCATCGACATCCACGGTGGCAACATCGTCAGTGGGAGCATCTTCCTCCGTGCCTTGGATCGATTCATCTTCACCAAAATCCAGAAAAATCACCGGGATCTTGTCGATCTCCACAGAGAGTTAAGGGAATCGGTTCTTCATCTCCAATCGATATCGCCCGTAGCCTTTCTTGTATAGCTCATCGAAGTCGGGAAATGAATCCTTGAACTCCTGAGCCACCCTCTCCGCTATGACCTCGACTTCGACTCTCTCCTCCAACAGAGCATCCTCAGCTCGCTTTCTCAAGGCGGTTTGTTTAGCCTCCCTCCTACGAGACTCGCTTAACTCATGCTCGAGTTTTCGATTGCGATTTAATCTCGTCTCGGAGAGAAGGCTGAGTCTAGTCAGCTCAACTTGAGATCTCTCCACGCCCGAACTAACGGCCTCCAGGGTGACCGCATGATTGGCCACCTCCAGAGCACGACGACGCAATGCCGTGATGGCCACGATAGCCTGCACACAACACTTGATGGTCAACATACGTGTTGATATCAGTGTCGAGGGAGGCTGGAGCAATAATTACCTGAACATTGGCATGAACGGCTATCGATGCAAGCCGCTCATAACCAACCCTCTCCACGACAGCCCTGTCCTATGGAAGGGTCGCATTCTCAGTGATGCGGGAGGCAGTCCCACAATCAAGAAGAGCGGGATCTCCACGACTCAATAGAAATTCCACCCGGATGAGCTCCTCCTCGGAGCTGTCGAGTAGGGCCTGAGGAGATCGGCTCTCCAGCAAAATCGGCCTATATTTGTCGAGGATGTCTTCAGACAACCATACAGGAGGGAACAGACCCCCCAAGGCCAGGAGTCCTTGTGCACGAGAAGCTCCAGTGGAACCTAAGTCCTCCCCAAATATGCCTTATGAAGAGTATCACTCCCTGGCCAGGAGACCTGCTCCGCAGCAGCATTCGACCCAGACGGCTCCGAGTCGCTGAAAATGAGTTGTCGCCTCCTCTTGGCCCCCTCCAGTGCAACTACTTCAAATTCGGATGTGGGCTTTTCCTTCTTTTTCTTCTAAGGGCGGGCCACCTGAGCAACCCTCTCGACAACTATGGGTCGATCCCCAGATGGTTGAGCTTTCAATTTCTCCACAGTCAGCACCCGTGGAGACAACATGTTCACCTCTGCCTCTTTGATGGAAACCTCGATCGCTTTCCTCAATGCGGTATCCACCTGATAATCAACACTAGCCATGCTTGCAAAAGCAACAAACGTGTTAGATCGAAGAACGAAGGTCAAACAGTTGGCAGGCACGAGCGAACTAACCTTTCGTCCACACTATCCGACGCATCATGTTGTCAGACTACAGCCCTTGACTGACCTCATATCATCCGGCAGGATCGTCAGAGTGTCAATGGCTTTGTTGTCCTTGCTAGTTAGCGGCTTATCCCCGACAGGTCCCAAGTCAGGGGCACCCGGTGCAGAAGCTTGCCTCCCCTTGAAAAACTACAAACACAAACTCGTCTTTCCATTTCGGATTGGAGGTGGGAAGATCTTCCAGCAGTTTCTTGCCTCGACGAGCCATTATCGTATATCAGCCCGGGGTCTTGAGGGGAGGGATCGATAAAAAATGATTGAACATATTCAGAGATGGTTCAATCTTCTTCACCACACATAGATCTATGAAGCCCATCAGCATGGAAATGGCGTTCGGCATCCACTGGCAGAGCGAAATATTTAGGATACACATGAAGTACTGCATGAAGGGGTGCATGGGGAATCAACAGCCTCGTTCGAAGGATCTGACATAAACCCCTGCTTTCCGATAGCTGGGACGATGAGCCCGATGGAAAATCTAAATCAACAGAATGAAGATGGTACCTTCGCATTCTACCGCTGGAGCCATCCTATATAGGTAGTGCGACAACTGCTTGATGAAACATGCATCGAAGATCCCAAGGCTTTAAGTTCTTGGATTTTGAACTGGAAAATCATCTGAATCGACGAGGCGGGCATTTTGGCACCTGGAACTTAAGTGCTACTTTCTCGACTGTCGTGCCCCGATTAATGCGATTTAACGTCTCTTGACTTCAATGTGTAAACCCTTTGAGGTCGTGCGACAGGGGCCATTGTTGAGTCATTGGGCCGGCATTCGAGATAATTTGACCGACAGATGACTAAAGCACACGAGGCCTACAAGAGAAGCCTGATATCAACTCAGTCAAAGCCCAATGTCCAGTCGACCGTTGAGTCTACCTCACTAGAACGTGGGATTAAAGACGGGCTCGTAATTCACAGGAACATGTACAACATTTACTCCTATTAAAGGGGAAAGATCGTGGCCCCATTATGGGTGGCCATTATCTCCCAAACATCTCAAAAGGGATCCTGAACGCTATAAATAGAAGGAAGGGTCTCATCTCCAAGGTACGAGGTCTAAAACAGAGAACTCTACTTTCTCAGCTGATATTTCCTATACCTTCGAGCTTGCGCCACCAGTCCTGAGACGAACCTTCGTGGGTCGATCTCAGCTATACCAATCTCCCTCTCTTCCTTAAGTTCCCATACTAACTTAAGCATCGGAGGAGATTTGGGTTGGAACCCAGATCCGACCCCCCTAACGTGTCCCAGTGGTGCGACGGTCAACATCCAGCGTCGACGGTCGTCCTCGAACTTCCTAGCCTCGAACGAAAAAGAACTGAAAACATTAAGAGGATTGAAGAAAGAAAAAGAATTGAAAGAAAGAAAAGAAGAAGAGGGGAAGATTAAAGAAAACGATAAAGAGGATTGAGAGGAGGAGAAGAACAAGTCATCTTTAAATGAACAACAATCAAAAATGTTCATAAATCAACAAATATGGTTGGAAATTTAAAATAAACTAGCAAAATATAATATTTGGTAATGTTAGAGCATCAACTTGTATGACTTAAAACATTATGGTATTTAAATGAAATTGCTACCAAATGTTAAATTATTTTAATGCATTTTGCTCCAATTTTTATGAGTAATTCATAAAAATTCTATATGATCCCATGTAATCTTGTGTAATTATTTCTTGGCTACCTTAATATTTCAATTTCGAATGGTACATATTGAAGGAGAAACTAGTGACATCTATCATTTCCTCCAACTCATATGATCACAAGACTAAATACACCAAATTTCTGTTTTATTGATAATTACTTGGGTTAGTAATATATTAATCAGAATAAGACATCGTTTTAATAGAATCAGTCATATATTTGGTATCTTTTTAGGCTTTGATTGCAAGAAATAAGATGAATTAGCTTACTAATATATTGAAAATTTCAAGGGACTTATTGTCCCAATAAATGATATCGGGGTGAATAGAATAATGTGAAATAGATGATATATGTGGGAAGGGGCTGTTTGTATCATCAGAATCCGACTACAAAATGTGGTTTCTGTTGTGAATATGGATATTACTGAGTTGGTTAGGATCACGGCTTATCTTATAGATAAGACCGTATCTATTGTATCTTATCTCTGTACGCTCCTCTCTTACTATAAATAAAGAGCTGGAGGTTCCTTCCCCAGATGATGATTTATAACACGTTATCAACACGAGTCTCTAAATAGAAATTCCATAAATACCGATCGTTGTGAAACCAAAGGAAAGGCATGAGATCCACGAGCGCGGCATTATCTACCTCAAACTGGCGTCGTCATCCACGTGTATGCTTCATTCAATCATCGCTAGATCCAGAGGACAGATCTAGAGGTATTTCTCGGTAGAAATTTAATTTTTATCATGCGAATGATTGTTTTCTCCATAGATCTCGCAAGATCGGAGTGGAAATAGGGGTTTGATACATATATCGATGATATTTTCGTCTAAAAATTATATTTTTATCCCACGGCTTCACCGACGGTCTTGCCGCCGGTCGCCGTTGATCTACCGACTCGAAGGCAGAATTGATCCCCACCGCTCGAAGCAAGAGAGGGGCACCGCCGCGATACCCCCCTGCCTGAAGCGGACGGGGGTGGGGGGGCACGATTGATCGAACCCCCCTGCCTGAAGCAGAGGGGGGCACCGTATGATCGAACCCCCACCTGAAGCGGATGGGGGCACCGCCTGATCGAACCCCCTGCCTAAAGCGGATGGGGGCGCCGTATGATCGAACCCCCTGCCGGAAGTAGACGGGGGCGCCGCCTATCGAACCCCCCTGCCTGAAGCGGATGGGGAACGGCCTGATCGAACCCCCTGCCTGAAGCGAGGGGAACGCCGTCTGTCGAATCCCCCCGGCCCCATCGCCCCCCTGCACGGCAGCGGGGAAGCTCCGATACAACCGCAGGGGCGGCGTCGGCTAAACCCTAGCCGCCGCCCCTCCCATCAGAAGATGGGCTTTCGAGCCCAAAAACAAAAAAAATTTTGAATGTGGGACTGATGCCCACATCCACCCTGATTCGGGGTATAAATTGCTTTCCCTCCCATTTCTGGGTATTTTATGTGTATATCATATCAATTTTGGCGTTGTTCCTTGCATTTTCGTAATATCATGGTTTATTAACGCCTAACCTCATTTTATACATAAAATACAATTTCTAGTGACTAATTTTAGCTCCTCTTATTTTTCAGGTACTCCTGGGAATTTTCCAGATTTTCTGGAATTTTTCCAGGATTTTTCTAAGCTTGGAGCTATTTTTGGTGAATTATTGGAGCATTCTGGGAATTATTAAAGAAACAAAACACAAAAAAGCCTTACTGGGCCTTGAGGCCCGCGGCCCGCTTCTGAGCGGGCCGCTGCTGCGGGCTTTGGTTAAAAAAAAATTTAAAAACGTTTTGACCGCGGGCCGGCCAGTTGCGCGGAATATTTATTTCCCCGCAGCGGGGAACGGAGATAGGGGGGCAGCGCCCCCCCATTTGCGGGCATCGGAGAAAAAAGAGGGGGGGGGGGGGGGGGGCCCAGTGCCCCCACCTGCTGCTATGTCGGATCAAGGGGGAGGGGGGGAATTGAAACCCGCCCCCCCTTTGCGAAAACATTTCTTTTTGGACCCAATTTTGTTGGGCAGATTAAAAAACAGAAAATGAGCTTGGGCCTGTAAAAAAATTGTGTTCTGTTTTTTTTTCTCTAAGGCTGAAGTGTTTTCACAAGGGGGACTTAGTTTTTTTGGCTAAGTTTTTTTCGTTCTTCTGGCTAGTTTTTCTTGCTCTCAAAAGGAGGTTTCTAGGGCTTGGGAGACCAAGGGAGAAGGAGAAAAGCTCAAGAGAGAAGATAAAAGGAGAAGATCAAAAGGGAGTTCTCTTGTATTAAACTCTATAATTTCAGTTTCTCTTTTGTTTTTTTGCTATTTGTAAGAGCTATTGGATGAATATTTTGGAATCAAAGATGGTGTTCTTGTGTATAATGAGTGGCTAATCTTATTGTGCGTGTTTATGGTGGATGGTTGTATGTTGGGCTTATAAATTTCATTTCTAGCTTGAATTTTAACTCTCATATGTGAATGAAATGTTGAGTTAGTCTTGTTCAATTGGAACCCTCGTGGGAAATCCAAAGAGAGGCTCATCCTAGTGGACCCTCTCTATTGTGTTTATTGTAAAATCTTCTCAATGTTTCATTCACTATCTTTTCGCACCCAACGTGTTCGATGAAATGCCAAACTATCCGATCACTCTCTCCTTAGCCGGATGAGGGATCGTAGTGATTCGAAATGAAGTTTGAGGCTCGACTACACCATGAAACCATGAACACTCACATTTCTCATCTTTGTTTGCTAACCTACATTGTTCTTTGTTTGCATGCTTAACGGTAGGGTGTTCCAAAAATTTCCTCAACCAATCCTCACCCCAAAGGGTGGTATTTCTCACACCGCTTGAGCTAATTGTGTCCGTTGTTGATTGTAAGCAAGTTGTCCCCGTGTTCGACCCTAGGCTCACTAGGATTTTTACTACTTGGCGACCTCCTACACTTGGGAGTTAGCGTGCAATCTTTTGTTCACGCCAAGTTTTTGGCGCCGTTGCCGGGGACAACGGTTTTACCATCGACAGTTACACTACTTTTAGCTTTACTTTGTGATTATATCATCTTTTCGTACATAATCGTATATAAATTTCACTTTGTTTGTTTTCGTTTTCTTTACATACCATCGATTGCTTGGTTAGTTTATGTGGCTTCGAACACCTCAAACACATAGATTAACACGCACACACGTCATGGCGGAAGACAACATGAACAATGATAATGCTAGTAACCATGACACTAATTCTCAAGCCGACATCCCTAGGTCTTTGAGGGATCTTTTGAGACCCACGAGGTCTAGCTCGGCTTCATGCTTTGTGTTACCTACGGATGCAAACTCCTTTAATTTTAAACCCGGGGTAATTCAACTCCTACCCACTTTCCATGGGTTGGAGAGGGAAAACCCATATCTTCACATAAAGGAGTTTGAAGACGTATGTTCCACATGTTTTGATGGGAAAACAAGGCTGACACGATATATCTGAAATTATTTCCGTTTTCTCTCAAAGATAAAGCCAAGAATTGGCTTAATGCTTTACCACCATGCTCAATTTCTTCATGGTTGCAATTTCAAGCCGAGTTTCTAAAGAAATTTTTTCCTTTGCACAGGACACATGGATTGAAGAAGCAAATCATGAGCTTTGCCCAACGCAACAATGAGACATTCTACCAAACTTGGGAGAGGCTAAAGGAACTTCTACTTTCATGTCCACACCACGGATTCGAGAAATGTTGTGTCATTGGATTTTTCTACGAAGGACTCCTACCGACATCAAAGCAATTTTTGGAAACAATGTGCAATGGTGAATTTTTCGATAAGGAACCGGATGAGGCGTGGGAGTATTTGGAGATGGTGGCGGAGAATGCACAAACGTGGGACACAACACCAGAGTTTGATAGAGGCGACTCCTCTTCGTCACAACCAACTCGTGGTGGCTTGCACACTTTGAAGACCGATGATGCTATGGAAGCCCGGTTAGAAGCTATGCAAAAGAAGATCCAAACCATGGAGTTGAGAGCGGTGAAGAGTGTAGCCATGGAGAAAAGTTGTGCTATTTGCGAGACTATGGGGCACGATACATCAAATTGCCCCACCACTCCCACATTGAAGGAGGTTTTGAGAGAGCCTAATGTGGAGGCAAATCGAGTGTTTGGACAAAACTTCAACTCCAACACATACAACCAAAGTTGGAAGAACCATCCCAACTTGAGTTGGAGGCCACAACAACCGCAACATCAAGGGCCACCACAACAAACTCATCAATCGTACAAGGCTCCTCCTTTCAACAATAATTACCAAGGAGGCGGTTTCCAAAGAAAGAGAGAGGAAGGGAGTGAGACCCAAATGAACTCCATGAATGAGACTTTGCAACAACTCATCCAAGTGCAACAAGCTCAAAGCCAACAATTCCAACAATTCCAACAACTCCAACAAACTCAAAATCAACAAATGGCGGAGCACTTGGCGAAGTTGACCGCGAGTCTAGAGAAGGGGAAGCTTCCATCCCAACCATTGCCCAACCCCAATATGAACTCTTCTTCATCATCGGGGGGTTCAATGAAGCAATGCCAAGCGGTGACGACGTTGAGAAGTGGAAATTTTTTTGAAAATGTGGAGCCACCTAAAGATCCACAAGTGGAGGAAGTGGGAGAGAAGGAACAAATACCGGACTTGGTGCTAGCGGAGGAGCAAGATGAAGGCACAACAATGAAGAATCCGTCCAAGGAGCCCGAGCCTTATTCCACTCCGGTACCTTTCCCTCAAAGGCTCTCCCCGCCATCCAAGGACAAGTATCAAGCAGAAATCAGGGAGATTTTTCAACGATGTCAAATTAATATTCCCCTACTTGATGCTATTAATCAAATTCCAACATATGCTAAGTTTCTAAAAGATTTGTGCACGGTGAAGAGGAATTTGAATGTGAAGAAAAAAGCTTTCTTGACGGAGCAAGTGAGCTCCATTGTGCAACACAACACTCCCCAAAAATGTAGAGACCCAGGATCCCCTACAATTGAATGCACCATAGGCACAAAGAGGATAGGTCAAGCACTTTTGGATTTGGGGTCGAGTGTTAACATATTGCCTTACCCGGTCTTTCTTCAACTAGGATTGGGTGAATTAAAAAGTACGCCTGTTGTTTTACAACTAGCGGATAGGAGTGTGAAGATTCCACGGGGTTGTGTGGAAGATGTGCTTGTCCATGTGGACAAATTTTATTACCCCGTTGACTTCATTGTCCTTGACATTCAAGGACACACATCGGGGAATCCCACCCCGATAATCCTAGGAAGACCATTTTTGGCCACTTGCAACGCCTTGATAAATTGTAGGAGTGGCCAATTAAAAATTTCTTTTGGCAACATGACTCTTGAACATAATATTTTCAATGCATGCAAATTGCCACCCCGAGAGGGGGAATACGATGAAGTTAACATGGTTGACTTTTTGGCTTCGGAACCTATAGACTCATGTGTTGAAGATCATTTCGGTTCCGAATTTGATAATGCTTTGGATTTTCTTGACTCTTTTTGTGAGCACATTGATGAATCTTTTCTTGTGCAGGAAACACATGCGGGACCAAGCACCAAATGGGCTCCGAGATTCGAGACATTGCCTATGGACTCCCCGCCTCAAATGCCATCATCTTCAGAGCACCCCAAATTGGATCTAAAGCCACTTCTGGAATATTTGAAGTATGCATACCTTGGAGAGGGCGAGACATTCCCGGTGGTAATAAATTCTAACCTCACACCTAAGCAAGAACACGATTTGTTGGATGTGTTGAGAACACACAAAAAGGCTATAGGTTGGACACTAGCGGATATCACAGGAATTAGCCCTTTAGTGTGCTCACATCACATTTATTTGGAAGAGGATTCAAAACCATCGAGAGAGTCGCAACGTCGGCTTAACCCGACATTGAAAGAGGTTGTAAAAAATGAACTTTTAAAATTGTTGGATGCGGGTATCATTTACCCGATTTCGGATAGTAGGTGGGTGAGTCCCATCCAAATCGTGCCCAAAAAGTCCGGAATCACCGTCATTAGGGACAAGAATGATGAATTGATTCCTACGCGAACCACCACCGGTTGGCGTATGTGTGTAGATTACCGGAAACTTAATGCCATGACCCGCAAGGACCATTTTCCTTTGCCATTCCTTGACCAAATTGTAGAAAGGGTTGTGGGCCATGAATTTTATTGCTTTTTGGACGGGTATTCGGGCTATTATCAAATAGAAATTTCCCGGGAGGACCAAGAGAAAACCACTTTCACTTGTCCCTTCGGCACATTTGCCTTTCGTAGGATGCCCTTCGGGTTGTGCAATGCACCCGCCACATTTCAACGATGCGTTCTAAGTATCTTTAGTGATATGGTTGAAATTGTGGAGATTTTTATGGATGACTTTTCGGTTTTTGGAGTCTCATTTGAAAGTTGTTTATCTAACCTTTCTTTGGTTTTGAGTAGATGCATTGAGAAGAACCTCCTCCTAAATTGGGAGAAATGCCACTTCATGGCTACGGAGGGGATGGTTCTTGGACATAAAGTCTCAAAGCAAGGAATGGAGGTAGACCGAGCCAAAGTTGAGATAATTGAAAAGTTACCGGCTCCAAAAACCGTGAGGGATGTGCGGTCATTTCTTGGGCATGCGGGATTCTATCGCTGTTTCATCAAGGACTTTAGTGCCATCTCCCGACCCCTTTGCCATTTACTAACACTTGATGCCGAATTTATTTGGACACGTGAGTGTCAATCTTCATTTGAATTATTGAAATGTTCGTTGACTACTTCTCCTATTTTGCAGGTGCCGGATTGGAGCCTCCCATTCGAGATCATGTGTGATGCAAGTGATTTCGCCGTGGGAGCGGTGCTTGGTCAAAAAAGGGAGAAAGTACCATGTGTAATCTACTACGCGAGCAAAACCCTTAATGAAGCTCAAAAGAACTACACAACAACGGAGAAAGAATTGCTCGCCGTAGTGTTTGCCTTGGAGAAGTTTAGGAGTTACATCTTAGGGTCACCCATTCTCATTTTTACGGATCAAGCCGCCCTAAAGTATTTGCTTTCAAAGAAAGACGCTAAACCAAGGCTTATTAGATGGATTTTGCTTTTGCAGGAATTCCACGTCGTGATCAAGGATAAGAAGGGCGTGGAAAACTTGGTGGCGGATCATTTGTCACGGCTTACTTTCGGGAACGAGCCCGCCACCGCACCAATTCATGACGCATTTCCGGATGAGCAACTTTTCGCCGTGTCTTCCTTGCCGTGGTACGCCGATATTGCAAATTACTTGGTTTCCGGTAAGGTTCCTCACTTTTGGTCGATTCGGGACATAAGGAGATTTAAACATGAGGTAAAATCATTCTTTTTCGATGATCCATACTTGTATAAATATTGTTCCGACCAAATTGTTAGGAAGTGTGTGCCAAATGAAGAGTTTGCTAGTGTATTACATTTTTGTCATTGTGGTGCATGTGGGGGACACTTTTCCGCACATAAAACGGTGGCCAAAATTTTACAATGTGGATTTTATTGGCCCACCATGTTTAAGGACACATACACATATTGTAAATCTTGCGTGCCATGTCAAAAGTTAGGGGGAATAACAAAAAGAAACATGATGCCCTTGAACCCGATCTTAGAAATTGAAATTTTTGATTGTTGGGGCATAGATTTTATGGGGCCATTCCCCATTGTATTTGGGTACACATATATCTTGGTGGCCGTTGATTATGTATCCAAATGGGTGGAGGCCATTGCATGTAGGAACAATGAGGGTGCCACCGTGCTGAAATTTCTCAAAGAAAATATTTTTGCACGTTTTGGAGTTCCTAAAGCTATTATTAGCGATGGTGGATCTCATTTTTGCAATAAACCATTCTCTAACTTGATGAAGAGGTTTGGGGTCACACACAAAATTTCCACACCTTACCACCCCCAAACCAATGGCCAAGCGGAATTGGCTAACAAAGAAATCAAAAACATCCTACAAAAAACGGTGAATCCTACACGCAAGGATTGGAGTGTCCGATTGCCGGAAACACTTTGGGCATATCGGACCGCTTACAAAACAATTTTAGGAATGTCGCCGTATAGGATTGTTTATGGAAAACATTGCCATTTGCCCGTGGAGTTAGAGCACAAATCATTGTGGGCAATTAAACAATTTAATTCCATTTGTGACTCATCCAATAATTTTCGTAAATTGCAGATTTGTGAATTGGAGGAGTTGCGGCGGGATGCATATGACAATGCCAAATTAGCCAAGGAGCGCATGAAATTCGAGCATGACAAGATGATTTTGAAGAGGGAATTTTTTCCGGGCCAAAGCGTGCTATTATACAACTCCCGGCTCCATCTCTTTCCGGAAAAGTTGAGACCTAGATGGTCCGGGCCGTTTGTGGTGAAACATGTCTACAATCATGGAGCGGTGACCTTGGTGAACAAAAAAGATGGAAGCGAGTTCAAGGTCAATGGACAACGTTTGAAGCCTTATTTTGATTCGTGGGCTAAGGAGCGAAACACCGAGGAGCTTGCGGACCCGCCTTCGGGCGGTGACTAAATAGGTGTGTTTGTTCCAACTTTTGCTTCTTCTACCCTTTCATCCATTGAGGACAATGCATATATTTAGTTGGGGAGGGTTGTAGGTTGTTGTTTGGTTATTTTAGGATGTTTAGGATGTATAGTTAGTTGTTTTGTACAAAAATTTTTTTGTGTATGTGGAGACATCCCTTTTGTCATCTCCAATATCTTGCGAGCTTATCATGGACTATCCTTGCTCATTTGCTAGCTTTGTGCTTGATCCCTTACATGCTACATCTTCATGCATACATTTGGATTCAAATCCTATTTTGGTGTCAACTCATGAATATTTGATTGGCGTGTTTTAACTTCTTTTCCAATTTGATATCAAATGCTAATATACCATGAATGAGACTTTTTCATATGTCGTGATACTCTATTTGAAACAATTTGGGAAAAGTGTAGTGTAAGAAATTTCATGTTGGGATGAGCGATGTAGTTTTTGATTGGATAGGAGATGGCCAATTTGTTATTCATTGTTTTTATTCTTAGGAGTGGGTGAATGAATTGCTAATTCATGTTTGAGAATGAGAATGAGAGTAATATTTGTGAATTGTCTTTCTAATCAAGTTTAGTAGCCGGTACCCCACGAAACATTGGGGAGGACGCCAAAGACGAGATTTTGAAATCATTTCACCTTTTTGCCTATATTGCGTTTCGCGTTTATGCAAAAAAACAAAAAAACAAAAAAAAGAAAAGAAATGGTGCATTGTTCCTCTAGTCTTGTCAAATAGTCGGTGCCCCACGAAACAATGGGGAGGACACGAAAGAGAAGATTTAGGGGAGTGCACAAAAACAAAAAAAAGTAGAAAAGAAAATGAAAAGAAAAAGAGTATGAATAAATGAGTGAATAACCATGATGAATTTTGCAAAATCTCATTCCCCCACAACTTAGAGAAAAGTTTCATTTGTATTGGCCATTTCCTTGAAGATTAGCATTCATGACATCGTGATATCCCGATACGTGTGATACGGGCTTATTACCTCACTTTTCTTTGAATTGGATTGAAGAGAGTGTCACTTATTATTTACTTTCATACATTGGTTATATTGACTTTGAATTCAATTGGAAATAACATTTGGGGTATGCCATGAGAATATTGTGGGATTGGTGCATGTTTTCATTTTTATCCGAATGTATCGCTTGATTTGCTAGGGACTAGCAAATAGCTAGTTGGGGGGTGTGATTCGGGGTATAAATTGCTTTTTTCTCCCCCCCATTTCTGGGTATTTTATGTGTATATTATATCAATTTTGGCGTTGTTCCTTGCATTTTCGTAATATCATGGTTTATTAACGCCTAACCTCATTTTATATATAAAATACAATTTTTAGTGACTAATTTTAGCTCCTCTTATTTTTCAGGTACTCCTGGGAAGTTTCCAGATTTTCTGGAATTTTTTCAGGATTTTTCTAAGCTTGGAGCTATTTTTGGTGAATTATTGGAGCATTCTGGGAATTATTAAAGAAAAAAAAACACAAAAAGCCTTACTGGGCCTTGAGGCCCGCGGCCCGCTTCTGAGCGGGCCGCTGCTGTGGGCTTTGGTTAAAAAAAATTTAAAACCGTTTTGACCGCGCAGCGGGCCGGCCCGCTGGCCGGCCAGTTGCGCGGAATATTTATTTCCCCGCAGCGGGGAACGGAGATAGGGGGCAGCGCCCCCCCATTTGCGGGCATCGGAGAAAAAAGAGGGGGGGGGGCCCAGTGCCCCCACCTGCTGCTATGTCGGATCAAGGGGGAGGGGGGGAATTGAAACCCGCCCCCCCTTTGCGAAAACATTTCTTTTTGGACCCAATTTTGTTGGGCAGATTAAAAAACAGAAAATGAGCTTGGGCCTGTAAAAAAATTGTGTTCTGTTTTTTTTTCTCTAAGGCTGAAGTGTTTTCACAAGGGGGACTTAGTTTTTTTGGCTAAGTTTTTTTCGTTCTTCTGGCTAGTTTTTCTTGCTCTCAAAAGGAGGTTTCTAGGGCTTGGGAGACCAAGGGAGAAGGAGAAAAGCTCAAGAGAGAAGATAAAAGGAGAAGATCAAAAGGGAGTTCTCTTGTATTAAACTCTATAATTTCAGTTTCTCTTTTGTTTTTTTGCTATTTGTAAGAGCTATTGGATGAATATTTTGGAATCAAAGATGGTGTTCTTGTGTATAATGAGTGGCTAATCTTATTGTGCGTGTTTATGGTGGATGGTTGTATGTTGGGCTTATAAATTTCATTTCTAGCTTGAATTTTAACTCTCATATGTGAATGAAATGTTGAGTTAGTCTTGTTCAATTGGAACCCTCGTGGGAAATCCAAAGAGAGGCTCATCCTAGTGGACCCTCTCTATTGTGTTTATTGTAAAATCTTCTCAATGTTTCATTCACTATCTTTTCGCACCCAACGTGTTCGATGAAATGCCAAACTATCCGATCACTCTCTCCTTAGCCGGATGAGGGATCGTAGTGATTCGAAATGAAGTTTGAGGCTCGACTACACCATGAAACCATGAACACTCACATTTCTCATCTTTGTTTACTATCCTACATTGTTCTTTGTTTGCATGCTTAACGGTAGGGTGTTCCAAAAATTTCCTCAACCAATCCTCACCCCAAAGGGTGGTATTTCTCACACCGCTTGAGCTAATTGTGTCCGTTGTTGATTGTAAGCAAGTTGTCCCCGTGTTCGACCCTAGGCTCACTAGGATTTTTACTACTTGGCGACCTCCTACACTTGGGAGTTAGCGTGCAATCTTTTGTTCACGCCACACCCTGCGGGCCTTAGCCAACACTAAATCACAAAATTTTTTTTTTCGGCGCGGGCCTGAAGCCCGCAGCCACCCTGTAGGCTTCAGGCCCGCATGCCAAATTCTTCTTGAAAAAAACAGAAAAAAAATAAACGGGGGAGGGGTTTAAAATTAAATAAAAAAGATTTCTGGGGGCCTAAAAAATACAGAAAAATCATTGATCGCGCCCCGGATGCACGTCCCGGAGCGGCGACACTGTAGTCTTACCGCAAGCGCACGGTGTAGCGACGAGCGGGTATCGAACACAGGGAGGCCTAATAACAGTGTCTTCTTTGGTCACCTGGCTATAGGAAAAGTCGGGAAATGTTCGCAAATATGCGGTCACAGTCGTTCAAATGTAATAAAGGAATAACAAATTAATAAAGACGCTTAGGGGATATGGAATCCCCGCTACTTGCCGTATCTCATCATTGTGATTCGTATGTTTCACAATTGCTAAAATTGAAACTTGGGTGGACTAGTTGCAACTAGATGTGGAACCAAGCTCACGCTCTCGTGCTATTGCCGGTCTATAGCAAACCTAGGGTTAGGGTCCAATCTCTTGCAAACCCTAACCTAGGCAAGCTAGCGTGAAGAACAACATCATCGTTCAATCGTATCTCGAGCCCACTCTCGTGCAAACTCGAGCTACGACCTAGGTTGGGATAGTTCCTACCCGTCCAATCTCTTGCAAACGGGTATTGGTATAGAGTTGCAATCGAAAACCCTAGCTTCGGTCCAATCTCTTGCAAACCGATTCCGGAGAAATTCAATTGCAACCTAATTCGAATATCTAGGGCTTCCTATCGAATTGGGATCCAATCTCTTGCAAATCCCAATCGGTATGAATCCCTAGCTATTCATTTTATAGCGATCCCAAACTAACCTTAATCAATCCTCGCAATAGTTTCACCAATTCATCACAAATTCGAAATTGGGCTCGTAGGGTTCATCCCTACGCCCTAAGATGATGAACTACTCACAATTCATAATAGAATGCAATAGAAATTCACAAGTAAAATGAATGGAATTCATAACAATATTCAACAAATCAATAAAAATGGAGTTTTTGAGGGAGAGAGATACAAACCAATGAAGAACAAGATAGCATCCAACAAAATCTCACTTTTCTCTCCTCTCTAAAAGCTCAATCTAATCCCTAAAAAGTTAATCTAAAAAGGCTGCAAAAGTTCTGAAAAAAGGCTCTCTAAACTAGGTTAAAAACTGGGGTTAAATACCCCCCAAAATCGCCCAAAAAACCCTGACGAAAATGCCCCTGCGCAGCCTCAAATCAGCAGTTTACGCTTCAGGCAGCACTGCTCACTCGGCCAAGTGATAAATGTCACTCGGCCGAGTGACGAACCCCCTCCAGAAACAGAGAGTTGGGGGTCTCGGGGGTCGTCTCCTTGGAGGTTACACGGGCGGACGGCCTTTAGTCACTCGGACGGACGTCGGTTGTCACTCGGGCAGACAGTCTTTCTCCACTCGGCCGAGTCAGTCATCGGGCCTGTACAGACGAAAAACAGAGAGTTCGGCATCTTTTGTTGCCGTTGTCTTGGCTCCACTCGGGCGAGGGGTGACTCGGTGCTCGGCCGAGTGGCATGGTGATGCTCGGCCGAGTGCATGCTGATATTGCTCTGTTGCATGTCCGATCTGGCCGGCCGAGCGGGCTTCCTATGGTCGGCCGAGTGACTCCTTCACTCGGCCGAGTGAAATTCTCAAAGTGCCCAAACTTCATATTTTCGCCTCCTCGTCGCTCATACGACATTCTTTCTCCTTCCACTCCTCTCCAATAGCAAAATACCCCCCAAGCGAGTCGTCGGTGATACTCCGGAGTGGGTGCATCTCAGAATCACTCCAAATCGCTCCAAATCTCCTGAAATACGACAAAAACAACAAATCGTGAAAAGCATCGCAATATTGCCGAATAAACGTGAAAAACACCATTTGAGCGATCTAAATGGCATGCAAACATTCAGAAAAAAGGTGTAACATACGGAGTGATCAAAATCCCCCAAGCTTACCTCTTACTCGTCCTTGAGGAAGATAAGTAAAAAGCGAACCCAGTGGATAAAGATAAAGAAAACTGCGGAAAGGCGGAAAGGCGGAAAACGAAAAAAAACGAAAAACGAAATAGAAGACGAAGAGGGAAGTGGCTAGATCATTTTCTCAGGACGAGGGTTTTGCTTACTCATATAGCATGCATCGAATATAAAACACATGTCAAAGACTTTTATTTTGATATCATAGTATAATGGTGCATTTGAAATAGAAAACTCAAGAATATCAATATAGCAGGAAAAATGGAATAATTCTTAGATTAACATCGTCTGAAGCATCTAAAGCGGTATACAACATCGTAGATCACACACTTTTCAATTGAATGCTTTCTATAAGGAGTATAAGAGATATCACACGATAGAGTAGAAAGAATAGAAAAAGTGTGGTTTTCATGAAATGAATGCTAAGCGTAGATTTCTAGACTTCGTAAAACTTTAGCAATCTCACCGAGTATAAAATATTACTTCGCCTAGGTTGTCATGCACCGTCAAGTAGTCACTCTCTCACACATCATTGAATTCTCTCCCCCAAGCTTATCTATAAGCGTGGTGGCATATATAAAACGACATTTACATCCCCATTTTTATGAAGCTCTAAAAGTCAAAAATAAAACTAAAGAGGGAAGAAAGAGACAAAGTATATGAGATGGGATCGTTTTCGAACTACTTTTCTCTTTTCTTTTCTTATTCTCAAATCTTTTTATTTTTATTTTTTTTCTCTTTTCTTCTTATTTTTTTTCTATAGCATATATACACAATGATCCCAAATCAAAGAGAAGGATATACAAGTATATATTTTTTTCTTTGGGTTTTGGGGAATTTGGAGCATGTGATTTTAATAACGGGGGAATGCCAAAGATAGAATCGCTAAGGGGGAGATTCACCAATAAATTTAAAATAGAGAAATTATGTTCAAGATATGTGGAGAAAGAAATAAATGTATCTCTCAGTTCACTCTATAGGACGTGCATGACAACTTCAGCAGGGTAATATAATCTACTCAGTTTAATCTCAAAAAGTAAACTAATCCAGATTTATCAAAGCTAGCAAACATTTCAATCAACCCGAAGTGGAGCGTACAAATCATGCAAATAGAAGTGATGTGAGAAAGGAAATCAGTACCCTAGATATAAGCATCAATGCGTGAATCTTGGTGTGTTTTCTACGATATCATACATATGAATCATCAGACATCAGCTAATAATATAATTTCATCCATTTTCATACAACAAAAGAGAGTGGGTTACTATTTCTAAATGCAAAGCAGAACATAGCATATGATATCAGAAATAAAAAGAGCTATGACATGACAAATATAGCATGCATATAGAGAAAAGCTAACACCACGTCATCATCATCACAGAAAAGTCATCTCTAGCAAAAGATGAAAGGAATAAAGATAAACGAAAATAAAGACTACTTGCAATGCAGCACACAAGAAAAACAAGAAAAACGTGATGCATGGTAAAATAAATGAAAAAATGATGAAAAAATGGGTGAAAAAGTGGAAAAACGTGAAAAAAAACTAAAGATAAAGGTGACAAAAGCAAAAAGTGTGAGAACTCACTCCCCTAAGCTAAAGTGTACAGTGTCCTCAATATGCGAAGTGCGGCACACCGAGAGACGGGTAAAGGAAGGGGGGTGGGTAGGTATGCATGAGAAAAAGAAATAAAAACAACAAAATGAAAAATATGATGTGAATGTGATGCATGCAAGGATAAGAGTGATGTGGATATGTGTGTGTCACCAAAAATACTCTCCCTCACTCCCGAAAAGGATATAGAATGATATGATCAAAATGTGGACAAAAATAGTGCTGGGAGGGGGGGGGGGGGGGCAAAAACTTCCCAGGACCAAGCAGAGAATGGGAAGCATAACGACAAAAAATATCGATGGCATCAAGGGTGTGCCTAAGCAGGTGGTGCTGCACCATCTCCGTCCTGAGGCGGAGGTGGGGGCGGCGGCGGCTGGGTGACAGTCTGACCGGTGCCCCGTGTACGGTATGGGCACGGTGTCGTTTTACCGCAAGTGCACGGTTAGTGTAGGGTGCGGGTTTATCGAACTCAGGGAGGTGGATGGCTTGAGTGGCTACTAGCCTCGCCTAGGTTGTGTGCTAGCTACGCGGATAATGTGGGTGAAGCGTTGAAATAAAAGAAAGAATTGAAAAAGACACGAAATGAATCCCCGCTAACACGGGCTAGAGCACTCATGACACTTGGCATTTGACTTGATCCAGGGTGAGACATCGCCCCAAAAGGTGGTACCTGGCATCCATGGCCCGATATTCCGGTCGGTACCAAGCACGCTAGGCCTACCCGGTTCCGGACGGTGGGCATTCCCATGTCCATTAACACCTTCCGTAACCGGGAGCATTAAGGCCACAATGATAACTCCCAACACTTCGTCCAAGCCGCTCCCGCGCGCGAGGACTCGATGTCTACACAAGGGGCATGAGCTATGGCTAGGGAGTCAACCGCCAAGTTTATTCCTCCTTGGCCCGACGGTCAGAGGCGGTCTTTCTCCCGCCAATGACAATGAAACACCCCCGCGTAACCCTAATGGCCAAATAGGTCAAATGTGATTTCTAGCGATACATCGAAGCGGATCTTGACTGGACAAGCACCGGAACCCAACCCCCAACACATCTAGTGTGTTGTCGTACGAATTGGACCCAGATCGCTAGAAATCCCCATTGACGCATTTCATCGAACACGTGTCATGCAACCAAGTCTAATGTAAATTTCCAAGCAACAATCCTACCCTAACCCGTATTAGGGTTCATCAAAACTACTCAATGGTGAATAACATATAAACAAACAACACAAAAGGCATATAAACTTTCACCATCAAGCAAAATAAACACAATACAAACAATGGGGAAAAAGAGAGAAAAATACTTCTCTTGAGTTGAATCGTCAATCCAATACAAGACTTATTGAGCAAAAGACCTAATCTAAATTAACCTAGAACTCACAAGAGAAGGGGGGAGCCCTAAAAACTCCAGGAGATCCCCCTCAAGTCGGCCAGCCTCGTGTATTTATACCCCCACTTCGAAACCCTAATGGTTCGGGTCCAAACCCACAGGAAAAGCGCCACCCGATCGGTTGACAAGTCAACCGATCGGGTGATCTGTTACAAATAGTAAACAGAAAACAGCGGACTTTCAGCCGGTCATATGAACCGGTCGGTTGAGTTCTTGGAGTGACCGGTTGGATCTTGGCGCCATCGGGTGAAGGGATCGGTTGGGTGCCCGTGTCTCGGCTCCTCAGCATCAGCTACAGATGAACCGATCGGGTGAGAGTCACCCGATCGGTTGGAATTTGGCTTGAAAAGACAGAGAATCAGCCTTGTTTGAACCGGCCTGTGAACCGGTCGGGTGACATTCACTTGAGCTCCGGCTGAGACCGGGTGGTGCATGCGTGCATCACCCGATCGGTTGGAGATGACCAACCAACCGGGTGAGGGGCTGAAAGATGTAATCTTCATCGTTTGACCCCCTGGATCACGCGTGACTCCTCCCGTTACTCCAGGGACTTGAGATATCGTCGTTAAACGTCCCCTACGCGGGCAATCCCCTGCAAACATGGAGAAACAAAGAAAAATGAAAGAAAACGAGAAAACACGAGAAAACGAATAAAAGACGGCGGAAAATATGGAGAAACACAAAAGAAAACGTGCGTGAATATATGAAATATAAACGCACGTCAAAATCTCCCAAGCTGAACTCTTCCTCGTCCTCGAGGAAGACGAGTGAGAGTAGGAGCTCGGAGGGAGAAAATAGAGAGAGGGAGAGAAAAAGAGAACTCTATATCCAAGATCGCCCATAAGGGTCAACAAAATCAAACACGCCACACGAAGCAAGCATACGACAAAACACAACACTAAACCAAGGAATGTGAGTCCAAACAAGTGCCGTGGGCCCACGCGGTGAAGCGCGAGTGAGCGTGGTCGTGTGCCAGCAGATGGTGTCACTATCTACGATGTGTAATAAAGCTCCATATACACATACCCAAAGAAAGACCCAAATATCGATTCAATTTGAAATTGCGGTGAATATTAGCTCAAGCATGCATGAGAAGAGTATAAGAATAGAAGCGTATCATGCATCGGGGACTCCACAGCTAGGGACTAGGAAATCACCACAATATAGCCTAGGTAATCGCTAGAAGGTCCCTATGCCAAGTGTTTTCGAAAACGATGGAGGTTGAGAAGATGTGGAGTAGAACACTCGGTGCAAATTCTCGCCTTCCCTTTATTCTCGGCAAGTAGGAAAATATTCACACGGGAATTTTTTTTGGATTTTGGGTATTTGTATTTTTTTTGCTTTTTGGATATACATATTTTTTTTCTCTTCATTTCTTTTTGGGTTTTTCTTTTCTTTTCTTTTTTTTTTTGGATTTTTAGGTTTTTTGGCTATACACATGTGTACTCTCCCAAGTGGGAGAACGGTACATGACGAGGGGATTTGCACCAAGTAAAATAAAAATGAAATCGGATTCTAAACACTTGGGCAAAGGAGATATTTCTCGCTAATCAGAGCATAGGCTAAATGGGTTATCCTAGTCCTTGTTTGTGGAATCCCGACACATGCGAATTGAAATATACGATATAAATATAGCATGCATATAAAAGCAGATAGTAGAAGCAAATACCGCATATTCAAATCGAAGCATGATAATCTAGGGGTCAACCAAGGATGGGTATATAAAACAACATCACAAAGTAGAAGCACATAATAAGCTAGTCACGACACACGACTCACAAAAAGCTAAGTGGACCCGCGATGCATGAAATGCAAGAGGACTCGATATCCTAGGGTTAGTGAATGTGATTATCGAAGCCATGCAAGGTGTGCGTGTGATTTTCGTGGCAATTCATCATAGGGTTCATCTCTAGGAGAAAGAGATAAAAAGAAGAAAAGAAAAAGAAAAAGAAAAACACGGAGAAAAACGACTCAAATAACGAAGAAAAAGAGACAAATGACGCACGAAGTGCGACTCCCCCAAGCTGAAACTTGCATTGTCCTCAATGCAATAGTAGTGAATATGGGAGGGCAATGAAAATGGGGGGAGTTACGCACCGACATAAAAAATGAAAAACATGAAAAACACATGAGCGAAACTAAAAAATAAAGAAAAAGAAACACTCAAATAAAAGGTATAAAACACGACAAAAGAACACCTAGACACAGACACACAACAATGACACACGAAAACATGCACACAAATCGGTTTCCCCCAAGCTGAACATGACAATGCCAGCGAAACGATATGATCAATGTGATGCAGAAATAGGCTAGGGGAAAATCGAAAAAGAAAGAAATCAGAATGCAGGAGAGACAGTCTGCTCGTTCTCCTCGGAAGAGGATGCGGGGTGAAATGATAGAAGGGCACGACATGATGGGTTATTATGATGCAAAAGCAAATCCTAGATACGCTCCCCTCGCTAATGAGAGGAGACGAGATTATTCAAATCTAAACTAAAAAGCGGTAAATTTTTACACTACTGGATTAGGATACACCTGAGCATAGGCGGATCCAAGATCTGGAGTGGGGCAGGTAACTGCTCTAACTGCTCCTTCTGTGGCTCCGCCAGAAGCGCTGTGCCATGTGTGCCGATGGACCCAAGCAATGCACCTCCAAGCATCCCTCATAGGTGCCCACCTGTGACCTGCAAAGGACGAGGTGCATTAGTCCATGGCAAAAAATCTTTCCCCAAAATAAAAGTATCCCAGAGATAATCGTCAAAATAAGATGGAAAAATAGTGAAAGTGTGACGAATACTCCCTGAGAATGGGTCGCTATCCTCTATACTAGCGACGACCAAATCCTTGCTCTCCATAAGAAGTGGCTCTCCAGGTGGTGACACACCGCAACATACCTCAGGGGAAGTAGATCCTGTGTCCTGCGAGAGATATGGTGTGTCAAATATATACGAGTCTAAAGAAATAGGAAGTGAAAAGCGAGACTCAAAAGTGGAGTGAGAGTGAGTATGAAAATCTCCCTGAATAGGGGCAATATGCTCAAGTAGATGCTCAGCCGCAGAAGAAGTGGAGAGCGACGGTAAAGGTAGATGTGACTCGGGCTCTATAGAGTGGACCATCGTATCCAAGCCCTCATGCACATCCTCCTCGACGATATGCTCATGCTCCACCATCTGCCCAATGTCCTGAATGACATCCTCGTGGTTGACCACAGACCAAGGAAGAAGCAGCAATAGAGATGACAGTGGAGGTGGATGTGGAGCGGACCACTCGTATGTGGTCGTGGTGTCCTCGTCCTCACGCACATCCTCCTCGCCGGTATGCTTAATCTCTGTAAACTCATCAGTGCTCTCATAGGACTCATATGGGGTATCCAAATCAAGACAAGAAGTCTCTCCCATAGATCCTAGATAAATCTCCCCATCCTCACTATCATCATCAAAAAATGCTTCGTCATCCAAGTAGTAGTGATGGAAAAATGGGGTATCGGCTTGAGATGTGTCTATGGTGGCCGATGGCATGGTGGTCTCAACCATGAAAGTGGGTATATCCTCTCCTTCATCCCCTCTCCTCGGTGTCGGCTCGGTGATTGGTACCATTAAGTTTTGTAATATTTGGCCTTGGTTAAACATGGCACTTTCAAGGAGAGACACGAGGCTTGATTCTTCTTGTGTTTGTGGAGGGGTATAAGGTTGAGGAAATGGATGGGAGGTGTTTGGGCTAAGGTTGTGGGAAAATGTTTGGCCTTGGAGTGGGGGAAGGCTCTCAAGCGTAAATGGGTAATCATAATACACATGCCCTGCCATCCCACAAGTCTCACAAACCACAACCGAATAAGGATTGTATCCTCCCATCTGAGCATCGAAATTTGATCTCCACATGGTTACACCAAATATACCTGGACAACAAAAACAAGAAAACTAGAGAGGAGCGTCAATAGTAAAAGAAAATAAAAAAAAGATAATATAATGGTGGGGGAAAAATTTCTTGGTTATTGAATTTTTTTTTAAATATTTTTTTTGTGTTTTTATGCGTAGTCTAACGAACCCAAGCTAAGCTAATATCAAACCGAACGCCTCCCAGGCAACGGCGCCAAAAACTTGACCGGCGCCCCGTTTACGGTATGGGCGCGGTGTCGTTTTACCACAAGTGCACGGTTAGTGTAGGGTACGGGTTTATTGAACTCAGGGAGGTGGATGGCTTGAGTGGCTACTAGCCTCGCCTAGGTTGTGTGCTAGCTACGCGGATAATGTGGGTGAAGCGTTGAAATAAAAGAAAGAATTGAAAAAGACACGAAATGAATCCCCGCTAACACAGGCTAGAGCACTCATGACACTTGGCATTTGACTTGATCCAGGGTGAGACATCGCCCCAAAAGGTGGTACCTGGCGTCCATGGCCCGATATTCCGGTCGGTACCAAGCACGCTAGGCCTACCCGGTTCCGGACGGTGGGCATTCCCATGTCCATTAACACCTTCCGCAACCGGGAGCATTAAGGCCACAATGATAACTCCCAACACTTCGTCCAAGCCGCTCCCGCGCGCGAGGACTCGATGTCTACACAAGGGGCGTGAGCTATGGCTAGGGAGTCAACCGCCAAGTTTATTCCCCCTTGGCCCGACGGTCAGAGGCGGTCTTTCTCCCGCCAATGACAATGAAACACCCCCGCGTAACCCTAATGGCCAAATAGGTCAAATGTGATTTCTAGCGATACATCGAAGCGGATCTTGACTGGACAAGCACCGGAACCCAACCCCCAACACATCTAGTGTGTTATCGTACGAATTGGACCCAGATCGCTAGAAATCCCCATTGACGCATTTCATCGAACACGTGCCATGCAACCAAGTCTAATGTAAATTTCCAAGCAACAATCCTACCCTAACCCGTATTAAGGTTCATCAAAACTACTCAAGGCGAATAACATATAAACAAACAACACAAAAGGCATATAAACTTTCACCATCAAGCAAAATAAACACAATACAAACAATGGGGAAAAAGAGAGAAAAATACTTCTCTTGAGTTGAATCGTCAATCCAATACAAGACTTATTGAGCAAAAGACCTAATCTAAATTAACCTAGAACTCACAAGAGAAGGGGGGGGGGGGGGAGCCCTAAAAACTCCAGGAGATCCCCCTCAAGTCGGCCAGCCTCGTGTATTTATACCCCCACTTCGAAACCCTAATGGTTCGGGTCCAAACCCGCAGGAAAAGCGCCACCCGATCGGTTGACAAGTCAACCGATCGGGTGATCTGTTACAAATAGTAAACAGAAAACGGCGGAATTTCACCCGGTCATATGAACCGGTCGGTTGAGTTCTTGGAGTGACCGGTTGGATCTTGGCGCCATCGGGTGAAGGGATCGGTTGGGTGCCCGTGTCTCGGCTCCTCAGCATCAGCTACAGATGAACCGATCGGGTGAAAGTCACCCGATCGGTTGGAATTTGGCTTGAAAAGACAGAGAATCAGCCTCGTTTGAACCGGCCTGTGAACCGGTCGGGTGACATTCACTTGAGCTCCGGCTGAGACCGGGTGGTGCATGCGTGCATCACCCGATCGGTTGGAGATGACCAACCGACCGGGTGAGGGGCTGAAAGATGTAATCTTCGTCGTTTGACCCCCTGGATCACGCGTGACTCCTCCCGTTGCTCCAGGGACTTGAGATATCATCGTTAAACGTCCCCTATGCGGGCAATCCCCTGTGCGGGCAATCCCCTGCAAACATGGAGAAACAAAGAAAAGTGAAAGAAAACGAGAAAACACAAGAAAACGAATAAAAGACAGCGGAAAATACAGAGAAACACAAAAGAAAACGTGCGTGAATATATGAAATATAAACACGCATCACAGTCTGCTGGGTGGGTGGTGGTGGTGGTGGTGGGTGTGGAACAGTCTGCTGGGTGGTGGTGGTCATGGCAGTCGCTCGAGGATCTGGGTAAGGCAAAAGTGAATGCCGGGAAGTAGCTCGAGGCGGTGCTGCATGGCGGTGACTGTGGAAGACAGAGCCCTAAAATCACCCCGCAGTCCACTCATCGCCCCCTCAAGAGCGCGAACGCTCTGAACTAAGGCGTCAGGGGGTGGTGGAGCGGAGGGACAGACAGGTCTAGGCTGAGCAGGTCGGGGCTGTCTAATACGTGCAGTGTAGGTGATCAGGACAGCAGGCATGGGTCGAAAGGGTGTTGTGCCCACTAGTGGATGCCAAGCCTCAGTGCGAGGCTGGGACGCAGGCTGGTGTGAGGTGGAAGCAGCAGCAGTGTGAGTGGAAGACAAAATCAGTGATAAGGCAGCGAGAGAGGTCAGTGACACAGACGTGGGTACAGACGTCACTACACTTTCAGATAGGATGGCTGCCGTGGAGACAGAAAGGTCAACCGCTGGGGAGGAAGTGTGGGGTCCAAAAGGTGAAACCCCAACGGAGATCAAAGTGGATAGGGTCTCCACGACGGAAGTGAAGGAAGGCTCGCCGCTCTCAAGTATGGTGGGTGGACGCTCGGGTAGAAGAGAGGTGAGTGGCTCAACCGACAGGGGCACAGTAGTGGTGGTGGTGGTAGGCGTGGTGGTAGGCTCAGCAAGTGTACTCCTGACCCTGACAGAAGTGGGGACAGAAGTGTCGGGAGCTACAGAAAGTGCGTGCTCAGGCTGAGGGAACACAGGGTCTACAGGTGCAGGGTGTGCCTGCTCAGCCTCCTCGGCCTCAAGCACGTAGGCGGTGGGGATCAGGAGATCCATCGCCGGAAGCCAGTCCTCGTGTGCTGGTCCTATGTGTGTCCGAGCAGGGCTCGGAAGGATCATGTAGTCAGCACCAAAAGGACCGTGCAACCAAACCCAGTGTCGCTGGCCGTGCGGACGAAGCATCTTCATCCGGGCCATGACGTCTATCGAGAGTGAAGTAGGGCCCGAAGGTCGACGCAGGTCGACCGGTAGGTCCTCGCCGGTGATCAGAGCTAGCAGGGTGATCAGGCCGTCGCAACATATAGGGGAGCAAGCGCCCACCGATACGATGATGCGGTCCAAAAACCAGCTAGCGACGTCAATCTCAACGGCGGGACCATCGTGACACCATCCCTATCAAGAACTCTGGGGCGAGTCATTGCGTAGAGCATATAGAGCTCAGGCGTCGACATCGTCCCAGGCTCGTACCTCGCCAGAAAGGTGGTCGCCATAAGGCGCTGTGCTATGCGGAGGCAGGGGTGGACTATGGCCGAGGCCTTGGCCCTACTAGGGTCAAAGGCCTGAGGTAAACCTGTGATCCTGGCTCAGAAGGCATGTGAATCGAAGGATGGGGGAGGGATGTGTGTGGGGGCGTAGGATCGGTCGGGTGTGGGGACTGTGGGCCACTGAAAGAACGCTCGAAGCATATTGAGAGTGATCTGACACTCTCGATCCATAAGTCGAAAGGAGCATCCCTCAACGGTCCGGGCGATCGAGCTAAGTACCTCGAGTGTCAGACGGACGTAGGTGTCCGCCGACACGGAAAGAAAATCTCGCCAACCCACGTTGTCATACAACGTGAGCATCCCCTCGAGTACCCCCAGGCGGTCTAGGTCAGCAAGGTGTGCGAACCTGGAGGGCACTATCGAGCGCTGGGCAATACGTTCAAAAGCGACGTGATGTGCGTCGTCTCGGAACGTAATACCCAGCGGCCCGACGATAGGAGCCGGTGGTGGCTGTGGGTGGATGTGCTCGGCTGGCTGTGGCTGTGGGTCGACTGGATCGGCAGGCTGTGGCTGTGTGGGGTGAGGTGGTGTAGGCGGAGGAGAGTCCTCCATCTCGTGGGAGGGGCCGGGCTCATCCGACCGCTTCTGCTTGGCGGAAGCTCTCCTAGTGCGTGGCCGTGTACGGGGCGGCATGTGTGCCCCGAGTGATCACCCAACGAATATAAAATGCGACGTGTCAAAAATAATGGAACGAAGGTACCTGAACACGCCGCGAGAGCAAAACAACGGATGCGTGCGAAGACGCCGCCTCCACTAAGCCAAAAGCGCGCCCGGAAGCTCCCCTAAGCTCCCCAAAGTTCCCCAAGATAGCCTACACATCAAACAGCGATATCAGCGTGTAAAATTCGAAATACATGGGGGGTAGGGGTATAATAGATAGATAATGAAATTAATTTGAGGTAGGGGCTCGATAGGTGCACGGATTGTCAAAAAATAGGAGAAATTGGAGAAATGGGGCGAAATTGGGGTTACCGGAGGTCGACCGGCGGCGAGGGAGTCGCCGGCGGTGAGGGTGGTCGACGGTCGACGTCGGCCGACGGTGGCTCGGCGGTCGGACCGTCAAGCGTGGCGATTGGGCGAGTGAGAGGTCGCATCGGGCGAGGGAGCAGCGGTCGCATGGGGTTCGGGTGATTTGGGGTGATTTTGGCGTTTTGAATTCCACGCCGACCCGCTCTTTATAAAGGAGAGGTTACGACTCGACCGAGTGATGGTGTCACTCGGCCGAGTGATCGTAACGAAAAATATTTTTTAAAAACTCCTCCCCTCATACGACTCGGCGGAGTGTCTTTGCCACCCACGTCCGAGTGTGAAAAGTCCATTCGGCCGAGTGGCACAAGCTACTCGGCAATTCTCGCCCTAGGAGCGTATCAGTTTCACTCGGTCGAGTGAAGATATATACTCGGCCGAGTGGCAACTTATACTGAAATCGAAAAAAGAACAGAGAGTTGGGTGCAGCAGACTTCCCTCGTTGGTGCGCCACTCGGGCGGACGATGTTGGTTGCTCGGCCGAGTGGCTATGGTACTCGGTCGAGTGAGGCCCTGTTTTCTGCTGTGATGCTCCGTTTTGGCTCTAATCTCTGTTTTTCTTTCTCCAGTTGATTTCTTCCTTCTCCTAAGCCTTGAGCGTGTTCCTAGAGCACTCTTCTTCGCCTTAGTCATCCTCCATATGATAGATATCCCGTTCTCCTCTCCTGTTAAAGAAAATAGGACCCGTTGTCAAAATTTTTCGGGCAAACGACTCAAAAACACTAATAAAGTCTAAAACAAAAATAAAAACCAAAATATAAAAATTGCGATAACCGTCGGGTTGCCTCCCGACAAGCGCTCGTTTAAGGTCTTGAGCTCGACCCCTTTTGATTTTCAATTAACGCTTGATGTTGGGTGCATACGAGATGCACCCGTCGAACTTGCTTGGAAGACCACTCGGATTTGGATCATGGTGGTGTGAGGTCTTCCTCAGTGCCCCTTTGTCATGGGCAATGTTGGGGGGTGGCTCCCCCAAGCTAGAGCTTGCTCCGGTCTTCCTCTTTGTCGGTGACACCGATCATCGTATCGGTGGAGCTTTCTTCGGAGTCCTCAACTTCGAGAGCTTGCAGAGCTCCCGTATTCTTGCGACATCAGCGTCGCCATCATCAATTGCCATGGAGATATCGGGGGAGTGCTCCATCTTCTCTTCCTCGGCCAAATCTAGGCCTTCTTCAAAGCTATCTTCGTGGGGTGCGCTGATGGAGTGGGGTATCGCCTCTTCGATGACCTCATCAAGGAGGTCCATGTAATCAAGCTCCTCGTGATATGTCATGTGCTTCATTGCCTTTGGTATATGGAGCTCCACTTCGATGTTGCCGACGTTCAAGGTAAGGGTCCCCTCCCGCACATCGACGATGACACCGGTGGTGGCGAGGAATGGGCGTCCGAGTATGAGTGATGTATCGCCCTCCTCCTTGATGTCCATTATCACAAAATCGCATGGCAAACATATGCCTCCCAGAACTTGGAGTGGGATGTCCTCCGCGATCCCAACCGGTCTTGTAATCCTCCCGCCCACTAGTTGAATCTGCATGTCGGTAGGCTTTAAATCCGTGCCGGTGTTCAACTTTCGGAACATGGAGAGAGGCATGAGGCTAACACTAGCCCCCAAATCTACCACTGCTTTTTGTAGGGGGACGCCGCCTAGAGTGCAAGGAATCCGGAAACTTCCCGGATCTTTAAATTTGGCGGGCTCCTTCTCTCTCTTTGTGAACCAAGTCCCTTCTTCCGCGAGCATGATCTTCTCCTTCCTCTTCTTTCCCGTGATCAAGTCCTTTAAGAACTTGGCGTAAGATGGGATTTCCACTATAGCGTCGAGGAAGGGGATATTGAGGCTCACCCCTCTCAAATACTCGAGAAACTTGGCTAGCTGTTTCTCCATCTTGGCTCTAGCTAGCCGTTGAGGGAAGGGTACCGGTGACATAAATTGGCGCTTATCAATAAGCTCTTCCTCTATAGACTTCACTTCCCCTTGCGGCTCCTTTTCTTTTTCAACTTCAATTGCCGGCTCGCTCTCTTGTAGAATTTCCACCACGGGCTCCTTGACTTGAGTCATGGGGGGAGTGGTATCCTTCCCTCCTCTTGTGGTAACCGCAATGACCGCATTGATATGGCCGGTGTTACCCCGTGGATTCGGCTCGGGTTGGGCTGGCAACTGTTGATTGTTTTTATTGAGCAACGCAAGTTGCTCCCCAATTTGAGCGACGACGGTGGCGAGAGAATCTTGTCCCGCCTTCAATGTGGCATTGATCTTTCTTTGTTCCGCCATAAACTCATCCACCTTAGCTTCAAAATCCGGACGTGGTTGAGCTTGCGGTGGGTTGGGATTTCTCCACCTTTGATTATACCCGGGTGGCCTATAAGGTCCCACTTGTTGCCTCGGTGGAAAATTTTGTTGCGGTGGCCCCCTTTGTGGATAATTCGGTTGTGGTGGTGGTGGAGCCCGAGCTTGAGGAGGTTGTTGTGGCAGGGGGTTCAATGCACCATCATTATTGGCATATGAGAAACCCGGATGGTTTCTAGCGGCCGGATTGGCCCAATATCCAGAATTCCCCGCGACGTATTGAACTTGCTCCAAAGCTCCTTCTCCTTGTTCTCCTCCCACATATATGGATTGGGATTGGTCTTGCCAATCGCTCATATGATTTGTCAGCGTGGATGTAGGAGGGGCCTTGAGGCTCCGTAATGAATTTCTCCAATCTCTTCACAACCTTGTGGAGAGAATCAAACTTGCTAGAAAGCTCCGCCACGGCCTTGGCCTCATAGATACTTGTGGGCTTCAAGGAGGATGAAGAATGTCCTCGCTCGTCCCCCCATTGTTGGTTGTTCGAGGCCATCTCCTCGAGCAAGGCCGTAGCTTCATCGGGAGTCTTCGACAAAATGGATCCATTATCCGTAGCATCAATAGTCTGCTTCGTCCCCGGTTGGAGTCCATTGTAAAAGCTATGGACAAGCTCCCAATCCTCAATGCTATGATGGGGGCATTGATGTTGCAAGTCCTTGAAGTGCTCCCATGCTTCATAGAGAGTCTTTTGTGGTCCTTGCTTGAAGGACATGAGAGCACTTCTTATCTTCACCGTCTTGGAGGGCGGGTAAAATTTGTCGACGAAGGCACTCGCCAACTCATCCCAAGTGGTGAAGATTCCTTCAGCTTGCGTCCTCAACCAATATAATGCCTTGTCCTTGAGTGTGAAAGGGAAGAGGCGCAGTCTGATAGCATCCACGGAGACGCCCGGCATTTGGAAGGTGGCACACTTTGATAGGAAGAGCTGGATGTGGTAATGAGGGTTTTCATGGGAGTTCCCATGAAAAGGATCCTGTTGCATAAGGACCACCAATCCAGTCTTCAACTCAAAATTTTTGTCGGCCGCCAACTCCGGCATGGCTATGGACGAGGTCGTGGAAGAATTCTTAGGCCGAAGAAGCCTATCTCTTATGGAAATAATCCTCGCCATTCGCGCCGCCAATTCTTCGGGGGTCTCAGGATGGGTCATAAAATTTCCTTCCATAACGGGTCTCCTCTCCGCTCGGATCCTCCTCAATGTACGCTCGATCTCCGGATCGTATAGTATCTCTTCGGGGTTCGCCGAGGATCTCGTGTACATGCAAGGGAAAACAGAGTTTCAAAGAAATAGTTAGCACAACGGAAGGGTAAAATAAATATAGAAATGATAGAACAAAAAAGAAAAATAGCTAGGTTATAGGAATCAAACACTATTGCCTCCCCGGCAATGGCGCCAAAAACTTGATCACGCCCCGGATGCACGTCCCAGAGCGGCGACACTGTAGTCTTACCGCAAGCGCACGGTGTAGCGGCGAGCGGGTATAGAACACATGGAGGCCTAATAACAGTGTCTTCTTCGGTCACCTGGCTATAGGAAAAGTCGGGAAATGTTCGCAAATATGCGGTCACAGTCGTTCAAATGTAATAAAGGAATAACAAATTAATAAAGACGCTTAGGGGATATGGAATCCCCGCTACTTGCCGTATCTCATCATTGTGATTCGTAGGTTTCACAATTGCTAAAATTGAAACTTGGGTGGACTAGTTGCAACTAGATGTGGAACCAAGCTCACGCTCTCGCGCTATTGCCGGTCTATAGCAAACCTAGGGTATGGTCCAATCTTATGCAAACCCTAACCTAGGCAAGCTAGCGTGAAGAACAACATCATCGTTCAATCGTATCTCGAGCCCACTCTCGTGCAAACTCGAGCTACGACCTAGGTTGGGATAGTTCCTACCCGTCCAATCTCTTGCAAACGGGTATTGGTATAGAGTTGCAATCGAAAACCCTAGCTTCGGTCCAATCTCTTGCAAACCGATTCCGGAGAAATTCAATTGCAACCTAATTCGAATATCTAGGGCTTCCTATCGAATTGGGATCCAATCTCTTGCAAATCCCAATCGGTATGAATCCCTAGCTATTCGTTTTATAGCGATCCCAAACTAACCTTAATCAATCCTAGCAATAGTTTCACCAATTCATAACAAATTCGAAATTGGGCTCGTAGGGTTCATCCCTACGCCCTAAGATGATGAACTACTCACAATTCATAATAGAATGCAATAGAAATTCACAAGTAAAATGAATGGAATTCATAACAATATTCAACAAATCAATTAAAATGGAGTTTTTGAGGGAGAGAGATACAAACCAATGAAGAACAAGATAGCATCGAACAAAATCTCACTTTTCTCTCCTCTCTAAAAGCTCAATCTAATCCCTAAAAAGTTAATCTAAAAAGGCTGCAAAAGTTCTGAAAAAGGCTCTCTAAACTAGGTTAAAAACTGGGGTTAAATACCCCCCAAAATCGCCCAAAAAACCCTGACAAAAATGCCCCTGTGCAGCCTCAAATCCGCAGTTTACGCTTCAGGCAGCGCTGTTCACTCGGCCGAGTGATAAATGTCACTCGGCCGAGTGACGAACCCTGTACAGAAACAGAGAGTTGGGGGTCTCGGGGGTCGTCTCCTCGGGGTCACTCGGGCGGACGGCCTTTAGTCACTCGAGCGGACGTCGGTTGTCACTCGGGCGGACAGTCTTTCTCCACTCGGCCGAGTCAGTCATCGAGTCTATACAGATGAAAAACAGAGAGTTCGGCATCTTTTGTTGCCGTCGTCTTGGCTCCACTCGGGCGAGGGGTGACTCGGTGCTCGGCCGAGTGGCATGGTGATGCTTGGCCGAGTGCACGCTGATATTGCTCTGTTGTGTGTCCGATCTGGCCGGCCGAGCGGGCTTCCTATGGTCGGCCGAGTGACTCCTTCACTCGGTCGAGTGAAATGCTCAAAGTGCCCAAACTTCATATTTTTGCCTCCTCGTCGCTCCTACGACATTCTTTCTCCTTCCACTCCTCTCCAATAGCAAAATACCCCCCAAGAGAGTCGTCGGTGACACTCCAGAGTGGGTGCATCTCAGAATCACTCCAAATCGCTCCAAATCTCCTGAAATACGACAAAAACAACAAATCGTGAAAAGCATCGCAATATTGCCGAATAAACGTGAAAAACACGATTTGAGCGATCTAAATGGCATGCAAACATGCAGAAAAAAGGTGTAAAATACGGAGTGAGCAATCATGATATAATAAGGGACTAAAATGGGACTTTAAGAGGACAGTTGTGGATTATTGGGGGTCAATCGGGGGAATAAAAAGGAAAACCTCCACCTTTTTTCCTGAAAAATGTAAATATTTGGGCTTTTTTCAAACTCTTCTGAATAATCCCAACTAGCACAACTTTTTGCATTATAGGATACCTTTTTAGTATCATGATTTTATGCTCTGCATCACTTTTAAATGGCTTATTCTGTGGATAAACTGATATCCTGTTGTGCAATATTAACCTAATAATTAGGAAGATCCCGCGACCGCTCTGCCGTTAGTCACCTAACCTAACAGTGTATGATGTTGTCCAGTGGTCCAATAATTATTAAGTATTCAAATTGTTTATCCTTCTGTGAATATGATAACTGTGATGTCTGTGATGAAAATGTCTGTTGAAAATGTTTGATGAAAATATTTGATGAGCACAAATTTTTGCATGGATGGCTAATTGTGGTTTTGGATCTGCTGTTTAAGTCCCACATTTTACTTTTTCTGCATTTTTCTTTTCTTTTTGAGAGAAATTTTAGTGAGAAAATTATATAATGTCTAAGATCGATGACTACTTTCCATGGAGATGGAGGCCACACTTGAAGCTGAATATTTTATAAATGGGACACACGTGGTTTCCAAAGATGCAATCTATTTTTTCGCTTTCATTTGTGTAAAATGGACTGTAAAATGGACTTTGGACTCTATTTTTTATATGGGACTGGTCGATCCACGCAATTAGCACTTCATTTAAAAATTGCCTCTGCATGAAAATGTTACATGTATTATTATTAATTCATGCAAATTTGTGCTCTGCTAGATAAAATGGCCAAAATCGCAAGTATCGAATTCGAAGTGCTGGATGCATCAGGAAGAAATTATCTGAGCTGACAGCTCCATGTGAAATTTCACCTGCGGGCTAAGTCCCTCATTTCTAATGTGACTAACGTTGAAAATGTAAGCGATATAGATAAGGCACAAGCCATTATCTTTATTCATCACCATGTGGACACCCTAAAGGCTGAATACTTTACGGTCGAAGATCCACTTGAGCTGCGGACAGCCCTTGAGGATAGATATAAACATCAGAAAGATGTTATACTACCAAGAGCATGATATGAGTGGGAGGACCTGAGAATGAAGGACTTCAAGTCCATAGCTAAGTACAACTCAGCTCTTTTTAGCGTCACCTCACGCCTGAAGTTGTGTGGTGAAAAGGTCTCAGAAGATTACATATTGGAAAAGATGTACACGTCTTTCCACAAGAAGGATGCGATACTGATGCAGCAATATCGTGAACGAAAGTTCACCAAGTATTCTAAGCTGATGTCATGTTTACTCATGGCTGAACAAAACAGAGAGCTTCTCCTCGCCACTCACAACATGCGCCCTGGCACTGCCCCTCCCAGAAGTTCACAATGCATCTTCTTCTAAAAAGAAGAGAGAGAACAAAAGAAAAGAAAGACCACAGAAAGGCGGACAGAACAAAAGGGCCAGATGCCAAGTCTAGCAGCGAAGAAATGAAGGGAAGTGGAAGTTCACTTGGTGCAGACAAGACAACAAGAGAAATGATGCACCCCTAAGAGGGATTGGGAAGACCAGTGCAATAACTGTGGCATAAAGGGCCACTGATCCAGAGTGTGCCGAACTCTGCAGCATCTCCAGGATCTGTATAAAGAGAACAAGAAACAAAAAGCTGAAACAAACATGGTGATATCTAATAATCTAGTCAAGTTTACAACTGACGACTTCAAAACATACGACTTGCTTGATTAGCCTCTATTTTTATATTGGCAATTTGTTTTGAGAACATTTTATGTTATGAGAGCAATTGAATTATGTAATTTGTTTTTGAATGAAAAATTTGATTATGTTCCTGAAATGCAAATGTTTTATTCGTATTTTATAGATGGATCGCTTTCATGACTGCTTAGTAGACCTTAGTAGACAGTGCTTCAACATATACGATCCTTCAGTTTAAATGTTATTTTCATAGCATTATACCATGTAAAAGCCCTGTAAATACAATTTCAGGGCCATCGAATATAATTGAAGGTTCTGGGAATGCAACTTTGTTGCTCCCAAATGGAACAGAAATTAAAATAAAGGATGCACTATTCTCTTCGAATTCCAACCAAAACTCACTAAGTTTCAAGGATATCAATTTAAACGGATTCCATTTGGAAACAACAAATGTAAATAAAAAATAATTACTGTATATAACGTCTCAAGAAAAAGGAGTAAAATCCATACTTGAACGCTTTGAGAGCCTTTCATCAGGCCTCTACCATACAAAGATTCGGAGAGAGGAAGCTAATTTGACAGAGCACCTAAAGTGCCTGACATCAGCCAAGTTTTTACTTTGGCATGATAGACTTGGCCATCCTGGATCTGTGATGATGCACCACATCTTATCTCAATCCCATGGGCATAACCTGAAGAACCAGAAGATTCTTCAAAAGGGATAATTCCCTTGCATCCCCAGCTTCAAAGGGAAATTAATAACAAGGCCATCACCACAAAAAGTGGATATCGAATCTCCAAGCTTCCTCGAAAGAATACAAGGAGATATATGTGGACATATCCACCCCCTAGTGGCCCATTTCGGTACTTTATGGTACTAATTGATGTATCCTCAAAATATTCGTGTATGTGTCTACTATCGACCCACAACATAGCTTTTTCAAAGCTATTGGCACAAATAATAAAGTTACAGGCGCATTTTCCAGAAAACCAAATAAAGAAAATACGTCTGGGTAATAGTGGGGAATTTACCTCCCGGTCATTTCAAGAGTACTGCCAGGCAACATGAATAGAAATTGAACATACAATGTGGCAAGTTCATACCCAGAACGGGTTGGCATAGTCACTGATAAAAAAACTCCAATGGATTGCACGTCCATTGTTAATGAAATTCCAGTTGCCGGTGGATGCATGGGGACATGCAATTCTGCATGCTGCATCGTTAATAAAAATAAGACCCTCTGTAGGTCAGGGTCTCTCTCCAATGCAACTTGCATATGGAGTGCCACCGAACATTTCTCATTTGAGAATCTTCGGTTGCACAGTTTACATCCCCATTGCACCACTACATAGGACAAAAATGGGTCATCAACGTCGTCTAGGTATCTATGTAGGGTTTGACTCACCCTCAATTATAAGATACCTAAAATCCCAAACGGGGGACTCATTCAAGGCACGTCTTGATGACTGTGAATTTGATGAGATAATTTTCCCCAAAATGGGACCAGACACTGAGAAATCTGGTGCGAAACACATCATAACGTGGGATACAAAAAGTTTGACCCACTATGATTCGATAACAAAATAATGTGAAGATGAGATCCTGAAGATCCTCCACATACAGAACACTGTTCACCAATTATCGGACTCAATTAATGACAACCAGAAGATTGTCAAATCACACATCTCTGCTGCAAATACTCCAGCTAGGATTGACATCCCCGAAAATGGATGCAATTCACCAGCAACAGAAGTGGCTGCACCTCAACAACAAAGCGACAGACCACCAGGATCCAAGGATAAAAAATCCAAGAAAAATAAAAATATCCGGATACCTTGGGACGATACCCCCACAGAAAAATGAGCTCATGTCCATACCCTCACCTCTCCCGGAATCCACTGCAGAGGAAATGCCGGGAGAAACTGAAATATCATTAAATTATGTACGTACAGGGGGATGTGTTGGACAGAAAGAGTACAGTCGTCGACGATGACTTTGCATTTCATATTGCTATTCACGTCGTCGGAAGCGACGATGATCATGATCCACGTTTCATTGCTGAATGCAAACGTAGAAATGATTGGCCAAAGTAGAATCAAGCAATAAAAGCTGAGCTGGACTTGCTTAAGAAACATAATGTCTTTGAGCAAATAGTCCAGACACTTACTGGTGTCAAACCTGTGGGATACAAATGGGTATTCGTGAGAAAAAGAAATGAAAATAATGAGATCACACGCTACAAAGTAAGGCTTGTACAGCAAGGATTTTCTCAAAGACTGATCGTTCTCTGGATACACACCCGGAGAAGGATGTAGCTTTGTCGCAACCGCACATATAAGTGGTGAGCGGTTATCGAATCAGGGGGAGGACTAATGACGATACTCTTCTTTATCTACTAAGCTACTCGGTGGAAAATGGTTTATAAGTTGGTTGTGTCACAGTCGTTCAAAATAACGTTGATTTCAATTAATAAAAATGTCTAAGGCTAGGGAATCCCCACTATGGATGTTCAAGTAATCAATGTGAGTTATTGATCAGTCCATATTTTACACCTTTTTTCTGCATGTTTGCATGCCATTTCGATTGCTCATATTGAGATTTTCATGATTATTCGATGATATTGCATTACTTTTCACTATTTCTTGTTTTGTCAGATTTCAGGAAATATGAAGCAATTGGGAGCTAAAATGAGATTAAGGGACTTGTACGCGTACCTGAGCATCGATCATGGCCTTATTGAGGAGCTAACGACGCTGGACGATGAGCGGGAGAAGAAGAAGATCGATAGAATCGTCGCAGAGGCGAGGAGGAGAAGGAAGGATTCCAGAAATGGGTCACTCGGCCGAGTCACGCTAGTCACTCGCCCGAGTGAAGTAGCGTACTCGGCCAAGTATGACTGATATGCCTGACCTGAGTGCCACAATGCACTCGGCCAAGTGGTGAATTCCACTCAGCCGAGTAGAGAACTCCACTCGCCCGAGTGAGTCATAATTTCTGAAGGAAATCAAAGCGAACTCTCTGGAATTCTGGGGAGCACAGTAGAAGACCCACTCGGCCGAGTGATGAATCCCACTCGGCCGAGTGATGCAGAGCGCCAGAGTGCCCAAACCCCAACTTCGAAGCAGACTCTTTGGAATTTTGGGAGAACTTCAGAAGACCCTACTCGGCCGAGTAGAGAAGTCCAGTCACCCGAGTGAAGAATCCCACTCGGCCGAGTGACGCCGATGACACGAGCACCTAGATTTTTTGACAGCCTCCCACTCTTTTGAAATCTGCTATCATTCCAGTAGGCAAATTATTTTTCTCATTTTTTACGGATAGTAGACTTCATGACAGTTCTAACTCTGCCAAGAACTGCGGGCCCAGAACTTAAGTTGCGGCCAGAGCTATCTTTGGGCACGAATTTCAGAGGTTTTCTAGGGTTATTTGCTAGGGTTTTGGGGGCTATATAAGAGGTTTGTAGCCGTCATTAGAGGGGAGTTCCATGATGTTTTCTTAGGCATTATTTCAGAGGTTAGGCCATGCCCTAGGCCCCCTCTTGGATCGAGAAGCTTGTATTTGGATTGGATTTCTTCATAAGAGCTAAATATCTTTGTTCTTGTTATTTTGAATCCTTGATTTGATATCTTTTTGTATGCAAGCTATGTTTTTTATTGGTTCCCATATCTTTTTGTATGCAAACTATGCTTGAGTAGATTCGCTGTTCTAGGGTACGTAAATGAACATTTGGATTTGATTTTAGAATTGTGATGAATGGGTTCATATGTTGCTAGAATTGCTAAAGGGGTTAGGTTGTGATTGATTTATCATGGATAACTAGGAATTTTCATCGATGATTTGGGGTTTGCAAGAGATTGGATTCTTATCGATGGGAAGGCCTAGATATTTGAATTAGGTTTATAATCGAAATCCACTAGACTTGGTTTGCAAGAGATTGGACAAAGCTAGCATTTTTATTATAAATCTATACCTATATTCGTTTGCAAGAGATTGAACGAATACGAACTATCACAACCTAGATTGTAACTCGAGTTTGCACGAGAGTGGGCTCGAGGTGCGATTAGACGATGATGTCGATCTTCATGCTAGCGGCTTAGGTTAGGGTCTGCATGAGAGTGGGCCCTAATCTAGGTTGCTATTGACCGGCAATAGTGCGAGAGTGTAAGCTTGGTTCTATATTCAGTTATGACTAGTTCACCTCAACACAAGTCTAGTAATATTGAGATTCACTATTTATAATGATGTATGACGATCCGTAGTGGGGATTCCCTAGCCCTAGACACTTTTATTATATTGTATTTGAATAGATATTTGATCAGCATCTTTATCACCGACACCGACATCCACCACCATTTCCATTATATCATACCATAACCATCTCCACCAATAATACATTCGTAGTCAAACCAAACTAGGATAGATTGGAGCCAACACCACATCCTCGTGTTCGATACCCGCTCAACACTACACCGTGCGCTTGCGGTAAGACTACAATCGTTTTCCGGGTGTATATACAGGGACGATCAAGTTTTTGGCGCCGTTGCCGGGGAGGTGTTTCCAGTTGGGTGCCAATTTGTCACAATTAGGTTGAGTAGATTACATTAAAAAAACAAAAACACAAAAAAAACCTCAAAAAAAAAACACAAAAAACACACATAGAGAGAGATTTTTTCCCCACCACATGATATTATTATTATCTCTCTCTCTCTTTGTACCACTGACGTCTTTTCCAGGTTGTTTACTTTGCTTGATCAGGTACAATTGTTGCAGCGATGGTGCTTCCAAAGAATATGCGAACGGGTTCTATGCAATCCTACATATATCTCGCTACATTCTGTCAGGCTGATGGAGAGTCCTTCAGGGAAGCATTGTGCAAGTTCTAAAAAATGTTAGGAATGTTCCAGAAGGAGTCAGACCATGAGTGGGATGGTTCCATGCTGTTTAATATCTTTGCTAGAAGGCTAAAGTGACCCTCACGTGAGTTTATGAGGAGGATGCAAGTAGGAAAGTTCAGTGATCTGCAGTTGGCAGCAACCTTGAAACAAATGATAGATGATGCTCGATCTACTGGTTCGCTAACCGCTATGGTAGGTAAACCATCCGACCAAGTATTCATCGATTTTGTTATGGCTAATGTCTCTGATGCAGGTACTATCGTAGACAGAGTGCATGTTTCACTTGAAGGTGATTGTATCCACCTTTACACTATTAACACTCCATAAATAGAGACTTCTGAGCTGCCGAAGGAGGACACATATCGGGACATATTGAGAAACATTGTCGATGTAGTTCGAGAAACCGGTCCATTAACAATAACGGCAGGTGATCCTTTTGAGCTCGAATTTCAACACTTTATTACTCATTGTATCTCTCCTACAGGCACAATTGATGATGGAGTCTACGCTCTAGTTGAGGGACACAAGACCCATTTTTACACCACGGTCGAGATACATGAGCCTATAGAGCCACCTTGTGCCGTCGTCGCCTCCCCTTGCCACCTACATGAGCCAGAGCATGCTTTCGAGGAGGCCTTACATGCAGAGCTAGAGCTTGTCACCGAGGAGGCCGTGCATTGGGATGAGGACTGACGTCCCCAATTTTTGGCAATGTGTAGTTGGAACAGGGATACCCGATTTAAATATTTATAACCGCAAGCGCACGGTGTTGTAGCGTGGCTTGGGGGTCGAACACAGGGAGACGTGTGTTGTGCTTGATATTAAACAGGAACCGGATCACCCGGTGGGTGAGCTAGCCCTATCGCTAAGTGGGTTGTAACGAAATAGAACTACGGAAGGGTATAAGATATAAAAGGTAATCTAGGACTTTGGTTTCCGTCCTATCATGTGTTCTCTCTATTACGACTGGCGGGTTGGAATACGATCGGATTCTAGGGTTTAGTGGTGAGACGTTGCCTCTAAAAGTGATACCTAGTGTCCCATAGGCTCGATATTTCGGTCGATGCCCAGGATGATACGCTAGGTCTACCCGGGTTCGGACGGTGGGCATTCCCATGTCCATTAACACCGATCGACTCCGGGAGCACTAAGCTCGCAACGATTACTCCCGACATTTCAACCTGCCATTCCCACACACTAGTAATCAATGTCTACGCTAGTGGATTAAACGCCAGTTTTATTTCCCCTTGGCTCGACGGTCAGAGGCGGTATTTCTCCCGCCAATGACAATAAAACGCACTGCGCAACCATCTAAATCCCTATATCCTATCAAAACCCTAACCCTATGGTCGTTCTAGGGAGAAACCACGAAGGGGTTTCCACCAATGCCTCAGATTAGGAAATTACTCACAATTCATCGCAAGAAATCCAATAACACGAAATTCAGCCATCAAGATTAAGATCGAGCAATAGAAAATAGAAGCAAATGATAGTAGTAAAGCAATATCAAAGTATCAAGTCGATTGGAGAACTTACAAAACAAAATAAATTAGCAGCCGCCAAAATCCCAAAAAAATTGCTTAAGAAAAAAGGGGATCTGTTTCTGGGAAAACCTAGGGCTATATATATAATAAGCGTCCAACCGATCGGTTGAAGCATCAACCGATCGTTTGAGACGAGCATTGAACCGGTCTTCAGCCTTTGAGATACTTCACCCGATCACTGAACCAATCGAGTGATGTCGTTGGATCCTTGAGCTCGTGGAGAAATGCTACAGGTGAACCAATTAGTTGACAAGTCAACCGATCGGTTGGAATTCATCTCCAAAAACAGAGAACACTATGACATCCAACCGATCGCAGAACCGGTTGGAGTCTTCTTCAGTGCTTGCTCCTGATCAGGTTTGATACGTGTGCACGAACCGATCGGTTGGAACTGTCCAACCGATCGGTTGGAACTGTCCAACCGATCGGTTGAGGGCTGATACATGCTCTAACTTGACGTTTTGCCCTCAGGTTCTCATGCGACACCTCCCGTTGCTCCGGGGACTCATGATATTTGCTTTATATGTCCCCCTGCGCTGACAATCTCCTGCAAGTTCACACAAACACAAAGAAAGTGAAAAGAAACTAAAACAACAAAGGAATAGATACGAAACAACGAAAAACAACGGAAAATCACAGAGAAGACGTGCATGAATATATAAAATACAAACACAAGTCAAAATCCCCCAAGCTGAATCTTTCCTCGTCCTTGAGGAAGATGAGTGAGAGTAGGAGCTCGGAGGGAGAAATAGAAAGGATGAAACAGAAAAAGAAAGGAAAATCCTAGATCACCCGTCAGAGCCAACGAAAACTAACTCACCACACTAAGCAATCGTGCGATAAATACACCACTAAACCCAGGAATATGAGTCCATACAGGTGTCGTGGGTCCATGCGGTAAAGCGCAAGTGAGTGAGGTCGTGAGCCCGCAGACGGTGTAACTATCTAAATTGTGCAATAAAGCTCCATATACACATACCCAAGGAATGACCCAAATATTGTTTCAATTCGAATTAGCGACGAAATATAGCTCAAGCATGCATGAGAATAGAATAAGAATAGAAACATATGATGTATCAGGGACTCTACTGCTGGAACTAGTAGATCACTGCACGAGTGCCAAGACGATTGCTAGAAAATTCCTATGCCAAGCGTGTTCAAAAACGAAGGGGATTGAGTAGGTGTGGAGTAGAACACTTGGTGCAAACTCTCGCCTTACCTTTATTCACGGTGGATAGGAGTAATATTCATAACGTGAATTTTTTTGGGTTTTGGGTATTTGTATATTTTTTTGGATTTTTGGCGATACATATTTATTTCTTTTTTCTTTTTCTTTTTTGTTCTTTCTGGATATTTTCTCTCTCTTTTTTTGGATTTTTGGATTTTGGTAAAAATATGTACTCTCCCAAGTGGAAGAACGGTACACGACGAGGGGATTTGCACCAAGTAAAACAAAAAAGAATTGGAATTCTAAACACTTGGACAAAAAGAAAATTTTTCGCGAATCGGAGCGTAAGTAAAATAGGTTATCCTAGTCATATTGGTAGAGTCCCTGCACATGCGATTTGAAGCGTAATTTATGATAATTCATGCATAAAGAAGCAGGCAGTGTAGGCAAAATATTGCATATTCGAATTTGAAGCATGATATTCTAAGGGTCATCTAAGGACATGTATATAAATCAAAATCATAATGTAGAAGCACACCAACTAGCTAGTCACAACATACCACTCACATAAAAGCAAAGTGAACCAACGAAGCATGAAATGCAGTAGGATTCGGCTTCCTAGGGGTTGTGAAAGTGATTATCGTAGCTAAGCTAAGTGTGTGTGATTCCGTGGTAGTTCATCATGTGGGGTCATCTCTAGGAGAGGGAGAATAAAAAAGAGGAAAAGAAAAAGAAAAACATGATGAAAACGACTCAAAAATGGGAAAAAGGACACAACTGACGCACAAAGTGCGACTCCCCCAAGCTGAATCTTGCATTACCCTCAATACAATATCAATAAGTGCGGGAGAGCAACGAAATAAGGGAGGGAAGTACGCACAGACAAATAAACGTGAAAAACATGGAAAATACACAAGAAGAAATATAGAAAAATAAGGAAAATAAATAATGAAATGAAATGTACAAAACACATATACACAGACACGGCAACAAGCACAGAAAATAGATTTCCCCCAAGCTTATAATGACAATGCTAGAAAAGAGATGTGATCAAGATGATGCAGAACAAATGGCTAGGTGAAAAATCAGAAAATAGAAATCAAAGTGCAGGAGCGGTGGGCTCCTTGTCCTCCTCGGAAGAGACGTGAGGGGTTTGTGCGGGAGAGGTGACAGGTGTGCGAAGAAGTGGGGAATGAGGAGGAGCTGGAGGATGGATGGGCGATGTGGTGGTGTGAATGATGGGTGGTGTGTCGGTGGTGAAGGGAGGTGGAAAGGAAGAGATGATCGATGATGATGGTGTGGGTAGTGATCTCGCGCGCATAACGGTCGGCATCCTGCGACACGAGTAGGAGGCGGTGATAGAAGTGAAGGGTGGCGGAAGTGGTGGGTCTGTGGTGGTGGGTGGAGATGAAGTGGCGGGAATGGAAACGGTGGTGATGGGAGGGGATGATTATCGAGGGGGTGATGGGGGAGGTGATGGGGGTGGAGTAGCGGGAGGAGGACCGTGAATCTGTGTAAGAAGGCGGAGAATGGAGGACACGTTTTGCTCGAGTGTGAGGAAACATGGGTGAGAAATGAAGGAAGTGGATGGGTCTGAGGATGTGGATGAGGATGCACCAGCACGCAGAGCAGCCAGCTCAGCCTCAAGAGCGAGTCGATCAGAGGTGGCCTGTCGGACATCAGAAGTGGTGCCAGCGGAAGTGGTCGTGCCGGCACGTGAAGCTATGCCTAAGAGGGCCGTAGTAAGTGCCTCAGAAGAAACATCGAAAGCGGCCTGGGTGGTGCCACTAGGTCCAGCCACGGTGTCTTCTCTAAACGTAGGGATGTCCTGCTCGCCTAAGTGGATGGTAGGGGAAGGTGGTCGAGGTGCGTCAGGAAGAGAAAACTGTAGATGTAACCCCCCTACAAACTCAGGATCAGGAGGAAACGACCAATCTGCCTCAAGGTGAATAGACATGTGGCCAGGATTGGACAGAATGGTAAATGGTTCAAGGGGTGGCCATAGTAAAAAAGAAAACCGACCGTTGCCTCGCGGCCAGATCATACGGGTGTGCCACAGGACATCAAGATCTAGATATGTAGATCCTGAGGCACGAGGCAAATCGACGGGGATCACGATGTTGTACGTGGGGTGCTGTGAAATGAGAGCAATGAGGCCGCAACAACAATATTTACCCTTGTTTGTGCGGCTAATATCAATGAGCTTTTGAATTAGCCACGCAGCAGCATTAATGCGTATGCGCGGGGCCTGGAAGGAAATCCCGTCAACACCGAGAATGAATGGGAAAGTCATCGCCCAAAGGATAAAAAGATCGAGGATGGTCACGGTACCAGACTCATCCCTAGGAAAGAAAGCGCTCGATATGATACGGTGGGCGAGACGAAAGACAGGGTGGATGATGGAAGAGGCCTTGGCCTTGCCTCGAGGAAAATGGTCATGGAGAGTGAGGTGTCCCCAAAAATGGTCGACATCGAAGTTCCGATGCAATTCATAGGGGAGAAGGGTGCCCTCAAGATTGGGGAAACCGAAAATGTTGTTGATTGTGGTCATATGGGTACGGAAGTTTCGGTTCCTAAGGAAAAAATCGACAATAAACTCATCCTCGGTTTTGATGTTAGATAGAAATTCTAGGGTGAGTGAGGGGTAGGATCGTGCATGGGAGTGTAAGAAACCTAGCCAACCTAAGTTTGCAAATAGTGACTCGACTCCGGAGAAAACCCCGAGATCGAGTAGGGTTTGAGTGTGTGCATATTTGGTGGCTAGGTGAGATCTTTGGCTGAGTCAAAGATAGAAGTTTTTTGGTCTTGACTTATGAAACGGACTCCCTGCGGTCCCATCAGTGTGTCCTCCACAGGTATAATAGACGGGGGTGGTGGTTGGGTAGGCGGAGGAGGAGGAAGATGTCCGCGTGTGGAACGTGTTGATTTATGTCTCTTGCGAGACGGCTCCTCTTCCTCCATGATGCGCTTACCCTTGTCCTTATCTTTGGCCATGATTGTATGGAGATTTAGTGTATATGCAAGATTATATGAGTGTGCACACAACCAATGACAACGGAGCAAAATAAAAATATTTGGGCAAATGTAAAAATCTAGCTAAGGAATGAGTGTTCCCAGTAATGAAGCGAGTCCAAGCTCCCAAAAAGATCCCACGCAGTATGATGGAGTGATTTGGGAAGCCGTCGCACACTATTCCAACAAGAACAAAATTTTCAAAATTTTTGGGGGTTTGGGCTAGGGTTTGGGCGATTTGTGCATCGAACGTGGTTGACGGAGGGTTTGGATGGTCGGAGAGTGGTCGAGGAAGTGGGGAAAGGTGATTGGAAGTAATGGGAGTGAAGAAGGAGGTCGTTTGGGAGAGAGGGAAGATGAACCGCTCAAGTCGACTGCTGGGAGTCGGGTGAATGAAATCGGGTTGGAGGGGTATTTATAGGGGTTGGGACGAAGCGATTGGTTGACAGGTCAACCAATCGGTTTGGTTGATTTACGAAAAACAACTGTTGGATAGCAGCTACAGGTGAACCGATCGGGTGAAATTTCATCCGATCGGTTGACCGCTCCCCAAGAAATCCCGAGCCTTCTGTCATCGTCACCCAGTCAGCGACCCGATCGTCGCTTTTATTAACCGATTGGTTGAACTTTCCCCATAAATTCCTGAGGGCTCTGTCATCATCACCAGATCAGCGACCCGATCACCACTTCTGTCAACTGATTGGTTCGCTCTTCTTCAGAAACTTGCCACTTTCTAAAACTAACCAACCGATCAGTTGATGCTTGAACCGATCGGTTGGAGTAATTCCTGCACAAAGATAAAAAATCGTCTAAGTATTCCAACGAAGATTCCCATAGCAGTATTTATTCGTGAAAATTAGTAAATTAATCCTTTAAACAACGACAAAAGTTTAGAACATGGGTTGCCTCCCATGAAGTGCTATTGTTTATAGTCATTTGCTCGACTCCTGATATATGATTTTCAGGGGGGGTTGGTACGGGTGATGCCCAATGATCAGCATCCTATTAGCTGTTGGTGTAGGGGCACTTGTTGTTATTAGTGGTGACAGGTGAATGGTCTCAACGACTCTCCCACTGGTGATGTTCGGGGCTTTTCCCTCATGTTGGCGTCAACTGCCACTCTTCTCAGGATTCGGACTTCATCAGATGTGAGCTCCAGAGGCTCTTTTCCTTTGCTCTTCGTCAGAGTAACCTTCTTAAATCTGGGGGAGTCATCCAGGAGACACATACTTCTTCAGCGACTTCTTCCTTTCTCAGCTTATTGTGCTCCTCAAATACATCTAAGCCTTCGGGGGGGTTCCTTGAAAGAACCTCCCAAGCTCCGGCATCAATGACCCTCTGTTCCTCGATCTCCAGCAAATTGCATCTGCGTTCCTCCTATGGTGACTTCATCGATAATGCCAAATCAAACTCTACTTTCTGATCTCCAACATTCAGGGACAGCTTCCCCTTCTTGATGTCAATGAGTACACCTGTGGTTGCCATAAAGGGTCTCCCAAGGATAATCGGGGTGTGATTATCCTCAGGCATGTCCATAACTATGAAATCGACTGGCACATGCACACTGCTGACATTGACGGGCAAGTCATCGACTACCCCCAACGGGTATTTTACCAATCTGTCTGCCAGCTGCAGAGTCATCCCGGTGGGTTCTAGGTCACCCATATTTATCCTCTTGTATAATGAAAGGGGCATCAGACTCACGCTCGCACCCAAGTCAACAAGCGCTCGATTGATTGACACCCCCTGTTGAGCACGGGATAGAAAAACTCCCGGGGTCCTTCATTTTTAGGGGATTTGCTCGTTGGATAACGGCGCTGCTCTCCACAGTGAGGACAACTTTCTCTTTTCTCGCTCCCTTCGTAACTAGGTCTTTTAGAAATTTCGCATACGACGGGATGGTCTTGATAGCTTCCAGAAATGGAATCTGTAGACTCAATTCCTTCACCATCTCGAAAAACTTGCCGTACTTCTATCGATTTTTGCTTTGGCAAGACTTTGTGGGAATGGCACAGTAGGCATGAAGACCATTGAGTTGTCTCCTTCATTTTTTTCTTCTTCTCTTCCGGAACTCCCTCCAGAGTCACGGCGTTTGACGCCACAGCTCCATCGTCATTTACTTTCAGATTTGGTCTCTCATTGACCAATGGTGTCTCAGGTTCTTTCACGGCCTCCCGCACCGAAATCTGTGTACCACTCCTCAAGACTATTGCGGAGAAATTTGCTTGACCTTGCGTCAAGGCTAATGTTTGATTGGGTCCCCTTGGGTTCACCTCTGGCTGCCCCGGTAGTTGCCCTTGTGCTTTCGAAAGATTGGCCACTTGTAACCCCAGCTGGGTCACTTGATCGACCAAAGACTTCTGCCCAATCTACAGCTGTAGGTTGATCTTCTCCTGATTTGATATATACTGAGTCAAGAGATTCTCGACCGGAGAGACCACCCGTTGCTGATGGTATTGTTGCTGCTGGGGCGGGGGCTGCTGATTTCTAGGAGGATACTACTGATATATCTGCTGCTGAGGTGGAGGTGGCTGAAATAACTACTGCTGCTGAGGTTATTAGGGCTGCTGGTAGGGTGCCCTGTAGCTGAAGTTCGGGTGGTTCCGGTTGTTAGGAGAATATGTCAGGTTCGAGCTTGTCCTCGGTGGATAGGGTGCATTACCAGTCGGATTATAATAGACTGCACTAGCTTGGTCCACCGGTGCCGAGATATCTCCACCATCAAATTCTCCCATTTCTTCAGCATCTACTGCTGCTACATGCTGAGTGTTGGCGCCACCGGCCCCTACCATGAAAGCTGAGATTTGGGTGGAGAGCAAATCAAATTTTCTAGACAGTTTGTCAACTTCCTTGACTCGATAAATTCCCCCATATTTCGGTGTGGCGCGTTCATCGCACCACCATTCATTGTTCGATGCCATATTTTCCAGAATATTCCCGGCATCTACTTCGTTCCTTGATATGAAGGATCCTCCAGCCGCAGCATCCATTGAGGACTTTAGGTCATCCCTCAACCCATTGTAAAACAAATTTATAATCTGCCAGCGGGGGAGCTTATGGTGAGGGCATGTTCTTTGCATCTCCTTGAACCTCATCCATGCTTCATGCAATGATTCATGGCTGGCCTGGGAGGAGGAGGAGATTTCGCTCCTTAGCTTCATTGTCTTCCCTGGAGAAAAGAACTTGTTTAGGAATGCATTTGAAAGCTTCTCCCAGGTTGTAAATGTATTGGGGGTCCTTACCCCTCAGCCATTGTTTTGCCTTGTCCCGCAGAGAGAATGGGAACAATCTCAACCGGATAGCTTCGGTTGGCATGCCATTGATTCTGAAAGTTTTGCACTTCTCCAAAAAAGGAACCCAAGTGCTCGATTGGGCTCTCCATAGGAGCTCCTGAAAACTGGTTCTGTTGGATCCATGTCACCAACGACGGCTTCAGCTTAAAGTTTCCGGTTGTAATGGCTGGAGGTTGGATGCTGGACGTGGAACCAATGGATGGCATTGAGTACTCAAGCAAGGAATTTTGAGGAGTGACGTTCTCTCCCATGGTGGAAATCTCTTCTCTTCTTCTTCTCTTGGCGTTCAGATGCCTCATGGTGGCGTTGATCTTGGGGTCTAGAGGAACCAATTCGTCAAGACTTCTTGGGTTCCTGTGCATGAAAAAGCAAGAGATACCGTGAAGCGCATATGGTATAATGCGAAATAAAAACAAAAAATAAAGAATAAAGAATAAAAGTAAAAATGTAGAATGTGAAAATTATCACAAGGTAGGGATGTGAATTAGCCTCAGGGGTTACAGGGTCCTAAATAAAACAAGCACGTTGCCTCCCCGGCAATGGCACTATAAAGCTTGACGTCTCCTAGTTTTGGCAATGTGTAGTCGGAACGGGGATAACAGACTTAAATATTTATTACCGCAAGTGCACGGTGTTGTAGTGTGGCTTGGGGGTCGAACATGGGGAGTCTGTGTTATGCTTGATATCAAACAGGAACCGGATCACCTGGTGGGTGAGCTAGCCCTATCGCTAGGTAGGTTGTCACGAAATGGAACTACGGAAGGGTATAAGATATAAAAGGTAACCTAGGACTTTGGTTTCCACCATATTATGTGTTCTCTCTATTACGATCGGCAGATAGGAATGCGATCGGATTCTAGGGTTTAGTGGTGAGACGTTGCCTCTAAAAGTGATACCTAACGTCCCATGGGCCCGATATTCCGGTCGATGCCCAGGATGATACACTAGGTCTACCCGGGTTTAGACGGTGGGTATTTGTTGAGTATTGATTCCCCGGATTTGGTTTTGATGATGAGCAAACATAAATATCGTGTTCTAACTATTTGTGAGCGCAGTTATGGAGATCGTCGCCAAAAGAATACGTTCATCTCAAGCGATGTCTCAAGACTTCTCAATACGCGTGATCGTGTGCCTGAAGCTTCGTTTAAGCTCAAGGACCTTTATTGAAGTCAAGAATAAAGATTGAAGCTTATGAAGACGGATCGTCAAGGTTTATTTATAGTCTTCTAGCTTCTTTACTTAGAATGTTAAGCCTTGAGTAGGACTTACATTATAATCTTCATTTCGCTCATATCTTAGAGCTAGGATTATCTTAGAAGCCATTAGAAACTTTCCCGAAGCCTATCGCTTCTTCCCTCGGCTTCTAGTGCATCTTAGTTGGTTCAAGTAGAGTCACCAACCGACTAGATGACGATCTAGTCGGTCGGAAACTCATCATGAACCGACTAGATGTCCTAACTCATTTCAGCTCAGCCATGTCGATCAATTAGTCGGTCAAAGAAGGTTCACCGACCGACTAGATGCCGATCTAGTCGGTTAGGAATCCTTCTCAGACCGACTAGTTGAGCTTGCCTCTGTACAGCCTGAGTTACTGTTTACAGTTAGTCGGTCCAAGAACATTCATCGACCGACTAGTTGTGAAACTAGTCGGTCAGCATTTGTTCTTAGACCGACTAGTGTAACTTGTATTCAGCTACGTGCATTTCACTCTTAGTCGGTCAAAGAACACTCACCGACTGACTAGTTGGCAAACTAGTCGGTTGGCAAGTCTTCTTAGACCCACTAGTTCATGTTGCCTGGAACTCACTCTTTTGGCTGTCAAGCTGTTAGTCGGTCCATGTTGAATCACCGACCGACTAGTTGATGAACTAGTCGGTCAGTGATCCTTCTTAGACCGACTAGTCTGCTTCAGAAAAGAGCCGTTGGGATCTTTTTAAACTCGTTTTTCCTTGACCCTATAAATAGAATCCTGATTCATTTCTTGAAGGGGTGAAGCAATATATTAGAGATATTTTCAGATCAAAAGAGAAGAGCAATCAACTCTATTTCCAAGCTCTCTCTTCTCACAAGAATCTCTCCCTCAAGTTCTTGAGCCCTAAATCCTCAAGAGAGATTCTCTCCATTGTGAGCCATTCAAGCTAGAAGCTTGATTCTAGGTCACTATCTCCACCCTAGTTGCTGGTCATTTTCTTGAAGCTAGGGTTTGGTGCCATCTTCCTCCATCAAAATCCCCCTTGCCCTAATTTGGTAAGAATACTCAAGGCATATGTATTTTGTTGGTAAGCATTTCATTTCATTTACATTCGTTATTTGAATTGTATACTCTCGGTTGTGAGAGTTTGCGTGATCCCGGGTTGTGGGATTCACGGACATCGTTTGTAGTTAGTTTGCGCTTGCGAGGTTTTCGCAAGTGGGCATATTGGAATCTTGAGTTAGGGTTTCTAACTCAAGTATCCGGAGGGGATCCGGGTGGTTGAGACGTAGGATCACCGGGAACAAGTCGGGGAGACTTGGGTGGATCCGAACCCATTAAACCATTTGTTTGCGTTTGCATTTATTCTTGTTGATCGTTGTTATTCCGTATTGTTGTTTGCTAATTGCACGATAATTAGGAATAACTCTCCCTATTATTTAAAAGTACTATTCACCCCCCCTCTAGTACTTGTGCAGTAGCTATACTGGTCACTACAATTGGTATCAGAGCCAAGTTCAAAGCTACACATAGCCATAGTTGAGAGCTATGACGAACAACGACTACAACGTCTTCAAGAACCGCGATGGAGCTTCTTCAGTTATGGAAGGACTATCCTCTGTCAGGCCTCCACACTTCAACGGTACCAACTACGGGTACTGGAAATGCCGGATGCAAATTTTCCTCCGGAGCGCTTCACTATGGAGAGCCATCATGACGGAGTATGTCGAGCCTTCCGAAGAAGATTTCGCGAAGTGGACTCCAGCGGAGGTCACCGCGGAAGTAGCCAATGCCAAGGCAATGAATGCCTTGAATTGTGCGTTGGAGCCCGAGGACTTCAACAAGATATGCACATGTAAGAGTGCATATCAAATATGGAACCAACTCCTCATTTTGCACGAAGGATCGAGTACGGTAAAAGACTCTAAACTCGTCGTTGCTAACAAAGAATTTGAGTTGTTTCATATGGAGCAGGGTGAAACCATGAAGGAGTACTATGCTCGCTTCGTGGATATATCCAACGACTTGGAAGCTCTTGGGAAAACCTACACCCAAAAGGAGAAATGCTCAAAGATTATCGACGGTCTTCCATCATGTTGGGAAAAGCGTACCTTCGCCATCGAGGAAGGTAATGACATGAATAAATATACCGTCGTACAACTAATGGGTATCTTGTTGCCTTATGAGGTACGCAAGGATAGTAAGATCCGGATGAGGGAAAAGATGAAGGCGTACTTGAAGCAAGACGAGCCAAAGAAAAAGGCGATTGCCTTCAAGGCCGCTCCATCTACCGATGATGAAGAATCGGAAGACGAATTGGACATGGAATCCATTGCCCGTATGGCAAGGAAGTTCGATCGATTCTTCCGAAAAGGTAAATTTTTGAGTAAATCTAAAGTTATTTCGACTAATGCTTCTACTCCCGTGTGTTATAAATGCAACAAGCCAGGACACATCAAACCGGATTGTCCTCTCTACAAACACAAGGAGAAGGGGAAGGCATCTAAGTACGACAAGTCGAGAAAGCACAAGAAAGGGCTTGTTGGCACATTCACCGACTCCGAAGAGGATTCCTCAAGTGGAGAGTCGGATGATGGAAGAGTGGAGAAAGAAAAAATTTGCTTCATGGCTAATGATGAGGCAAAAAGTCAAAAGTCCTCCTTCGATGATAGCGAGGATGAAAGCGAGGATGGTAGCGAGGATGAAGGTGGAGAACCTACTATAGAAGAAATGAGGTTAGCTAACCAATAAATTTGGTCTAAATTTACTAAATTAGTAGATAGATATAATAAGACCAAAGATGATCATGTTAGCCTCCAAACCTCTCCTAAGTCTATCATCACCAACAATGACACCATTGTTGAGACTATCGCCAATGAGAAAGCAAGTTTGCTTACTCATAATGGCTTGTTGAGAAATGAGGTGAAGAACCTCAAATCTCAACTTGAGCATGTTCATTTTGAGAAATCGGATGAACACAAGATGTCGGATTTGACTTCTCAAAACTCAACCTTGAGTATTGAGAATAAGAATCTCAAATCTCGTGTTTATGCACTCACATCGTAAGTATCCACTTTGGATGCTTCGATGCATTCTCTCAAAGAGAAGTATGAGTGCACGTTAGGCCGTATCAATGATTTCAATAAAGGTAAGGGACATTTGGATAATATCCTAAATGACTTACTTCCGGCCAAACACCACATTGGCTTGGGGGTATAAGATGGGAGACTCATCCAAATCGTCTACAACCTTTGTTAGGCCTACTTCCGACGCCTCTACGAGTGGGAGCAAACACCCCATTGGTAGTTCTCCTACCAATAGTGCTTCCACTTCGTACACACCCCCGATTGGAAAGAAACCCACTTTGGGTGGACCTCCAAAGAGGGGTCATGCATTTTTGTACTCACATGCTATGTCACGTAGGAACACACATCCTACTCCACCGGTTCATATTAATGATGATTTTTATGCTCCGCACCCACGAGCACGTGCAAACACTCATATGAGACACCCACATGCACGTAATCATGCTCATGCACAACCTAATGCTTATGTTCAAACATCTCATCCACATGTGCAAGCCTACTCTCATAATCATCCTCATGCATACACACATCATCATACTATTGCTAGATCCCATGCTCCTAGGCCACATGCACCGCATAGAAATCAAACTTTTGTGCATGCAACCACTAGGAAGAGGATTCCCAAAATGTACACTATTTGGGGTCCCAAGAACACTAGCGATGATGCTATGAATGTTTATGTGAAATCATATATTAATGATGTTATTTTGAATGATGATTATGTTGGGAAGTCAAGTTCCTCTTGGACTTGGTTTTCGAAGGGTTAGTTCCTTTAACCCTTCAATGCTTGGTACCATGAGTTTATGATCTTGTTATGGGTACCAAGGCATATGTTTATAAAATTGATTTTGATTATATTAATTTATGGGTTACAATAATTTTTATTTCGTATTTCAAATTTGTTGTCTAACCCATTGGATCCAAAAGGATTTTTGGATACCAAAATGAAGTTTTCTAGGTTCAATCCGCTTTGGGATACCAACTCTACCAACTCCTCGATTTGCAAAGACTTTCATTCAAATGGAGTTGATGGTGCTTGATCGATGCACCAATGTAGGGGGAGCTTAATGTTGTAAGTATGATATTACATTTGGTATCCATGTGTGATTGTATGCATGCATAGATAGAATTTTTACATTGGTATCATTTTGTTTCCACTAGTATGCTAGGATTGTGTATGCCTAGTTTTATGGTGTTTTATTTTTTTTGGCATAACACTTTTCCGTATTACTTTTGATATCAATTCGATACTTTTGGTATGGGTATTCTCATTGCATTTTGGTCTCTGATATTGACTATCGTCGCTCGACGATTATCTTGATTTTATAGCTTTAGTTGTATGAAAACATAGAATTGTTTTCCATGCACTAATATAGCTACAAATGTTGATATTGGAGAATAAATTCCTTTCATCAATGCGTGAATTTACAATTGGTATTTTGATGACTTCATTTTTCGTTTTTCGACTAAGGTCTCTTTGGCACATCTTTAATATGTTTTGGTATTTTACTTTGGTGTCATTGGACCGAGGTCGTATTCTTTGACTCCCATGATTCATGTGTTATTTGGCCATGATTTGTTATCATTGACTCCCTCCCGCACTTTTTGGATTATGCCAAAGGGGAAGAGATATAATAATGGCATGTGCTAAATGATAGTTTAGCATGAATCTAATTTGATATGTTAGATTCAGGGGGAGTTAAGAAAATATAAATGTATTTCAAATTCGATAACTGGATTTGTATTTTTAATTTGCTCGCCTGATTGATGCATATGTTTACTATTTCATATGGAACTAATGTGTCATCAATGCAGGCGGAGTAAGTAAATTTCATTTAGTACATTATTATTGATTATTATTTATGTTGGTTTGTCATCACCAAAAAGGGGGAGAATGTTGAGTATTGATTCCCCGGATTTGGTTTTGATGATGAGCAAACATAAATATCGTGTTCTAACTATTTGTGAGCGCAGTTATGGAGATCATCGCCAAAAGAATACGTTCATCTTAAGCGATGTCTCAAGACTTCTCAATACGCGTGATCGTGTGCCTGAAGCTTCGTTTAAGCTCAAGGACCTTTATTGAAGTCAAGAATGAAGATTGAAGCTTATGAAGACGGATCGTCAAGGTTTATTTATAGTCTTCTAGCTTCTTTACTTAGAATGTTAAGCCTTGAGTAGGACTTACATTATAATCTTCATTTCGCTCATATCTTAGAGCTAGGATTATCTTAGAAGCCATTAGAAACTTTCCCGAAGCCTATCGCTTCTTCCCTCGGCTTCTAGTGCATCTTAGTTGGTTCAAGTAGAGTCACCAACCGACTAGATGACAATCTAGTCGGTCGGAAACTCATCATGAACTGACTAGATGTCCTAACTCATTTCAGCTCAGCCATGTCGATCAATTATTCAGTCAAAGAAGGTTCACCGACCGACTAGATGACGATCTAGTCGGTTAGGAATCCTTCTCAGACCGACTAGTTGAGCTTGCCTATGTACAGCCTGAGTTACTGTTTACAGTTAGTCGGTCCAAGAACATTCATCGACTGACTAAACTAGTCGGTCAGAATTTGTTCTTAGACCGACTAGTGTAACTTGTATTCAGCTACGTGCATTTCACTCTTAGTCGGTCAAAGAACACTCACCGACTGACTAGTTGGCAAACTAGTCGGTTGGCAAGTCTTCTTAGACCAACTAGTTCATGTTGCCTGGAAATCACTCTTTTGGCTGTCAAGCTGTTAGTCGGTCCATGTTGAATCACCGACCGACTAGTTGATGAACTAGTCGGTCAGTGATCCTTCTTAGACCGACTAGTCTGCTTCAGAAAAGAGCCGTTGGGATCTTTTTGAACTCGTTTTTCCTTGACCCTATAAATAGAATCCTGATTCATTTCTTGAAGGGGTGAAGCAATATATTAGAGATATTTTCAGATCAAAAGAGAAGAGCAATCAACTCTATTTCCAAGCTCTCTCTTCTCACAAGAATCTCTCCCTCAAGTTCTTGAGCACTAAATCCTCAAGAGAGATTCTCTCCATTGTGAGCCATTCAAGCTAGAAGCTTGATTCTAGGTCACTATCTCCACCCTAGTTGCTGGTCATCTTCTTGAAGCTAGGGTTTGGTGCCATCTTCCTCCATCAAAATCCCCCTTGCCCTAATTTGGTAAGAATACTCAAGGCATAGGTATTTTGTTGGTAAGTATTTCATTTCATTTACATTCGTTATTTGAATTGTATACTCTCGGTTGTGAGAGTTTGCGTGATCCCGGGTTGTGGGATTCATGGACATCGTTTGTAGTTAGTTTACGCTTGCGAGGTTTTCGCAAGTGGGCATATTGGAAATCTTGAGTTAGGGTTTCTAACTTAAGTATCCGGAGGGGATCTGGGTGGTTGGGACGTAGGATCACCGGGAACAAGTCGGGGAGACTTGGGTGGATCCGAACCCATTAAACCATTTGTTTGCGTTTGCATTTATTCTTGTTGATCGTTGTTATTCCGCATTGTTGTTTGTTAATTGCACGATAATTAGGAATAACTCTCCCTATTATTTAAAAGTACTATTCACCCCCTCTAGTACTTGTGCAGTAGCTATACAGGTCACTACAGTATTCCTATGTCCATTAACACCCACTGACTCCGGAAGCACTAAGCTCGCAACGATTACTCCCGACATTTCATCCTGCCATTCTCACGCGCTAGGAATCAATGTCTACGCTAGGGGTGTGAGCTGTGGCTAGGGGATCAAATGCCAGTTTTATTTCCCCTTGGCCCTACGGTCAAAGGTGGTCTTTCTCCCGCCAATGACAATAAAATGCCCTGCGTAACCATCTAAATCCCAATATCCTATCGAAACTCTAATCCTATGGTCGTTCAAGGGAGAACCCATGAAGGGGTTTGCACCAATGCCCCAGATTAGGAAACTACTCACAATTCATCGCAAGAAATCCAATAACACGAAATTCAGCCATCAAGATTAAGATCAAGTAATATAAAAGAGAAGCAAATAATAGTATTCAAGCAATATCAAAGTATCAAGTCGATTGGAGAACTTACAAAACAAAATAAATTAGCAGCCGCCAAAATCCCAAAAAAACGCTTAAGAAAAAAGGTGATCTGTTTCTGGAAAAACCTATGGCTATATATAATAAGCGTCCAACCGATCGATTGAAGCCTCAACCGATCGGTTGAGACAAGCATTGAACCAGTCTGCAGCCTTTGAGATACTTCACCCGATCACTGAACCGATCAGGTGATGTCGTTGGATCCTTGAGCTCGTGGAGAAATGCTACAGGTGAACCGATCGGTTGACAAGTCAACCGATCAGTTAGAATTCAGCTCCAAAAACAGAGAACACTGTGGCATCCAATCGATCATAGAACCGATCGGTTGTAATCTTCTTCATTACTTACTCCTGATCGGGTCTGATATGCGTGCACGAACCGATTGGTTGGAACTGTCCAACCGATTGGTTGAGGGCTGATACATGCTATAACTTGACGTTTGGCCCTCAGGTTCTCGTGCGGCACCTTTCGTTTCTTCGGGGACTCATGATATTTGCTTTATATGTCTCCCTGCGCTGGCAATCTCCTGCAAGTTCACGTAAACATAAAGAAAGTGGAAAGAAAATAAAAATCACAAAGGAATAGATACGAAACAACGGAAAACAACGGAAAATCACGGAGAAGACTTGCGTGAATATATAAAATATAAACGCACGTCAAGGACACATCCATTCATGAGGATCCCGAGCATTATTCTCCTCCTTTTGAGCTACCGCGGCCACCTCCACCTTCTACAGAGGCTGAGCATCCATCAGAGGACCACCCTTCCACTGACACCGAGGACTATCCCTTGGAGCTTATGGTTCCCATTCAAGGAGATCTCTTTATCCCTTTGTTTCTTACATTTGATTCCCCTCCAGTGTATGATGTTTACTATGATTCAGATTTTGACGACTCATTACACATTTTGCAGGATACACAAACATACGATCAAGAGGCATGATGGGACGTATACGAGGAGGAGAGCGAGGAGTTAGCACCCATGTATGCTATTGAATATGATCAGGAGGTGCGATGGGATAAGTCTGACGGTGATGAGGAATTGCCTGATGAGACCCATGCTTATATGCCAAAGCTATCTGAACAACCTGAGGCGAACAACGAACAGTTTATCGACGTGGTGCACGAGAGTAGAGATTTATTTCCAGGGAAGTGTTGTCAACCGTCTTTAATTTTAAATATTTATGTTGATGACCCTCTTTGGAATACATTTACTTTGGGGAAGAATTATCCACATCAGATTGATGCGGCTTATCCCTTACAGGGTATAGGTGGAGTCCTTGGAGAGGTGCTGGGAGCCGCATTGCTGGAGTCTGATGGAGTCCGTGGACACATGCACCTGGCGGAGCCACGGAAGGAGCAGTTGGAGCAGTTGCCTGCACTGGAAAAGATATTGGATTCACTTTTGCTATAGGTGATATCAATCCAGTAGTGTAGTATTTTGTGCTTTCAACAAACACGAATCCTCTCGACAGCTAGAGGACCGTATAGGTTTGCTTGAATAAATATCACCTCATATGACGGCACTAAAAATCTTTTACACCCTAACCCATTATATATATTAATTGCCCTCTTCACATTTTGATATATCCCACCATTTTGCTCACCACCACCGAGCATTTCTTTCAAGTGAAACCTTACTTTCTTATTCGTTTGACTTGATCTCGCTGCATGAAGCCGTGAAATTTTTGATCAAGTCATTTGAATATGATTGTTTGGTATAAGCTTGGAGGAAGGTGCTCTCATGCATCATTGTATTTGCATGTAGTTGCATAAGTATTTCATGTCATTCATTTCATCATTTTTTATTCACCCCATTATTATTATCGTTGTTCCTCATATTATTCCATTATGATCACACTGAGGACAATGTGAAGTTAAATCTTGGGGGAGTGCATTTCCATGCAATTTAGTTGCACTTTTACTCTATGTCAAGGTTTTTTTAGAATTTTTCAAAATTTTTGCATCATCTTTTTGATTTTTCCATCTTATTTTCCTTTTACGTGTGTTCATGCATCATATTGTGTGCTTGTTTTTTTTCCTCTCTTTTACTTTTATTTCTTTATTTTATTTTCTCTTATTCTGCTAGATGAATTTTGTATGATGATATCTCTTATTGCTTTAGCAACCATCACGATGCTTATTATTCCATGCCATGCTTCTTAGAGTATTCCATAGTCTTGCTATTCACATGTGCTTGCAAATCTATTTCTCTTGATGATTCCTCTATATGAATGCATGATATTAATTGAAGCTGAATGTATGAATTAGTGTTTATTATGCTTTTGTTTGAAGTGCACCAAGATTCACGCATCAATTGTATATCGGAAGCATATGCCTTATTGTCTTATTCACCTTCTGTTGCATGCCTGATATGATTGTACCCTTAACTGCTTGACTTCACTATTTATTGAAATGATTGAGAATATCCATGCTTACATATGAGTTTAGTTGATGTATTATCTTATTGAACCATTTGTGCACATCTTAGAGTGAACCGAGCGTTACACCATTTCCTTCTCCACAAATATCTTTTATTCTCTACATGTCACTTGAGTTCACCTCCGAAAGCTACTTATATCGAATCTATTTTCCAAAAATCCCTACAAAAGAAAAGGTTAGCTTCAAAAAGTATAAAAAGCCAAAAAGGAGCCAAAACCAAAATTACAAATCAAATAGCTCCCGCAAAAGTCCAAAAAGAAAAATGAGAAACAAAAAGTTCAAAAAGAAAAAGAAAAAAATTTCTCTATCTCATTATTAGAGCCACAAAATACTTGGAAAACCCAATGCAAAAATCCCATTTTCCACTATCATATTCCTTTAGATGCGATGCCTCAAGCTAAGCTTGGGGGCTGAATTCATTTGACTATATGAGTCAGTACGACATTAGAGTGGAGAGGTGCACGAAAGGAAAAGTTTGATAATACTGAGACTTAGCGAATTACTTTAGCTATGGAGATTTCTTATGAATTGATAATGTGAATGACATGTCTCTTATTCCATACTCTATTGCATGCTTGATGATATGCTTCGGTTATAACTCTTGATTAAAAAGTGCATCGCCAACACTTGTATATTAAATTCTATGAAAGCATGATGTGGATATGAATTGATTGTATGAATTTAGAGAGTCCTTTTTATTGTTCTTAAAAACTTGCAAGTACCATGTTTAAGTAAGATATGAAATCTTTATAGCAAGTGATTCTTATTTTCTGAGTTGTCGTGATGTGTAGCTTATGGCTTGAGATCTGAGGGAATAATCTAGCGACCCCCTCCACTTCGTATTCTTTTTATTTCATTTCATTTCCTTTGTCTTCATCTCCCGAGTAAGAGGTAAGCTTGGGGGATTTTGATCGGTCCATATTTTACACCTTTCTCTGCATGTTTGCACGCCATTTCGATTGCTCATATTGTGTTTTCATGATTATTTGATGATATTGCGTTACTTTTCACTATTTCTTGTTTTTGTCGGATTTCAGGAAATATAGAGCAATCGGGAGCTAAAATGAGCTTAAGGGACTTGTACGCGTACAAGAGCATCGCTCATGGCCTTATTGAGGAGCAAACCGCGCTGAACGATGAGCGAGAGACGAAGAAGATCGATAGAATCATCGTGGAGGCGAGGATAAGAAGGAAGGAGTCCAGAAACGGGCCACTCAGCCGAGTCACGCTAGTCACTCGCCCGAGTGAAGCAGCGAACTCGGCCGAGTACGACTGGTACAAAGAACATCTGCCTGACCTGAGTTCTACAATGCACTCGGCCGAGTGGTGAATTCCACTCGGCCGAGTAGAGAACTCCACTCGCCTGAGTGAGTCAGAATTTCTGAAGGAAATCAAAGCGAACTCTCTGGAATTCTGGGGAGCACATCAGAAGACCCACTCGGCCGAGTGATGAATCCTACTAGGCCGAGTGACGCAGAGCACCAGAGTGCCCAAACCCCGAATTCAAAGCAGACTCTTTGGAATTTTGGAAGAACGTCAGAAGACCCTACTCAGCCGAGTAGAGAAGTCCACTCGCCCGAGTGAAGAATCCCACTCGGCCGAGTGACGTCGATGACACGAGCACCCAGATTTTCCGACAGCCTCCCACTCTTTTGAAATTTTCTATCATTTCAGTGGGAAAATTATTTTTCTCATATTTTGTATGGATAGTAGACTTCATGGCGGTTCCAACTCCACTAAGAACGCGCCAATCAGAGGTCAGATGAAATCTGAAGAATTTCTGCAAGTTGATGCTGCAGTGCTGAAATTTCCGCTTGGCCGAGTCATATTCCCACTCGGCCTAAGTGACTGCGGGCCCAGAACTTAAGTTGCGGCCAGAGCTGTCTTTGGGCGTGAATTTCAGAGGTTTTCTAGGGTTATTTGCTAGGGTTGGGGGGGGGGCTATATAAGAGGTTTATAGCCGTCATTAGAGGTGAGTTCCATGATGTTTTCTTAGGGATTATTTCAGAGGTTAGGCCATGCCCAAGGCCCCCCTCTTGGATCGAGAAGCTTGTATTTGGATTGGATTTCTTCATAAGAGATAAGTATCTTTGTTCTTGTTATTTTGAATCCTTGATATCTTTTTGTATGCAAGCTATGTTTTTTATTGGTTCACAAATCGTTATTGCTATGCTTGAGTAGATTCGCTGTTCTAGGGCACGGGGATGAACCATATGGATTCGATTTTAGAATTGTGATGAATGTGTTCATATGTTACTAGAATTGCTAAAGGGGTTAGGTTGTGATTGATTTATTACGGATAGCTAGGAATTTTCATTGATTTGGGGTTTGCAAGAGATTGGATTCCTATCGATGGGAAGGCCTAGATATTCGAATTAGGTTTATAATCGAAATCCACTAGACTTGGTTTGCAAGAGATTGGACCAAAGCTAGCATGTTTATTATAAATCTATACCCATATTTGTTTGCAAGAGATTGGATGAATACGAACTATCACAACCTAGATTGTAACTCGAGTTTGCACGAGAGTGGGTTTGAGGTGCGATTGGACGATGATGTCGATCTTCATGCTATCGGCTTATGTTAGGGTTTGTACGAGAGTGGGCCCTAATCTAGGTTGCTATAGACCGACAATAGCGCGAGAGCGTGAGCTTGGTTCTATATTCAGTTACGACTAGTTCACCTCAACACAAGTCTAGTAATATTGAGATTCACTATTTACAATGATGTATGACGATCTGTAGTGGAGATTTCCTAGCCCTATACACTGTTATTATATTGTATTTGAATCGATATTTGACAAGCATCTTTATCACCGACACCACATCCACCACCATTTCCATTATATCATACCATAACCATCTCCACCAATAATACATTCATCGTCAAACCAACCTAGGATAGATTGGAGCCAACACCACCTCCTCAAGTTCGATAGCCGCTCGCCACTACACCGTACGCTTGCGGTAAGACTACAATCATTTTCTGGGCGTATATATGGGGATGATCAGTTATGAATTACCATGCAATTAAACTCAGTTTAAGGTGAACTTGTCGCAACTAATTGGAGAACCGGCGCACGCTATCGCGCTATGCATGTCTATAGCAATTTTAACTAGAGCATCGCTGTCGCGCAAGCCTAGTTCAAACCACTAGCATTAAGACCGACAATTGTTTCCATTCCCAACTCAAGCTCGCTTTCGCACAACTTGAGTTCGGATCTAGATCCTGATGGTTCGTATCCGTTTCACCGACGTGCAAACGAATATGATTATAGGATCACAATAAAAATGCTAGCTTTCATCGCTGTCGCGCACCAAATCTAGAGAATTTCGATTGTAAATCTAAATCGAATATCTAGGGATTTCCTTAGATCAAGATCATGTTTCGAGCTCTCAAGATCCAAGAGAAATCTCTATCTATCCGTAGTAAATTAATCAAGATATAACCGTTCTAATAAGTCTAATGTCATAGCAACCCAGTAGCAATCGCAAATCCTACTTTAGATCCATAAGGTTCATCCCTTTGCCCTAGAACAAAGGAGCTACTCACAAATCATAATAGAAACAAGAATTAAAGCCAGATCGATGATAGAATTCATAGCAAAACTCAGATCTAACAAGAGATATAGCATAAAAATTAAAGCTTGCAGGAGATCAAGACAAACCAATTTGCGTATAAGCTTCAATAATAAAAATTCAGATCCAATTCTTCAATCTTTCGTTAATACAAAATCTTTTCTAAAATTTAAAACTAATTAAAATTGCTAAGGAGTCTCCCCTAGTCTCCCTTGGGGTTAGAGACAAAACTGGGCTTAAATACATGCCCAAAAAACCCAAAAAATCCAGACCAAACTTCCCCTGCACAGCCAGAAACCTTAGTTTTCAAGACTGGCTGTTGGCGCTACTCGGCCGAGTGAGAATCTCACTCGGCCGAGTGAGAATCTCACTCGACCGAGTGCCAAAGCTATGGAACAGACAGCGATATTCACGTTTAGGCGCTCATGTCACTCGGCCGAGTAGGATTTCTCACTCGGTCGGTTATGACAATCTGCTGATCCCTCCAAAAATATAGAAGTCGCCTTGGATTTCTTCAGAATCTTTGCCTCCACTCGGGAGAGTGGAGTTCTTACTCGACCGAGTAGAAGTTACCAGTTGATCGAGTACATTTAGGCACTCAGGCTGGAAATGATCTTCGTATTAGCGTTACTCGACCGAGTAAGCTGCTTCACTCGGCCGAGTGAGCTGCGTCACTCGGCCGAGTGACCTGTTTTTGAACTCTTTTCTTCTCCTCCTTGCTTCCTCGTCGATTCTTTTGACGTTCTTCTTCTTCCACTCATCCTCCAACGCCATTAGCTCTCCGATATGATCATGGGCGATGCTCCGGCATGCGTGTGAGTACTCTAGGCTTCAAATTGCTTCCGATTGCTCCATATCTCCTGAAATTAGATGAAAACCAAGAAATAGTGAAAAGCATCGAAATATCATCGAATAATTGTGAAAAGCACGATATGAGCAATCTAAATGGCATGCAAATATGTAGAAATAAATTGTAAAATATGATCTTATCAAAATCCCCGAAGCTTACCTCTTACTCGTCCTCGAGGAAGATGAGTAAAGAGACGAACTTGGCGAATAAAAATAAAGAAAAAAGAATGAAAGAAAAAGAAGATGAAGAGGTGAAGGTGCTAGATCATTCTCTCAGAATTCGGAGTTGCATACTCAAATAGCACGAACAATGAATATAAACATGCTAACGCTTTTTTACTTTGATATCATTTCATATAGGTGATTTTGATAGAAAAACTAAGAACATCGAGAATCATATAAAATATGAAATCATTTTAGAATCAACATCGTCTTTGGCATATAAACGATATACATAATCATGGATCACATACTTTTCAATTGATCGCTTTCTACTTGGAGTATAAGAGATATCACGCAATTCAAGTCGATAGGAATAGAAAAAGATGGTTTTCATGAATTTCATTCCAATTTTCAATTCATATATGTCGTTATACTCTAAGTAATCTCCTTAAGTATAAAAAATTACCTAGATTAGGTTATCATGCACATATAGGTAGTCACTCTCTCACACGTTATTGGATCCCCTCCCCCAAGCTTAGCAATAAGCGTGGTGGCATCAAATATAAAAATACGACTTTTTCCCATATTTTTGTACCTCCAAATGAATAAAAGGAAAATAAGAAGGAAAGAAATAAGAGGGGATTGTGTATATACAATGTGACTTCCTTTTTGTTTCTCTTTTCTCTTTTTCCCTCTTTTTGTGTGTGTTTTTTTTCTTTTTTATATATACACAAGAACAATCCCAAATAAGATAGAAAGATATACATATATATTTTCTTTAAGATTTTGGGATTCATGGAGCTTATTCTTTTTAGCATGGGAAAGATGCAAATATAGGATTCACTAAGGGGAGATTCACCAATGACTATAAGTATAGAAATGATGTTCAAGATATGTGAAGAAAGAAATATATATAATGCTCGGTTCACTCCTTTTGTATGTGCATAACAACTTCAGTAGGGTAATATAATCACTCAGTTTGATGACAAAAAGTAAACTAATCTAATCATATCAAATGATAATCATTCATTCAACCTGGAAGTTCAATACATATTTCCTGCAAAAAGAAGTGATAATATAGATGCAAAGCGGTACTCCAAGTATAGGCAATCAACGCATGAAGCTTGGTGTGTTTTCTACGAAGAGTATACAATAATAATTCCCAGACTCAGTTAACGCCAAAATTTCATTCATAAGCACATAATAAACGATGGAAGTTCTTTTTCTCAAATGCATAGCAATATATCGCCTATGATATCAGAAATAAAAATGATAGCATGGCAAGAGAATACGTGCATAAGAGCAAGGCAAACTCCAAGCTATAGTCATCATAGGGAATTCATCTCTAGCAAGGAAAATAAAAAATAAGGATGAAAATAAAAACTAACTATACATATGCAAGTCACTCCAAAAGTACGAAAATCGTGATGCATGGCAATAAAAAAAATGAAAAAGTGAGTGAAAATAAGTGAAAAATAAAGAAAGGTGAAAATAAAGGTGAAAAATGAAAGAAAAATAAAAAAGTGCGTGTGTACACTCACTCTCCCAAGCTAAACATCACATTGTCCTCAATGTCCTACGTGTGGCACTAGGACATATAAGACATGGGTGGGTGGGTGTGGATTCATGCATGATGCAGAATAAAAGGAAAATAAAGAGAGTAAAATATGGCATGATATATGCAGATGATGAATGCAACAAGCAAGCAAATGATGGATGCATGATGGTAGATGGCATATGCGAAATCTATGCAAAATGTGGCCCAGAAATACGTACTCTCCCCCAAACTTATATACATATATATAGTGCCCTGCAAAATGTGATCAAAACATATGAGCCAGCAAAATGATGGCAAAATGATGGGGTGAGAGGTGGAGCAAAAATATGGCAGGTATCCAGAGTGTGTGCCTAGACTGGTGGTGCATCGCCATCACCTCCCTGTGATGGGGGTGGTGGCGAAGGTGCAGGCTCCTGAGGGGTGGGCCGGGCTGGTGGTGTTGGAAGCTGCTGCAGGCGAGCTAAGATCTGGTTCAGTGTGAGCTGAATACCAGGGATCATGGCAACACGGGCCTGAATTTTTTTTATTATAAGGCTCGATGAGATTTTTCAAATTTTCATAGTCGGCTGGGTCGATGACTCGGCCGAGTAGTACTTGTCACTCGGACGAGTGGGACGTTCTACTCGGTCGAGTGAGGAATGGAACAGAGTGTGTGTTTTTGGTAGTTTGTCGCAGTCTGGTACTCGGGCGAGTAGACTTAGTCACTCAGACGAGTGGACTAAGTACTCGGCCAAGTATATAGACTTTGTAGAGCATTAATTTAGAGCAGTTTGGTATCAGATTCACTTGGTCGAGTGCCGAGTGGCATATAATCCCAGGGGGTTTAGGACTTCCTTGTCAGTGAGCCACTCGGGCAAGTGGCTTCTCCAGTCGGGCGAGTGACTATATCAATCGGCCGAGTAGGCTGTCTGATTCAGCTCCCTACTCTCTGTTTTCTTCCAGATGATGTTTCTTCCTCCCCCGTTAGTTTCTTCCTTCCTTAGATATTCGAGCACGTCCCTAGAGCTGCTCTTCATCGCCATGGCCACCCTCCATTGGATGGTGTCCACATCTCTTCTTCATGCAATGAAAAATGTTGCTCGTTGTCAGGATTTTTCCTAAGTATCTTGATTCTCTAAAAATTCTAAAAAAAAATTGAAATTCAACTAGCATAAAACTAAGGTAGAACATCGGGTTGCCTCTTGATAAGCTCTCATTTAAGGTCTTGAGCTCGACCCCTTAGGATTTAGCGATTAGTGCGTGATGTTCGGCGTATAAGAGATGCGCATGTCAAACTTTCTAGGGAGGACATGTGGGTTCAGATGTTGCGCTTCATTAGATTCCTTCAGGTGTGCCTCTAATCGGTCCATATTTTACACCTTTTTTCTGCATATTTGCATACCATTTTGATCGCCCATATTGCGCTTTTCATGATTATTTGACGATATTGAGTTGCTTTTCACTATTTCTTGTTCTTGTTAGATTTCAGAAAATATAGAGCGATCGGGAGCATAAATAAGATTAAGGGGTTTGCACGCGTGTCAGAGCATCGCTCATGGCCTTATTAAAGAGCTAACAGTGCTGGACGATGAGCGGGAGAAGAAGAAGATCGATAGAATAGACGAAGAGGCAAAGAGGAGAAGAGTTGCTTCCAGAAACTGGCCACTCGGCCGAGTAACAAAGTCCACTCAGCTGAGTGAAGAAGCATACTCGCCCGAGTACAACCGATACAAAAACATCTCATGCCACAATGTACTCGACCGAGTGGATATTTCCACTCGGCCGAGTAGAGAACTCCACTCGCCCGAGTGAGTCAAAATTTCTGAAGGAAATCGAAGCAAACTCTCTGGAATTGTGGGAAGCACAGCAGAAGACACACTCAGTCGAGTAGGAAGTCCACTCGACCGAGTGATGAATCCCACTCGGCCGAGTGACGCAGAGTGCCAGAGTGCCAAAACCCCCCAACTTCTCTGTTTTTGTTTTTATTTGGATCTGGCACTCGGCCGAGTGAGATTTCCGCTTGGCTGAGTAGCGCCGCCAGCCTGTGTCGAAAACTAGGGTTTTGAGCTGCGCAGGGGCAATTCTGTCAGGATTATTTGGATGTTTTGGGCATGTATTTAAGCACAGTTTTCATCTTAGCTTAGGGAGAGACCAGAAAATAGATTTTAGGTGAATTCTAATTGTATTTGAGCTTTGGAGATGGAAGAACTCAGATCTGTTTTGTATATTCCTTTTGAATATTGCACTTTTATGAATTGTTTTCTTCTAAATCTGAATTGCAATATGTTTTCCAACATTGATTTTGTTATTGCTTTAATGAATTGTGAGTAGATTCGTTGTTCTAGGGCATAGGGATGAACCCTATGTATCTAATTTCAGATTTGTGATGAATGGATTTCTATGTTGCTAGAATTGATAGAAGATTAGGTTGTGATTGATTTATTACGAATAGCTAGGAATTTCCATTGCTCCAGAGTTTGCAAGAGATTGGGCTCTGATTGATGGGAAGGCATAAATATTCGGTTTAGATTTATAATCGAGATTCACTAGATTTGGTTTCAAGATATTGGACCAAAGGTAGCATTTTTATTATAAGTCTATACCCATATTCATTTGTAAGAGATTGGACGAATACGAGCTATCACAATCTAGATCGTAACTCGAATTTACACGAGAGTGGGCTCGAGGGGCGACTGAACGATAATGTCGATCTTATTGCTAGTAGCTTAGGTTAGGGTTTGCACGAGAGTGGGCCCTAATTAAGGTCGCTATAGACCAGCAATAGCACGCGAGCATGAGCTTGGATCTCTATTTAGTTACGACTAGTTCACCTCTATCCAAGTCTAGTAACATTGAGATTCATGATTCACAAGGATTCATGATAATCCATAGCGGGGATTCCCTGGCCCTAGACATTTTATAATATTAAATTTGAACTATTAACTGAATGATTGTGACATCAACATTCCAAATATCGCCTTTCCAACAATAGCTTAGTGATTAAGATAGAGTACCGTCATTAGTCCCTCCTCGTGTTCGATACCCGCTCGTCACTACATCGTGCGCTTGCGATATAACTACAATTGTTTTTCGGGTGTATATCCGGGAGCGATCAGCATCCTCTCTAATGGTGGGGGGGATGGCTCCCCTAAGCTTGAGCTCTTGTCATCTTTCTTATTTCCCGGAGGTGGAGATGTATTCACAGGTGGCGCTTTCTTCTTGTGCTTCACCTTAGAGAGCTTGCAGAGCGCTCTAATCCTCACAACATCAGCATCGTTCTTCTCTTCCTCGGTGAGAAGATCCGGTGGGTCTCCAATAGTAGCACCTTCTTCAAAAATTGGCTCTCCATCAATGTTATCTAGGTGCAAAGATCCAACGGCATATAGCACGACATCATCAATGACCTCATCTAGTAGGTGTGAAAAACTTTGAGTCGATGCCTCTCCTAGCTAGATACTTTCACTTCATCGATAGGATCTCCTGTGGAGTAGTGCTTAAGTCATTGTCCGTTAACTTTAAATGGTACCATGTCGTTTCCTTCTATCTCAAAAGCTCATCCCGGATGCATGTGGTGGAGGGTGAATGGCCCCGACCACCGTGATCTGAGCTTCCCGGGAAAGAGTCGGAGTCTCGAGTTGTATAGTAAGACCTTATCTCCAACCTTGAATTGCCTCACGGTAATGCGGGCATAGTGAAAGAGTTTGGTTCTTTCTTTATAGATTCTAGAGCTCTCATAGGCGTCCCTTCTAATCTCATCGAGCTCATTTATGTCCAGAAGATGTCATATCGTCGCGCTCTTGTAATCATAATTTATAGTTTTAATATCCCAATAAGCACGATGCTCCAACTTCACCGACAAATGCCATGCTTTCCCATATACTAGCCGGTATGGGGTGGTACCAATGGGGGTTCGAAAAGCCGTACGGTATGCCCATAGTGCATCGTTCAACTTCATGGACCAATCCTTTCTTGACCTATCCACCGTCTTCTCTAGGATTTGCTTGATTTCCCTATTCGACACTTCCACTTGCCCACTTGTTTGAGGTTGATAAGCCAAACCAACCTTATGATGCACTTCGTACTTTTTTAGCATGGCTTCGAACTTGCTCTCTATGAAATGGCTACCTCCATCGCTTATCAATGTTATTGGTACTCCAAAGCGGGGAAATATGTTTTGCGAAGAACTTGGAGACCACTCTCGCGTCATTGGTTGAAGTAGCAATAGCTTCCACCCATTCGAAACATAGTCGACGGTCAACAATATATATTTGTTTCCTTTGCTGGATGGAAAGGGTCCCATGAAATCTACTCCCCAACAATCAAATAGCTCAATATCTAAGATAGGTTTCATCGACATCTCTTTCCGCTTGGATATGTTTCCCGTCCTTTGGCATCTATCACACTTTTTGACGAACTCATATGTGTCCTTGAACATAGTGGGCCAAAAGAATCCGCATTTCAACATCTTCGCGGTGGTTTTGGAAGCGGACACATGTCCTCCGCATGGCATGTCATGGTAATGTGAGATGATGAAAGTAGCCTCTTCTTTCGAGCTGTTATTGACGGCGATAGAGAAGAGGATGCTGAAGAGTCCACTAATGATGAGGAGAAGACAGATCCACCATCCATCACGCCTACTACAACACAGTCTCCTGTTGATGCTGCAAAGGACAAAGCTAGCTGACCACCCCCGCCATATCCACAGAGGTTGGCCATGGCCAAGATGGAGAGGAAATACTCCAAATTCACGGAGTTGCTGAAGGGAATCCATTTGAATATCCCGTTCATGGATGCTATTACGGAGATCCCCATCTATGCCAAGTTTTTAAAAATCTGATCAAGGGAAAGAGGAAGCCTGAAGAGATAAAGGTTATGGAGGACTTCACCTCCGTTATAAAGAATCATCTCCTCTGGAAGCTAGGGATCCGGGGAGCTTCACTGTGCCATGTTCCATTGGAGGGATGCCCATCAGTCGAGCTTTGATTAATCTAGGGGCTAGCATCAAATTGATGCCCCTCTCTATATTTGAGAGATTGCAGACCGGAAGCGAACTAGAGCCAACGAATATGTCCATCCAGCTTACAGACCATTCAATCACTTACCCGGTAGGCATAGCCAGGGATATCATTCTCCAGAGACCCCCTGGGTTATGTGTTCCCGTTGACTTCGTCATCATGAACATGCCTGAGGGAGGGAGCTCCCAGCTTATACTCGGCCGCCCCTTCACGGCGACGGCTGGTGTTTTGATTGATGTCCGAGAAGGGACTCTCTCGCTGAATGTGGGGAACATCGAAGCTAAATTCAGGCTGCAGAAGCCGATGAGAGAGCGTGCTCATGAGGAAGGGGCTAGCTATTTGGAGCTCATAGAGAATGAAGCTGTAGAAGATTTCATTTTTGAGGGGGCCATGAAGGACCCCGTGAGAGCAGGTATCCACGATGACGGCGACCCAATCTACCACAAAGCATTCGTCGCCTACATTCGAGTGTTGGATGAGGAACTTTTAAATTATTCTCCAAATCGTGAAGAGTCGGAGGCCATAGGCTACCCGAGGGAGAAGCTTAAAGTAGGCGGATATCAAATACCGCCAGATTGCATCATCCGAATGAACGACGAGCAAAATCCACGCGCACCAAACGACAATTGATAAATCAAAGGGAGTCAAGCTCAAGACTAAAAACGAGCGCTTATTCGGAGGCAACCCAATTTTTTGTATCTCAGACTATCTTTTTCAATTTCTTGTTTTAGCCTACCTATTTTAGAAAACCAAACAAAAATGTTATTTATTTCCCGTAAAAGTATAAAACCACAAAAATTTGTTGAGTTCTTCCTTTGTACAGGTTGGACATGAGAAGGCACGCAAATCGACATTTCAAACGGAAGGAGGCTAGATGAGAGCACCAGATGTGAGGAGAAACCTAAAGAAAATGGAGCAAACGGAAGATACAGGTGACTCGACCGAGCAGCTACACTGCTCAGTCGAGTAGCGCAGGGACGACGATAAAGAGCAAAAATATTACTCTGTCTACACGGCCGGAGCAGCATCTGCTCGGTCTGAGTAGACAATGACTCGACCGAGCATCCTACTGCTCGGTCGAGTATGACAGGCTCTTGAATATGTGGAGAAACATCACTCTGTCTGCACGGCCCGAGCACACCCTGCACGATGCAAGTGATATCTGCTCGCCCAAGCATCATACTGCTCGGCCCGAGTGGATAAGGGAGTGCTCTTAACATTTTTATTTTCTTGTCCGACTCAACCGAGCAGCTTCGATTGAGTAGCTCCACTGCTCGATCGAGTCGGTCCACCGTATTATGTTGGGCCCCACTCCCAAACGAGTTGGGTTTTTAACCCAACTCATTTTTATTTTCACCTTAAGCACTCATAAATTACCTAAGTTCTAAAAGTTTTTTACCCTAAGCTGCCCAAGATCTCCCTCACCCCCTGATCGATCTCCCTCATCGTCGCTGTCTTCCACCTCCCGCACCGCCGCTTGCGCCACCCAGCCAGTCGCCCACCTTCGGTCAGTCGCCCACACTATTTCTCTCTCTACTCTCTGCCCCTCCCTCTCTGACGAGCTAAAAAAGGAGGCCATTCTCTGCCCACTATGGTCGGTCGAGCGGCCTACCCCGCTCGATCGAGCGACATCCTTTCCCTAATCTTGAAGGTGAAGCCCCAAGATGCAGCTCGGCCGAGCGGCCCCTTCTCCAAGCGCCTGACGGGAACTAACAAGGGACACGCTCGATCGAGCGGCTACGCCGCTCGACCGAGCGCGTCATCGACAACCACAAAAAAGGCGTTTAATGGGTTTCGGGGCGGATTTTTTGGGAATCCTGCAACTTACTGTGTTTTGTATATAAGTAAACGTTCTTATTAGATTAGGAGGTTTTTAATTTCCAGAGAACTCTTGAGCCACCGTTAGGGGGGGATAGAGCTTTAGTATGGGTTTCCTTCAATCTATTTCTTGTTAAATGGTTTGAACTTCTTAATTTTTATATATTCTGTTTATGCATTTCATTCTCTTCGTATTGATATTAGTTTTGTTATGCTTGCTAAGTTTTTGATGAACTTCTCCATTTCACCCATTGTTATGGCTATTGCAATGCTAGAGTAGTGTGATTCTAGGGCTTAGGGATGAACCCTAGGACCCTAGGGATTGGATGTTAGGTCAATCTCAGTTGGACCAATCTAGGGTCGCTCTATGGTAGTTTTAACATGGGTTTTGGGGGATTAGCCTCAGAATTGAAGGATTGCGAAAGTAGCTCCACATTCTTGGGAGAATCCCCACGAATTCGATTAGGGCTTAGTGGCCGTCATCAGGGCTCGTGATGACTAGGGTAACTCGAGCGCTGTGGGTGATCACTAATCCCCAATCTGCTAGTCGGTGACATGAAAGTAGCCCGATTGCTAGAACCAACCGTAATGTAGCATCCCAATCCGTAGATCATGTTAGTGGATACGAATTGTGACGCAGGAACCAGTGTCAAGCATAATGCAAGCATTCTCGTGTGAAGCTGATTGCGAAAGCAGAGCCACGTGTGGGAATGCGTTAGACGAGTAGGACAATGAAGGTTGAGTACTCGTTCCCATCCATAGTGTGATGCTCCTACCCTCATCTATCGTCCAACAAAAGGACTCTTGACCTGACATCCATGACTGAAGGGCCTAGCAGGGACTCCCAAATGCCCTAGACTTTTATTATTTCGTTAATACACTTTCGTGACATCCAAATTTTACGTTACAACTGCCAACCATGCATTCTCACCCTTCCCAAAAAGCTAAACACTAAACCACCGCCTTCCTAGAGAACGACAATCTTTATATACTACAACCACCGTGCACTTGCGTTCGCTCCCCTATGTGTGCACCCGGAGGATGGAACAAGTTTTTGGCGCCGCTGCCGGGGAGGCAACGGTTTGTTTTAGTTTTGGGTTAGAGAGTGCTGGTCCCATCCATACTATACCTTCCATCATTCTTTTTATTTTCATTTTTTCTTGTTCTTATACTCTTCTTGTGATAACATTCCTCCTCAACCGTCCCTTGTTCGAATATCATACAGTTGGAGAGCAACAATGTGTCGGTAAAACATTCTTGTACAGGATCCATGTGGAAGGGAGCACCCCAAAGGTGCCTTAGACAGGATACTGAACCACGTTAGATCTGCAGGCTCCTTAGTTATCAAGGCCATTCATGAAACTGATTTTGAAATATAAACTACATTGCGGAGCAAATCCAACTAGGTGCTCTCGAGGACGACGTCTACGTTGGCATCGAAAGAGACACGCTCTCGCTCCGCGCCAAGAATATGCCATAAATCAACTCCTGTAATACACCGAATGAGACATCCCTTCTGACTGCTCTGAATAACATTGAGGTGCAGTGGACTAGTGTTCATACCGTCGACAGTTCCATTCGCACTGCACCTTTCAGAATTCATGTCAGAATATTACGTTGATACCAAAAAATTCCAGAAGGGAACTGCCTATGAGTTGATGCTTATGGTATATACTTCTTCACAGCCGACATCCCGTTCGAGGAGATATTCGAACGCCTTGCCTTAGAGGGACGAATAAATCCTGAAGACATAAGTTCCTTAGAGACAGACGACTTTCAAGATGATGAACAAGACATTATACATGACAGCTTCCAAGACGACCTCCAATGAGGTGCATGGTCAGATGCCATCATTCCCCTTACGTAAAAGTGTAGATTGGAAGAACTCAAGAACTACAAGGGCTAGGACGCGAGCCTGAAGATACCTTTTATGAGGTACACTCATCAACCAATTCAAGCTCATGCTACGATACAGCATCCGACGGCTTTGATTCAGACGAGCCAGCATATGGGGAAGAGGCGTTCCAGTCACAGACAAGCGTGGTAGAGGGTACAAAACCCCCTAAGGTAGAACTCAAACCTCTACGTGCCAAACTTAGATATTTGTTCTTAGGTGATGATCATATGTATCCCGTTATAACTTATGCTTCGCTCACTAAACCTCAGCTCGAGGATATTTTGAAGGTTCTTAGAGAGCATAGAGATGTAATAAGATATAGTATTACCGATCCGAGAGGTATTAGCCTAGGGCTGTGTGAGCATAGGATCCACCTTGAGGATAATAGTTTGACCTCCATAGAACATCAACGACGCTTAAACCCTAACATAAAAGAGGCCGTTAAGAAAGAAGTTTTAAAACTGCTTGAAGCGGATATCATCTACACCATCTCAGATAGGAAGTGGGTCAGCCCTATCCAAGTCGTGCCTAAAAAGGGTGGCATAACCGTCATAAGAAACGAAAAAAAATGAGATGATACCAACTATGACCGTTACGGGCTGGCAAATGTGCATAGACTATAGAAAACTCAACAAAGCCCCCCGAAAGGATCACTTTCCCTTTTCGTTCATTGACCAAATGCTTGAGCGCCTTGCCAAGCAAAATTATTTTTGCTACCTAGACGGACATTCGGGTTTTTTTTTCCAAATCCCGCTACATAAGGAAGACCAAGCGAAGACGACTTTCACGTGCCCTTATGGCACCTTTGTATACCAAAGGATGCCTTTCAGTTTGTGTAACACATATGCAACCTTTTAAAGGTGCATGACCTCTATCTTCTTTGATTTCATCGAAGATATCATGGAGGTCTTCATGGATGATTTTCCATGTATGGCAATGAGTTCGACTCTTCCCTAACGAACCTTGCCAAAGTCCTAGGGCGATGCCGTGAGAACAACCTTACTCTTAACTGAAAAAATGCCATTTTATCGTAACTGATGGAGTTGTCCTTGGGCATGTCATCTCATCCAAGGGGATACAAGTCGATAAAGCTAAAATTGAAGTCATTAAGGAACTTCCCCCATCGACCAATCTAAGGGGAATTCGTGGTTTTCTTCGGCATGCAGGATTTTACCACCGCTTTATTAAAGATTTTTCAAAAATTGCGCGCACCCACACTAAATTAAAAGACACACCATTCAAATTTTCTGATGCGTGTCTTGAAACTTTTAACAGATTGAAAGAGGCCCTCATTTGTGCTCCAGTTATATAACCATCGGATTGTGATCTTCCATTTGAGCTGATGTGTGACGCAAGTGATCATGCAATGGGTGTTGTGTTGGGCCAGAGGAAAGAAGGGAAGCTGCATTCCATCTACTATGCTAAAAAATGCTAGATGAGGCCTAGAGGGATTACACCACCACTGAGAAGGAACTGCTGGCAGTGGAGTACTCCATTAAAATTCCGACAATACCTTCTGGGATCAAAAGTTATAATTCATACAGACCACGCCGCTCTAAAGTACCTGCTAAGAAATAAAGAAGCTAAACCTTGACTAATACGGTGGATCCTCCTCCTCCAGGAATTTGATGTTGAGATCAACGACAAGAAGGGCACATAGAATGTTGTAGCTGATCATTTGTCACGGCTCATTCGTGGGGACAAGGATGACTGTTACCCATTGACGGGTCCTTTGCCGGAGAGTAGTTGCTTGCAATCAATTCCACCGATTCGCCATGGTACACCAATATTGTAAATTTTTGGTAAGCGGGATCTTGCCCCATGAATTGGTTACTTATCGGCGAAGGAAATTTATAAGCGATGTCAAACACTATTTCTGGGACGATCCACATCTCTATAATCATGCCCAGAAGGAATCATTAGACGGTGCATCCCCAAGGAAGAAACCACTTCTGTTATTTACCATTGTCATGACCAGCCATGTGGGGGCCACGGGGCAGTAACAAAAACTACGACAAATATCATTCAATGCGGGTTTTACTGGCCAACACTCTTCAAGGACACCAATGACTATATCAAACGGTGTGACAGGTGCCAGAGGACCGGGAAAATTACAAGGAGGGATGAGATGCCCCTCAAGGGCATTCTGGAGATCGAACTATTTGACTGCTGGGGGATCAATTTCATGGGCCCATTCCCCGCGAGCTGTGGGAACAGAAATATCTTAGTGCTAGTGGACTACGTTTCCAAATGGGTGGATGCCATAGCTACGCCAACAAATGATGCTCGGGTCGTACAAAAAATGTTCAAGAATACCTTCTTTACCCGCTTCAGAGTGCCAAGAACAGTCATAAGCAACGGTGGCAGTCACTTCATTGAAAGAATGTTTGAGGCCTTACTGAAGAAGTATATGTTATACCATAAGGTTGTACTCGCCTACCACCCACAGACAAGAGGAAAAGTAGAGATCTCCAACAGAGAGATAAAAATTATCCTCGAGAATCCGGTGAGCTCATTAAGAAAGGACTGGTCCCAGAAGCTGAATGATGCGCTATGGGCATACCGCATGGCCTTCAAAACCCCCATTGGAACCACCCTCTAATAGATAAGTATATGGGATGGCGTGCCACCTACCGATGGAACTAGGACTTAGAGCTTTTTGGGCTATCAAGAAGCTCAACTATAACTACAAGAGTGTAGGACTACATCGCCTCTTGGATATCAATGAATTAGAAGAACTCAGGAGGGACGCCTATGAAAACACCGAGATATATAAGGAGAAGACTAAGATCTATCATGACAAGTTGATCACAGTAAAGAGTTTCGATGTAGGAGATCGTGTACTCCTCTATAACTCTAGACTGTGACTCTTTCCAGTGAAGTTGAAGTCCCGGTGGTACGGTGATGTGTCCATATTTTCTACCTTTTTCATATCATCATGACATCTCATTCCATTCCATTTTCACATCCAAATCCCATATTTCTCTACGATATCAAATTTCTGACATTATATTCGAGTTTCGTAATATTTTATGAGTTTTCAGGGATTTTGGAGCGATTTGGGACCCGACCTGGGTATGGACACATCAAACACGCTCGTGAGTTTTTTGGCGAAGCTCTACAGGAGTTCGCCGTGTTTTTGGAGCGATGGGAGGAGTGGAGGAGAGAGCAAGAGGAGAGGAGGAGCTTCAGATGGTGCAGGAGAAAGTTTCCCAGGTGATTCGACCAAGCAGAGCAGCTGCTCGGTCGAGCAGATGCAAAGAATAACAATGGCGCAGATACGTAGCCTGCTCGGACCGAGCACTCATAGTCCTCGGTTGAGCAGCCTCTCATTTAGAAGCCCGACTAATCCTTGCACGGCCCGAGCGACTTCTTCAGCGACTGAGTCAGCTCTCTGCTCGGACCGAGCAGAGCTGACTCGGCCCTTTCAGACAGCGTAATGATTTTGGAGGAGCACGATTTCCTGTCGTGCTCAGTCAAGCAGTACAGCTGCTCGGCCCAAACAACTGACCGAGCAACGCACTGCCCTACCGAGTCGCTCGCTCGGTCGATGATGTTGAGGCCATTTTTGGAAGGATCTTTGAGAGTGGCTGTTACGCGATTTGGGGGAGTGAAGTCTGGCAGCTGCAAAGTGTTCTAGGAGCAAATTCATTCTGAGAGTTTTGAATTAGATTTTTGGAGAGGAGATTATGAGAAAACTTGTGAGATCTAGATTAATTTTGTTGAAGATTATTGGATCGATTATATTGGAGTTTTGTTTTGTTCTTCTCGCGCTTTTGGTATCTCGGTTTTTCTTTGGATCTGTTAATTGCTATTTGTCTTTATCTCTCGCTATGCTCAATCTTCATTTGTCAATTTGTTATGATGTTTTCATCTCTAAAAATTGTGTTTTTATTTGTTAATATTGTTATGAGTGAGTAGTCTTTTCTAGGGTTGATGGGTTAGCCCTAAGATCCTAGGGGAAAGACGTAGATCTGGATCCCTGCGTTGAATTAGGGATTTAGGGGAGTATTACGATTAATCCTACTGAATCCCTAGGATAACCCGTACTGAGATCATGCCCACGGTCTGTGGAATTGATGTGCTTAAGGGGTATCCTTAGGATTCGAATAGGGAAATCGGTAGATCCAACCAACGCTCGTGACCATGCCCGGCTAACGCCTTGAGGGGAACCCCCGATGAACTATATCATTACATTGACGGCTACCGCTATTGCGTCAACGAGAGCCACCGAAATACCTTGCAATTCTAACTCACGAGAGTTGTACGAATTGGGAGATTAATCCACTAACCCTAATGCAACGTAAGGATTCTATTCCAACTCGATCCCCGACGATCTTAGCGGTGATCCCTAACGCCCTAGTCCCTTTTTATTATTAAATCAACAACACAACAACCAATTCTCTCAACCTGATAGCTATCTCACTTCGAGATATAGAAGTAAACTGAGGGATTCAATATCTTTTATACTACAACTTACACCGTTCGCTTGCGGATAGAGCCTGGAATTGACACCTAGGGGCCATACCACGCCTGACGACTGTGACACCGCCGGGTGGAAATTAGGTGTAGGTTTCGGGTGCGTCAAGTTTTTGGCGCCGTTACCGGGGACGTCAATAGTGTTTTCTCAGTTTATTTTTATTTCGAGAAGTTGCTAGCAACTCTTATTATCCCTTATCTCTCCATTATTTTAATTCTTTTATTTATTACCGTAATACTGATGGTATTTGTCTAGTTGTTTTGGTGCATGAACACTCGTTTTTGGGCATCTACTAGAGAATTGTTATTCGATCCCGAGATCGAGAAAACGGAAAGGGCCTTGAAGGCCTCCAGCAGAATCCATTTCCCTCTACCCAGATGGCAGACAACAATACTCCTCGTCCTCCTCGCATCGGGTCCATCATGGACAATATGAAGACGACGTTTGGAAATAACTCATCCATCCTTAGAACGCAACTAGCGGCGGCGAGCTTCGAGCTGAAAACCGGGCTAATAATTTTGATGGAGCAGGATCCCCTTCACGGGCATCCTCACGAGAGCCCCAACCCCCACATTGATACCTTCCTTGCAAAGTGTGACACTTTCAAGGCAAAGGATGTGAGTGATGATACTGTTAAGCTGCGACTTTTCCCGTTCACTTTGAGGGATAAAGCCTCGTACTGGCTACGGGTCCATCTTTCCAACCATTTCACCACTTGGGAGAAGCTGACACTTGCCTTCATGGATAAATTCTATCCACACTTGAAGACGGTGTGAATCCAGTGAGCAATCTCGAAGTTCAAAAAGCTCCCACAAGAGTCGCTCTATGAGGCATGGGAGAGGTTCAAGGACCTCCATCATCAATGCCCTCATCACGGCATCCAGCCTTGGGATTTGGTGTAGTGTTTGTACAACAGGTTGCAGTCCAGCAGTAAGATGATTATAGATGCTGCGGCGTAAGGCACCTTACTTGACAAGTCTCCTGAAGGAGCTATAGACTTGCTGGAGCATTTGTCAGCCAACAATCAGCAATGGAGTGAAGAAAGGACCATTATGACCCGGACCCCCGAGGTCAAAGCTGCCAGCCATTTGGACTCTCACATTGAGACCTTATGCAAACAAGTGGCCAGGATTGAACAGCGCTTGGATTCCATCCATGCATCACCCAGCTCATCTACTTATCATCCTGCAGAGGATTATGTAGATCATGGTTATATTCCTAGTGAGGCACACTATGATGGTGTTGAATTGTAAAAATATGTGTAGTACGTCCAGGGAGAGTGACGAAATTAATGGCAACATCTGGCTACTGGGAATCATCCGGGATTCTCTAATGGGAATCCAAGTGGAGGGCTGCAACCTCCACATTTTCAGAGACCGTCACCCCCTCCTTAGTAACAACATAGGCAACAATTGAGTCAGCAACAGAGCGGGTTTAGGCCAGTTGTGCCGTATCACCCGCCAGGTTATCAATTCAATCGGCCGCCTCAGCAGGGCTATGCACCAAACCCACCTCGGTCAAATCTGGAGGCCACATTGGAGACCTTTATGAGTGGTCAAGCCCGGTTCAACCAGGACACTTCTTTCCAGTTCAAGAGCATAAATACTTCACTAGATGAACTGAGGGGCCAGATGTCCCAGCTTTTGAAGAACCAAAGGAGGTTTCCCTCGCAACCAGAGACAAACCCAAGGGCCCAAGCGAATGTTGTGGTTTCTGTCACCACACGTGGTGGATGGGCAACTGACCCCATCATGATCTCGGTTTTGAACAAGGAGAGAGTGATTACTGAAGAAGCCGTTGTTGACGGAGATAGAGAAGAGGATGCTGAAGAGTCCACTAATGATAAGGAGAAGGCAGATCCACCATCCATCATGCCTACTACAACACAGTCTCCTGTTGATGCTGCAAAGGACAAAGCTAGCTGACCTCCCCGCCATATCCACAGAGGTTGGGCTTGGCCAAGATGGAGAGGAAATACTCCAAATTCACGGAGTTGCTGAAGGGAATCCATTTGAATATCCCGTTCATGGATGCTATTACAGAGATCCACATCTATGCCAAGTTTTTAAAAACTCTGATCACGGGAAAGAGGAAGCCTGAAGAGATAAAGCTTATGGAGGACTTCACCTCCGTTATAAAGAATCATCTCCTCCGGAAGCTAGGGATCCGGGGAGCTTCACCGTGTCGTGCTCTATTGGAGGGATGCCCATCAGCCGAGCTTTGATTAATCTAGGGGCTAGCATCAAATTGATGCCCCTCTCTATATTTAAGAGGTTGCAGACCGGAAGCGAACTAGAGCCACCGAATATGTCCATCCAGCTTGCAGACCATTCAATCACTTACTCGGTGGGCATAGCCAGGGATATCATTCTCCAGATACCCCCTGGGTTATGTGTTCCCATTGACTTCATCATCATGAACATGCCCGAGGGAGGGAGCTCCCAGCTTATACTCGGCCGCCCCTTCACGGCGACGGCTGGTGTTTTGATTGATGTCCGAGAAGGGACTCTCTCGCTGAATGTGGGGAACATCGAAGCTAAATTCAGGCTGCAGAAACCGATGAGAGAGCGTGCTCATGAGGAAGGGGCTAGCTATTTGGAGCTCCTAGAGAATGAAGCTGTAGAAGATTTCATTTTTGAGGGGGCTATGAAGGACCCCGTGAGAACAGGTATCCACGATGACGGCGACCCAACCTACCAAAAAGCAGTTGTCGCCTACATCCGAGTGTTGGATGAGGAACTTTTAAATTATTCTCTGAATCGTGAAGAGCCAGAGGCCAGAGGCTACCCGAGGGAGAAGCTTGAAGTAGGCGGATATCAAATACCGCCAGATTGCATCATCGGAATGAACGACGCGCGAAATCCACCCGCACCAAATGACTATTGATAAATCAAAGGGAGTCAAGCTCATGACTAAAAACAAGCGCTTATTGGGAGGCAACCCAATTTTTTGTATCTCAGACTATCTTTTTCAATTTCTTGTTTTTAGCCTACCTATTTTAGAAAACCAAACAAAAATGTTATTTATTTCCCGTAAAAGTATAAAACCACAAAAATTTGATGAGTTCTTCCTTTGTACATGTTGGACATGAGAAGGCACGTAAATTGACATTTCAAACGGAAGGAGGCTAGATGAGAGCACCATATGTGAGGAGAAACCTAAAGAAAATTGAGCAAAGGGAAGATACAGGTGACTCGACTGAGCAGCTACACTGCTCGGTCGAGCAGCGCATGGACAACGATAAAGAGCAAAAATATTACTCTGTCTACACGGCCGGAGCAGCATATGCTAGATCCCAGTAGACAATGACTCGACCGAGCAGCCTACTGCTCGGTCGAGTATAACAGGCTCTTGAATATGTAGAGAAACATTACTCTGTCTGCACGTCCCGAGCACACCCTGCACGGTGCAAGTGATAACCTGCTCACCCGAGCATCATACTGCTCGGCCCGAGTGGATAAGGGAGTGCTCTTAACCTTTTTATTTTCTTGTCCGACTCGACCAAGCAGCTTCGATTGAGCAGCTCCACTGCTCAATCGAGTCGGTCCACCGTATTATGTTGGGCCCCACTCCTAAATGAGTTGGGTTTTTAACCCAACTCATTTTTATTTTCACCTTAAGCACTCATAAATTACCTAAATTCTAAAAGTTTTTTACCCTAAGCTACCCGAGCTCTCCATCACCCCCTGCTCGATCTCCCTCATCGTCGCTGTCTTCCACCTCCCGCACCGCCGCTTGCGCCACCCATCCAGTCGCCCACCTCCGGCCAGTCGCCCACCTCCCGCACCGCCGCTTGTGTCCATATTTTCTACCTTTTTCATGTCATCATGACATCACATTCTATGCCATTTTCGCATCCAAATCCCATATTTCCCTACAATATCGCATTTCTACATTATATTCGAGTTTCATAGTGTTTTATGAGTTTTCAGGGATTTTGGAGTGATTTGGGACCCGACCTAGGTATGGACACATCTGACACGCCCGTGAGTTCGTTGGCGAAGCTCTACAATAGTTCGTCGTGTTTTTGGAGCCATGTTAGGAGTGGAGGAGAGAGCAAGAGGAGAGGAGGAGCTTCAGATGGTGCATGAGAAAGTTTCCCAGGTGATTCAACCGAGCAGAGCAGCTGCTCGGTCAAGCAGATGCAAAGAAGAACAATGGCGTAGATACGCAGCCTGCTCGGACCGAGCACTCACAGTGCTAGGTCGAGCAGCCTCTCATTCAAAAGCCCGACTAATCCTTACATGGCCCAAGCGACTGTTGAGTATTGGACTCTCCACCTTGATTTTGATGATGATCAAACACAAATCATTGTGACTAATTCTTGTATTTGCAGTTAGCTGAAAAGTCACCAATTAGATTCAAGAAGATCGAAAGTGACTACATGTGTTGATTCAAGTGGAGAACTTGGTAGATCAACAAAGGTGAAGCATTGGCTTGAAGAACTCAAAGGCTACCTCAAACCTCAAGCCAATGGCATCAACAAATGAATGGAGATTCAATCCAAAGAGAAGAAAGGAATGGATGAGTCAAAAGCTTCGAAGACTATGACGTTGAAGATATTCACGTCATTCAACTAAAAGACTCAAGACCATGAAGATTTATGGAGATCGTCGCCAAAGTAATTTGTTCATCTCAAGCGACTTCCCAAGACTTCCTCAGAACGCGTGATCGTTGTGCCTGGAGCTTCGTTGAAGCTCAAGGAGTATTCATGAAGTCAAGGGATTCAGAATCTTCATGTTGAAGCTTTGAAGATGGTTTGTCGTGTTTACTTTTATGTCTTCTAGCTTCGATTTAGTAGAATATTAAGCCTTGAGTAGTACTTGCCTAGAAATCTTCATAACTTTCATATCGTATCTCTAGGATTGCCTTAGAAGCCATTAGAAACTTTCCCGTAGCCTATCATTTAATTTCACGGCTTCATATGCATCTTAGTTGGTTCAAGAAGAAGAACCAACCGACTAGATGACGATCTAATCAGTTGGAAATCCTTCTTGAACCGACTAGATATCCTTGCTTGATTCAGCACATTCACTGTTGGTCAATTAGTCGGTCCAAGAAGGGTCACCGACTGACTAGATGACGATATAGTCGGTTGAAAATCCTTCTCAGACCGACTAGTTGTCCTAATCAATTGAAGACCATTTGTTGACCAATTAGTCGGTCCAAGAAGACTCACCGACCGACTAAATGATGATCTAGTCGGTTGGTGTTTCTTCTCAGACCGACTAGTTTTCATTGTGAAATTCGACCTTTGTACTGTTGACCAGTTAGTTGGTTCATGAAGGATGGTTAATGCATTAAAAGCCAATCTAGTCGATCCAAGAAGGTTCACTGACCGACTAGTTGTCAATCTAGTCGGTTGATGATCCTTCTTAGACCGACTAGTTCTTACCCAGATTTCACCATCTTCTCTGTCAACCATCTAGTCGGTCCAAGAAGGTTCACTGACAGACAAGTTGTCAATCTAGTCGGTTGATGATCCTTCTTAGACCGATTAAGCAACTTCAGAATAGAGCCGTTGGGGCATTTAATGCCACGAATTTATGACCGTTTTCTCTCTTCCCTATATAAGTTTGAGTGCTTCTAACTAGGGATCCAAGGCTGAAATTAGAGACATTTTCACACCTTTGAAGAGAGCCATTCAACTCCAATTCCAAGCTCGCTCATCTCACTAGAATCTCTCCCTCACTCTTTGAGACTAATTCCTCAAGAGAGATTCTCATTCCTTGTGAGCTTCTCAAGCTAAGAGCTTGAATCCAAGTCACCATCTACACCCTAGCCATCTATTGATGTCCATCTTGGTGGAGCTAGGGTTTGGTGATCTCATCTTCCTCAAAATCCATTCTTGCCCTAAATTGGTAAGTATTTCTCAAGGCATAGGATTTTGTAGTAAGAAGTTTTATATTTCAATCTTTATACTTCATATTTGTTGAATACTCTCGGTGGTGAGAGGATTGGCTTGATCCCTAGTTGTGGGAGTCAAGATTTAGTTTTTGCTCTCGATTTGTGAGAGTGTGCTTAGTCCCAAGTTGTGGGATTAAGGACTTTACGTGTTCCCAGGTTGTGGGATACACGGACATCGATTGTAGGTCGATTGCACTTGTTGGAGGTTTTCCACAAGTGGGCTAAAGGAAATCTCTAGCGGTTTGCTAGAGTATCTGGAGGGGATCCGGATGTTGCTGGAGTAGGGCACCGGTAACAAGTCGGGGAGATTTGGGTGGCACCGAACCAGGATACATTGCATATTATCTTTGCATTCTTGCTTGGGTTGTTGTTCATTTCTTATATTCCAAATTTGTTGGTTAAGTAGGGTTTTATTTGGCGTAAATTCCTTATAATTCTATAAAACAATATTCACCCCCTCTAGTGTTTGTTCCTCATAGCACAGAGTCACTACAATTGGTATCAGAGCGAGGTTATAGCTATGGCAACCAACAATAACAACACACGATGCCCTCTTCCACCATATCTCCTCGGGCCAAATTATCAAATTTGGTGTGTGAAGATGAAGTCTCATATTCAATCCATCGATGAGGATTATTGGAAGCTTGTGGAGAAGCCCCTTCGTGCACCTACCACTCCCGAACATGAATGGACAAATAAGCAAAAATAATTGGCAGGGAAACATCAAGAGGTAATGGATATCTTGCTTGATTATTTAACTTATGACATTCTTATGCATGTGTCCAAGGCAACAACGGCATATCAAATATGGCACATGCTAGCGGAGCTAGAAGAGTCCACCTCGGAGTGTTCTTCCTCCAATGATGAAAGTGTTTCATTCATGGGTTTGATGGCACGAGAGGACGACTCTAGTGACGAATCAAGCGATTCAAGTGAAAGCGATAGCGACAATGAAGAGGTAACAACGGATGATCTTAAAATTGAGCTTAAGCAATTATTTGATAAATATCAAAAGCTTATGCATAAATATTGTGATGCTAAGAATAAGATTGCTAGTCTCTCTAACACATCTTCATGTAGCACCTCTAACAATGACACCATTGTTGAGACACTCGCCATTGAGAAAGCAAGTTTGCTTACTCAAAATGGCATGTTGAGAAATGAGGTGGAGTCCCTCAAATCTCAACTTGATCGTGTTACTATTGTGGATAGTAACGATCTCGAGATTGAAAATCTTCAATCTCAAAACACTTGTTTGGGAATTGAGAATGAGAATCTCAAATCCCAAGTGCACGAGCTCACCACACGTGCATCCACCTTGGATGCCACTATTTCTTCAATTTCGAAGAAATATGAGCTCATGTCCTCCATTGTTGAGAGATTCAACAAGGGAAAGGACAATTTGGATGATTTGTTAAAGAATCAACTACCGACAAACCATCGTGTTGGCCTTGGTTATTCTAAGGCAAGTGCATCCAATGCACGCACCTCCTATAGTGAAGTAACTATAGATTTTGTGAGGCCATCCTCCGGTGCATCCACGAGTGGTGTCTATAACAACTTGGGTAGTTCTACTACTAAGGAAACCACCACTCCTATTCTACCCTCATTTGGAAAGAAACCCACTTCGGGTGGACCTCCAAAGAAGGGTCATGCATTCATGTACACCAATACTATGCCACGTAGGAACACACCTCCAACTCCACATGTTCACACGAATGATGGTTTTTATGCTCCACACCCACGAGCACATGCAAATACTCATTTGAGACACTCTCATGCACGTACTCATGCTCATGTACCTTCACATGCTTATGATCACATATCACATCCACATGTGCATGCTTATTCTCATGGTCATCCTTATGCATACTCACCTCATATTCATCCACGTATGTATGCTACACCACATCATGGATCATATGCCCATCATCATGCTTTAGCACAACACATTGTTCCTCATGCTCTTGCTAGATCTCATGTTCCTAGGCCACATGTACCACGTAGAGATCAACCTTTTGTGCATGCAACCAGTAGGAAGAGGATTCCCAAATCGTACACTATTTTGGGTCCTAAGAACACTAGCAATCATGCTAAGGATATGTATGTGCAATCTTATATTCATAATATTATTTTGAATGATGATTATGTTGGGAAATCACGGTCCTCTTGGACTTGGTTTCCGAAGGGTTAGTTTCCGTTGACCCTTCCTTGCTTAGTACCATAAGCTTATATTCATTTTATGGGTACCAAAGCATTTGTGTTTAGAATTGGCTTATTCTTTTGTTTGTATTTTGGACTTACATGCTCATATGTGATTAGAAACGTAAATTCATATTGAATTTAATTTCCATTGCATGATTATTTGTAAATCATTGTGTTTATGATTTTCATGTTTAGAATATTTAATATTTCTTTTTGCAACACATGTGTTGGATCATATTCATGTTTTGTTGCATGTGATACTTGTCATGTGTTTGGATTATAATATATATATACTTATTTTTGGTACAATTGGTATATGCATGTATTTGGTTAAATATTTATCTTGTAACATGATTGCATGTTTCTTAAATACTGTGTATGATTACATTAGGATATGGGTTACAATGATTTGAATTTAGTTTGTTAAATTTGTTGTCTAACCCATAGGATCCAAAAAGGTTTTTGGATACCAAAATTATGTTTTCTAGGTTCAATCTACATTGGGATACCAACCCTACCAACTCTTTGATTTGCAAAGATTTTCATTCAAATGGAGTTGTTGGTGCTTAAGTGATGCACCAAAGTAGGGGGGGCTTAATGTTGTAAGTATATTCTTACATTTGGTATTCATGTGTGTTGGATGCATGTAGATGTCATTCTCTATTTGAGACTATCTCATGCATATCCTATGTTTGCCTATTGTATATCATATATGTCATTCATGTCTATGTATTTCATATGTGTCAAATCTTGACTTATGTGCATTGTGTATTCATAATCCTTACTCTTATGTCTATTCGAGGATTATTTATAACATGTGGCTTAAAAATTCTCATGATAGAACCAATGTTCATTTGCATGTTTCACACACACGGGACACGCTTATATTTATGTTCCACTTCACAAGCGTGCATCCCAACTGCCTACTCATGCTTCTACAACCTCTTAAGAATCCCAAATCCCTATCTTTTGGATTCCTACGATTGTTTCTAGGCATGGTATGAACACTCATATAGAATCGTATATTAGGAATGAAATATTCTCGTGCGACTTTATATGAAAATCAAACTCTAATCTCTATTTGATTTCCACCTTGCTAACTCACTCTTATTGCACTTCATTGCTTGGGTACCATGCTTGTATCATTACTTTTTGTACCCATATATATATATATATATATATATATATATATATATATATATATATATATAGGGCAATCTTCCATTGCGAAAAAGTGGTGCGAAATGCCATGCGAAAACATTTTTTTTATTTTTTTGAAATTTTTTTTTCAAAAATTCTTTTTTTGATGTTTAATCCATACAATTATATTCCCCAGGGAAAATAATGGGTGAACCCATTGGGCATTAGAGTACCCATCCACCCGTTACAAATTTAACGGTCTCAAAACGTGCGAATTTGATGAAATGACTTGATCGAAGGCAAAATGACATTATTTCTCAACCATTATTTTTTGAGGGGGGTATAACAACATATAATGAGGGTGGAAAAAAGAATTTTTGAAAAAAAAAATTTCAAAAAAAAGATAAAAACATTTTCGCACGGTGCGAAATGTTCTCATTTGAAGATTTACATATATATATATATATATATATATATATATATATATATATATATATATATATATATATATATATATATATATATATATATATATATATGAGTTCGTCCACTACTCCCAAGTTTGCATAGGTTGTATGATTTTGAGGGAGTATGACATGTTTGTTTGCTATCAGGACATTACATTTGGTATCAGATTAGTTGAGTTCGTCCACTACCCCCAACATCATTATATGCCATTACATTTCTCTCATATTATGTTGTGCATATAGATTACTTGATTTCTCTGACTCTTGGTGATTTATTATCAACCTTCATATCTTGTTGATATGCCAAAAGGAAAGAGAAATTCGGTTTTGAAAATTAATACTTTATGCTTTCTTGCACACTCTTTGTGGTATTACTTTACATGGCTTCCTTCAATATGTGTTGTGCCGTGTATGTTTACTTTGTGCACATATGCATATTGAACGCGGAATCTTTCTTGCACACACTTTTGTATTAGATGTGTATATTCATAATGATGATTGCTTTTATAATGTATTTTGACTAAATCATATGCATAGGAATTATTAGTCTAGGTGTTTCTAATTTCTAATGATTGAGAATTGTTAATTCCATATATGTATGATTTTCGTGATTATAATAACTCTTATCAATGCATGTCATGCATTTCAATTGATGAGTGTTATTTACAATTGGTAAATGATTGGTTAACCTATTGGATCCAAAAAGTTCCTTAACCTATTGGATTAACAAGTTCCTTAACCTATTGGTTAACCTATTGGACTACTTGATTTTGTTCCTTAACCTATTGGATCCAAAAAGTTCTTAGATACCAACAATTGTTGAATTGTCAGATTGTTGTGCAAGATGCCTACCCTACACACTCCTTGGTTTACAAATGATGGATCAATTCAAAGGAAAGGATGGTGCATTGGAGATGCACACGTATAGGGAGAGCTAAATGGTTGTAAGTATGTGTTTTGTACAATTGGTATTTTAATATATTGGTTTTGACTACCATGATTACATTTGGTATTTTAATATATTCAATTTGTGTAATATATCATACTTCTTCATTAGCTCATTCTTGTCACACCCTCATGAAGATTGTTTGTTTATGTGACTACCTTGTTCATGTATGTCATATATGTCTTATTACGACTCATGTATCATGGTAGCTATAACATTCATATAATGATTTGGTTAGTTGTTTATTGATGTTCATATCTTTGGAACACGTTGTCATCACACATCGCATTCCTCACATGCATGCTTCTGTGTGAAGATTGTTATATGTTCTGGATATGATAACTGATGTGTATGACATGGTTGCTTGTTTATTAGACTGTATTAAGTATATTGGTCTTAATCTTCATTGAAAAATTTTCAATTCCTTCATTTAAGATTCATTTCTTACTGGCATGCTATACTTCATCATGTTATACATAATTCATGCCATGTATAAGATTAATGATTTAGGATCTTTATGCGTATTTGTTCATTGTATTACCACACATCTCATGCTTTCCCTATGGTTTGTATGATTATCTTTATGAGACGTATTGATATGATTTGGGGTGATCAATGTATGTTACTTGTCATTTTAATTACTTCATGACTGATGTTTAGCTATAATTTTATTCTAGAGTTCTTTCATGTCTATAGCTAAACCATTCATGTATGATATTTTCACAAGTGACATAATATTCATTCATATTAATTAGTGATCTTCAAACTATATTTCTCACTATGTCATCTCTCGTCTCATGCTCATATTTTATGCTATTTTTATGAGATGTTAGAGATAACTTGTGCTATACATGATCACATAAGCGTTATATTGTGTTTGATGATATGTATATTCTGTCATAGATATTCTTCCGTGAATATATCTTGATGCATTATGACTACTTTGATGCTACCTCTGATTATATTGTGCTTACACAAGTTTGTTTTTATTCTATTCGCACAATTGGTATGCATGCATGCAATGTTCATGATAAACTTTTTCGTTTGTGTCCTACCTTGTGACTTTGATAGTAGTATATCTTCATGCCTTTGCTCCAAAGATATTTTGTCACATTATGCTTCATGGTGAATTCTTTGTGATAATTGAGCTAGGATGAAATCATGTCTCTATTCGTTCACTTGGTTTCCATCTCAAGTGATATCTTGATCTTGACATTAAATTATCATGCTTTGCATACTCTGTTAGACTACAATTGGTATCATCTCTACATATCATATTTACATTCGGTATCATATTTACAATTATTAGACTATTGATATTGGATATCATCTTTACATGCTCATGGCATTCCATGCTTATCCTTGACTCATCTTGTGAGTATCTATTTTGGAATGCATGCTTGTACTATGGTTCTTTTGAACATTGTTTCAATTAGTATCCTAGTGTGCTAGAATTGTGTATGCCATACGTTTTTATGAACTTACTATCTTTATTTTTGGCATAACACTTTTGCGTGCTATAGATATTTGACTTTCTTTTTCATTGTATCACCTTTGCTGTGATATTTTTGGAGATGATTTGGTATGCCTACAATTGATATCACATGCCATTATACTTAATTTGTGTTATTATTTTATAACCTAACTTTGTACACATGGTTAAGAATTTCTATAGTAACCATGTGTATGAAAACATATTGATTAAATTGAGGGTGATTACAATTGGTATTGATTATATTGATCACAATGTGTATGAAAACATGTTTGTTTACTTCGTCGCTCGGCGATTTATTAAGTAAATAGATTTGCTTGTATGAAAAAAATAGAATTGTTTTCTATGCACTAAATTATGCTTGATATATCTTGCCAAGTATACAATTGGTATCACAGGACAGTCTATCACATTATGCTTAATGTTATAAATTTTGTGATAATTAAGTTTGCATGTGTACTTGACACTATTTAATCACTTGTTTTTCTTTCACAAGTGATACCATGATTTTTGCATTGTCACTTTTCTAACACTGCTCAAACTACTCTTTAAAATTAGTATCTATTGTAATCTTTTATCGCATATGCTTATTGCTTATCTTTTTGTGATAATTGAAGGTAGTTGAGTTGTTGTTGGATATGTGCTCTTGCAATTGATATCTTTATTTCGATATCTTATTTTCTATTGGTAACTTTACATTAGAGAACTTTACAATTGGTAACTTTACAATTGTTATACCTTTATGTTTTCCACTCTATTATTGCATTTGTTGTTTCTATACCCCCATATCTTTTTGTTAATGACAAAGGTGGAGAGAAATAAACAAGATGTGCTTATTAATTGTTGAGTGTTAAACAAGAACTTGAATCATATAAACTTTATGTATGATCGTTCATGTATATGATTTAGGGGGAGCTTTGGTGATTACCTTGGTTTATATTGATTACATTATATATATGTTGGTAATCATGCTCATGTTTATTATGTGTATCACTTATATGATTTGAGTCGTGTATGCATATTATTTTTGGTCATTCATGCGATATATACACAACCTCTGTAGGATCCTGTCAAAACAAGGACGTTAGGATCGAATAATAAAGTAGAGACTTACGCTTGTATACGCGGCACTGTAATCTCTGAACTTAGCCCTCGGATTCGCCACAACGGTCGGTACTTCGTCACGGAGGATCGAAGCAGCATTTCACCGCCTAAATCTCTATTTAGAAGAGGATTTTAATGGAAGGGAGAAGAAGAACACAAGTTGCCTTATGCAAACTATGGCATGGTAAAATTAGTGTAAATGCTTTACCCTTGGGTCCTATTTATAGGCTTTAGGGGTAGTTATTGTAGGAAATAACTAAATATAAGCTTATTAGCCTATATTAGCACATTTACTTATCCTCTTCTTCATTCACTTATCAAGTGCCTTTATGCACTTATAAAGTGACTTTTTCCACTTATCGAGTGATCCTTTTCACACGAGAAAAGGTTCCCTTCGTGCACGCTTTCGTGCACGCGACATCTGAGGTCCGTATTCCCTCATACATCCCTTCATGGGAGTATTCATGTCGTCCATATCCAACATCTCCCACTCACACTTGAGGGGATTGTAAGGAAACATCTTTTCCTTTAACTCTTCTGTTTATCATACAGAGAAATATGCCGTGTGACCGTCATGCGCATAGAGTCCGCTGTTTGTGCACTTGTTAGAGATACACAACACTCCTCGAGGTGCAAAGTTGAGTAGATTAACGCATGCTTTACCCTAGATTATTTCTTCACATTTCTTATACTTTATATTCAACAATTGAATCCCATCTGGATTACAATTGGCTGGCCAGCTTTGAATCTTTAAAGTCCAAATGTGAATATGAAATTAATCTTCCTCTTCTTGTAATCCTTTCGATCTTGACTTGACTTGCTTTTCTAACATGCCCCGCCGGACCGAATTGACCATAGTCCATAAGCAACATGCTAAGATAGCAATCACCCAGTCAAATCTAAAGGAACCAATTAGAGTCCATAAGGGTAATGAGTTAAGACCCATGTGGTCTTTGGGTCGCACATAATAGTAAACACAATTACTATTCTAACCCAATGGTCAAAATGCATACGTAGTATGAATACGTATTACAACATCACTCCTTTCCCAGGGAGCGTATGTCTTAATGATGTTGTAAGGATGATGATCAGACACCACAATGTCTGATTTTGAGTCCCTTTTACTACTCAAATAATCTTCTGGACCCACATCCCGCATAAGACAGATAGGATTTAAGAATCCTCTTAGATCTTTTGTAAGCATCCATATGATGCAGATCTTTCATACGACCATTTTGTTTAAGTCATGACTCTAAATCATCCGTCTGACGATTTTGACTTTAAACAGGTCTCATCTTTATTTTATCCGTCTGATATAATAAAGGCGGTTGCTCATGTGAGAGAGCCAACCTCAATCTATCCGACATACTAGAAAATATAGCTGAGATTTTAAAATGTACACAAACATTTTTTAGAAACTCATATGCAATGTTTTGAAAAAGAACTTATTCTTTTATTAAATTTGATCTTTTACAGACATGGGAATTTACATTTGTACAACTCAGCTTACGCAACCCTTGAGATGATAAGTGTTTGTAAAACACATCTCTGGGGATTGCCTTCGTAAGCGGATCCGCTATCATCTCATGCGTAGATATGTACCTTATGTTTACCTTCTTGGTCTTATCATAGTCTTTTGCAAATTTGTAGCGGATATCAATGTGTTTGGTCTTACAATGGAATTTTAGATCTTTGACATAGGCTATAGATGCTTGACTGTCACTGTGTATTGGAACAGCACCTGAGTCACTTGCATCAATTAGCCTGTCTAAGAACTTCCTAAGCCAAACAGCCTCTTGGACTGCCATGCTAAATGCTACAAACTCGGCTTCCATAGTTGAAAGTGCGATGCAGGATTGTTTCTTGCTACTCCAGGATATTGCACCAGATCCGAGTAGAAAAACATATCCTGAGGTCGATCGTCGCTCATCGAGATCACCTGCCCAATCAGCATCAGTGTAGCCTTCGAGCCTCAAGGCATCTCCTTGATAGCATAAATCATAATCTTCAGTTCCTTTAAGATACCACATTATCCTCTTAACCGCTTTCCAGTGTACTTGTCCTGGATTGGATTGGTAACGACCTACCATTCCAACGGCAAAACAGATGTCCGGTCTTGTACACATCATAACGTACATAAGACTACCAACTGCACTGGAATATGGAACTTTTTCGATAATTTCCTTTTCCTTTTGGTTCTTTGGACACGATTTTAGACATAAATTATCGCATTTGCTTATAAGAGTATCAATGGACTTGCAGTCCTGCATATTAAAACGTTCTAGAACCTTCTTTATATAAGTCTCTTGTGAAAGAGAAAGAAGTTTCTTCGAACGATTCCTTGAAATCTTAATTCCAAGAATATATGCGGCTTCTCCCATGTCTTTCATCTCAAAAACAGATGAAAGCCAAGCCTTGATATCCATCACAAAGCCCTTGTCATTTCCTGCTATTAAAATGTCATCTACGTATAGAGACATAATAACATACTTGCTTTTAATCCTCTTGATATATACACAGTTATCTTCATCAAGCATGGAAAAACCATTTGATAAGACAATTTCTTAAAATCGTATATACCATTGCCTCAAGGATTGTTTAAGACCATATATGGACTTACGAAGTTTACAAACTTTATGTTCGTTTCCTTCTTTTACAAACCCTGTTGGTTGTTCCATATAGATCTCCTTGTCCAATTCTCCATTGAGAAAGGTAGTCTTTACATCCATCTGATGTAATTCGAGGTCTAAGCAAGCTATCATAGCCAGAATCAAGCGAATCGAGGTAAAACGCACGACAGGTGAGAAGGTCTCTTCGTAGTCTATCCCTTCCTGTTGTGTAAAACCTTTTACGACAAGGCGAGCTTTATATCTGTCTATAGAGCCATCAGCCTTATGCTTGATCTTGAGAACCCATTTGTTCCCAATAGCTCTACGTCCTCTGGGTAAGTCAACTAAGTCCCAGACTTGGTTAACTTTCTTGGATTCCAACTCCTCCTTCATCGCTTCCATCCATTTGTCTTTTGCAGGGCATGATACGGCCTGTTTGAAAGTAGCAGGCTCGTCATCATCTTGTTGTAAAGTCATAAAGGTTTGCGGAAATTCATCCTCAAATCTTAGAGGAGCCAACCTTGTACGACTACTACGTCGTATTTGAGATTCTTCAAGTCTTTGTTGACTCGAATTTAGATCAATTCTAATATCACTCCCACTTGGAATGTCGTTAAAAATGCTCCCACTTGGATCATTATTCCCATATGGAATAGGACTCGCGTCATTCGTATCATCCATTGGTGAAGTTTGAAACGTATTTTCGTCTTCACCAAGAATTCTCCCACTCGAATGAGGTAATCCTTCTTGATCATTAATCTCAAATAGAGATAAGTCCTGACTTATCTCGCCCTGTCTTGGAAATTCGTTTTCCAAGAAAGTGACATCCCTCGACTCAAATTCAATTAGACCTCCATTGTCTTCCTGACCAATGAAAACATATCCTTTGGAGTTTTCTGCGTATCGTATAAAGATACATTTCCTTCCTCGTGGCCCAAGTTTGCCATACTTATGGGAGGAAATATGTGCATAGGATACACACCCCCAAGGTTTCAAAATGTTTAAGTCAGGAGACCTTTGGTTCCACAACTTGTAAGGAGTGGAGCTAACTGATTTCGAGGGTATGCGGTTCAAGATGAAAGCGGCCGTCAATAATGCATCACCCCAAAAGGTGATTGGCAAGTTAGCTTGCACCATCATTGAACGGACCATTTCCATTAAGGTCCTATTCCTCCTTTCTGCAACACCATTTTGTTGCGGAGTATAAGGCATAGTTACCTGATGAACTATGCCCTTTTCATCATAAAGTTCTTTAAAACTTGTTGATTGATATTCACCGCCCCTATCGGTTCGCAAGCCTTAATCTTGCGATCTAATTGATTTTCCACTAAACTCATATAGTTTTTAAAGCAGGTTAATGCTTCACTTTTGTGGGATATCAAATAGATATGTCCGAATCGGGTGAAGTCATCAATAAAAGTGATGAAATAGGACTTCCCGCGTCTTGTCTTGACATTCATCGGACCACATATGTCTGAATGGATGAGCTGTAATGGAACCTCGGCCCTTATGCCGGTTCCAAACGGCTTGCGTCAAGATTTCCCTACAAGGCAATGTTCGTAGGTCGACATATCAACCTTTGAAATATTGGATAGAAGGCCACGTTTGGCAAGTCTATCCATACGCGTTGGTCCAATGTGACCAAGCCTTGCGTGCCAACAAATTATATCTGACTCATAAGTCGAAGAATATGCAACAAGGAAATTTTCATTACAAAATGAGGAATCATACATTGTATTTAATACAATAAATCCTTTAAATACATACCCAGAACCAATTAGAGTATTATTACAAGACAAGTCCACTTTACAATTATGAAAAAACCAGATATAACCAAGACCCATCAACACGACCATAGATATAATATTCCTTCGAATATCCGGAGCGAAGAGGACATCATGTAGTAAGATAGTGCGGCCGTTGTCCAAGACGAGCTTGCAAATCCCAACGCCTTTCACTTCAACACGTGTGTTGTTTCCTACATATATCCACTTTGTTCCTTGGGGTATCCGGTGATACTCCACGAAGGACCGTCTATCCCTTGCTATGTGGTCAGTGGCACCTGAATCAATTATCCAAAATGGATTAGATTCTACAAGAAATATTGAACTAGAAACACATATGTAACTAGTATTACAAGTTACCTTGTCACCTCCATCCGTACAAGAACGAGCATAGTGACCTAACTTGTTGCACTTGAAGCACTTGATCCTCTTCAAGTCTTTCTTCTTGTGCCATTTCTTGTTCCCACCCTTATGTTTGGGTTTCTTGGTAGACTCAGGTTGCTTATTGCATTCATTAGTAAACTTCGAACGATTTTTCCGTTTCTTTCCCCCGTATGAGGAACTATCAACCTGTGCACTTCTGCACTTGGCTTGGCAGCCGCAAGCCGCTCTTCCTCTAAGTCGAGGTGCTTAGAAACATCGCTGAAGTTCTTGATGCTCTCATTATGAGTGAGATGCATCTTCATTTGGTCCCACCCATTTGGTAGGGAATGTATGACTGCTTGGATTTGTTGCTCATCAGTGAGCACATGACTTGCATCCTTTAACTCTGAGATTAGATTCGTCATATGTCGCAGATGTTTCCCCATAGAATGATCTGGACGTTTCTTGTATGAATCAAATCTTATAGTTAAAGAACGAAGTTTAGACACCGAGGTGCCACCAAACTTCTCCTCAAGCTTGGACCATATGTCCATGGCTAGGTCATGCTCTCGGAAGATGCGCATTATGTCATCGGCCATACTGGACAATAACGTAATGCGAGCTATCTTGTTCTTTCGAGACCAAGCATCAAAAGCTTCATTGTCTCATCTGTGTTGGGCAGTAGTGCCCAACTCGGGTTCAATCATTTTTTTCTTCAGAGTTTCGAGCACGTCTTGCTCCTCTAGAACGTATTGTATCTTGATGGACCACAGTTTGTAATTATCGCCGTTGAGTTTTTCACCTTTGTTTAACTCAGCGACGATATTCTTAGCGGTTGAAGACATTTTAGCTTTAAAATGCTGCAAAAGACATGAAAAGAAGGATCGATCAAAAACATTGCATTAATTTCATATACATAGTCATCATATTGTTACATTTTCATGATTCATTAGTCTCGGCCAGCGGACCGACCAGGGAAATGGCTAGTCCATGGTTCACTACCCCCAGACTGAGCTGAGGTGTCCCACAAACTAGTCCAAAAGACCACTGGTAGAATCATGATCCATTGAGATACTGAATCAATCGAATGTGAAATTTCAGACTAGTTTAATATCACTCCCACTTGGGAAAAAATTCCCACTTGGAATGATATTATTATATTTGATAAGTTACTTTCGAAAAATATTGAAGATGTTGCTCTAGAATCGGAAAGGTCTCTACGATTCCAATCACCATCTAGAACAACTTTAAATATTTCCCCCTCACTTCATCAAACGATAGTACTCTTATAGTACTTTGCAGCAGAAAAGCGTTTTTGAAATAAAACGTATTTTGAAAACGTATTTTTCAAACGTATTTTGCAAACGTATTTTGCAGTATTTTGAAAACGTATTTTTCAAATGTATTTTGCAAACGTATTTTACAGAGCCTACACCCCATTACAGGGTGACATAGCCGAAATTTTTCGACAATTCCCCGGCCATTGCCGGGGTCGTGTCGTGGCCGTGCCAAGGCCGAATTCTTCTTCCTTTCAAAGAGAGTGTTGCCATCGCAACTTGGCCAAGGCCGAACTCTCCTTGAGGGGAGTTTTCTGCAAGCCACCGCCATCGGCTCCCGTATGGATCCAAGCGCTTCCCCCCTACAGGAGAATTTTGCCGCAGACAACTGCCGCTGGCTCCGTAGAGACCGGCCATGCAAGCCACCCCCTCTGGTCATGCAAGCCCCCCTTCTCCCCATGAAAAATAGGGCCAACCGGGGCTTGGCCCTGGCCAAGGCCAAGGGCCGACAATGACCGTGGCCCTGGCCTCTGCCAGGGCCGGCCGTGGCCCTGGCAGCGGCCAGGGCACCGGCCCTGTCCTCTGCCAGGGCCGGCCAGGCCCTGGCCTGAGGCCAGGGTGCTGGCCCTGGCCACTGCCAGGGCCGGCCAGGCCGGCCCCTGGTCCTGGCCGAGGCCATGGCCAGGGCCCCCTGTCCCTGGCCGAGGCCGGCCATGGCCAGGGCCCCCTGTCCCTGGCCATGGCCGGCCATGGCCTGGCCATGGCCGGCCTTGGCCTGGCCATGGCCGGCCTTGGCCTGGCCATGGCCGGCCTTGGCCTGGCCATGGCCGGCCTTGGCCTGGCCATGGCCGGCCTTGGCCTGGCCATGGCCCCTTGGCCATGGCCGGCTTTGGCCAATATGGCCATGGCCGGCCTCCCCTTGCATGGGGTAGGCCGCATACCCCCCACCGGAGGGGTGGCCGTGGTAGTTATTGGCCGTAGGCAACCCCCTCCGCATGGGGAGGGGGGATGCATTGCCTCCATAGTCCATATGGCCATGGTGATCATCCACCAAAAATGTCATCTTCTCCGTTGAGAATAACCACCATCGTCTTCTCCGATGAAGCACTCGTTCGTCGAGAAAACGGTTTTGATTCAATGGCCGTGTGCCAAAAAATGAAGAGAATGCGTTTTCAAGGCCGCAAACTTCACGCTCTACATGAAGAGAGTTCACATTCTCAATTGAATGGAGACTCAACATCTATGAGGAGCACGAGTTTGGCGAGATGAACGGTAAGTTCTTCCCGTCACAGAGAGTTCCTGCCATATCCGTAATGGCAGAAGACCCTAACGTGAAAAGAACAACTATTGTGTTCTCTCCGTCACGATGTGTTCCTACCATATCCATAATGGAAAGAGACTCATTCGTGAAAGAGACAACACCGCGTTCATCGGTAAGACCGGGGTGACGGTTAGACCGGGGCGAACCCGTATGGCTCTGATACCAATGTAGGATCCTGTCAAAACAAGGACGTTAGGATCGAATAATAAAGTAGAGACTTACGCTTGCGTACGTGGCACCGTAATCTCTGAACTTAGCCCTCGGATTCGCCACAACGGTCGGTACTTCGTCACGGAGGATCAAAGCATCGTTTCACCGCCAAATCTCTATTTAGAAGAGGATTTTAATGGAAGGGAGAAGAAGAACACAAGTTGCCATATGGAAATTTATGGCATGGTAAGATTAGTGTAAATGCCTTACCCTTGGGTCCTATTTATAGGCTTTAGGGGTAGTTATTGTAGGAAATAACTAAATATAAGCTTATTAGCCTATATTAGCACATTTACTTATACTCTTCTTCATTCACTTATCAAGTGCCTTTATGCACTTATAAAGTGACTTTTTCCACTTATCGAGTGGTCCTTTTCACACGAGAAAAGGTTCCCTTCGTGCACGCTTTCATGCATGCGACATCTGATGTCCACATTCCCTCATACATCCCCTCATGGGTGTATTCATGTCGTCCATATCCAACAACCTCATGTGATACACACACTATTAACTGCTGAATGATGCAATTGATTATTGATATTAACTTGATTGGTATCATTGCAGGGGGAGTAAGTATATTTAATGCACAATTATTTGTTTTGTTTATATTTAGTTTGTCATCATCAAAAAGGGGGAGAATGTTGAGTATTGGTTGGACTCTCCACCTTGATTTTGATGATGATCAAACACAAATCATTGTGACTAACTCTTGTGTTTGCAGTTAGCTGAAAAGTCACCAATTAGATTCAAGAAGGTCAAAAGTGACTACATGTGTTGATTCAAGTAGAGAACTTGGTAGATCAACAAAGGTGAAGCATTGGCTTGAAGAACTCAAAGGCTACCTCGAACCTCAAGCCAATGGCATCAACAAATGAATGGAGATTCAATCCAAAGAGAAGAAAGGAATGGATGAGTCAAAAGCTTCGAAGACTATGACGTTGAAGATATTCAAGTCATTCAACTAAAAGACTCAAGACCATGAAGATTTATGGAGATCGTCGTCAAAGTAATTTGTTCATCTCAAGCGACTTCCCAAGACTTCCTCAGAACGCATGATCGTTGTGCCTGGAGCTTCGTTGAAGCTCAAGGAGTATTCATGAAGTCAAAGGATTCAGAATCTTCATGTTGAAGCTTTAAAGACGGTTTGTCGTGTTTACTTTTATGTCTTCTAGCTTCGATTTAGTAGAATGTTAAGCCTTGAGTAGTACTTGTCTAGAAATCTTCATAACTTTCATATCGTATCTCTAGGATTACCTTAGAAGCCATTAGAAACTTTTCCGTAGCCTATCGTTTCATTTCACGGCTTCATATGCATCTTAGTTGGTTCAAGAAGAAGAACCAACCGACTAGATGACGATCTAATCGGTTGGGAATCCTTCTTGAACCGACTAGATATCTTTGCTTGATTCAGCTCATTCACTGTTGGTCAATTAGTCGGTCCAAGAAGGGTCACCGACCCACTAGATGTCGATCTAGTCGGTTGGAAATCCTTCTCAGACCGACTAGTTGTCCTAATCAATTCAAGACCATTTGTTGACCAATTAGTCGGTCCAAGAAGACTCACCGACCGACTAAATGACGATCTAGTTGGTCGGTGTTTCTTCTCAGACCGACTAGTTTTCCTTGTGAAATTCGACCTTTGTACTGTTGACCAGTTAGTTGATTCATGAAGGATGGTTAATGCATTAAAAGCCAATCTAGTCGGTCCAAGAAGGTTCACTGACCGACTAGTTGTCAATCTAGTCGGTTGATGATCCTTCTTAGACCGACTAGTTCTTACCCAGAATTCACCATCTTCTCTGTCAACCATCTAGTCGGTCCAAGAAGGTTCACTGACCGACTAGTTGTCAATCTAGTCGGTTGATGATCCTTCTTAGACCGATTAAGCAGCTTCAGAATAGAGCCGTTGGGGCATTTAATGCCACGAATTTTGTGACCGTTTTCTCTCTTCCCTATATAAGTTTGAGTGCTTCTAACTAGGGATCCAAGGCTGAAATTAGAGACATTTTCACACCTTTGAAGAGAGCCATTCAACTCCAATTCCAAGCTCTCTCATCTCACTAGAATCTCTCCCTCACTCTTTGAGCCTAATTCCTCAAGAGATATTCTCATTCCTTGTGAGCTTCTCAAGCTAAGAGCTTGAATCCAAATCACCATCTACACCCTAGCCATCTATTGATGTCCATCTTGGTGGAGCTAGGGTTTGGTGATCTCATCTTCCTCAAAATGCATTCTTGCCCTAAATTGGTAAGTATTTCTCAAGGCATAGAATTTTGTAGTAAGAAGTTTTATATTTCAATCTTTATACTTCATATTTGTTGTATACTCTCGGTGGTAAGAGGATTAGCTTGATCCCAAGTTGTGGGAGTCAAGATTTAGTTTTTGCTCTCTGTTTGTGAGAGTGGGCTTAGTCCCAAGTTATGGGATTAAGGACTTTGCGTGTTCCCGGGTTGTGGGATACACGGACATCGATTGTAGGTCGATTGCACTTGTTGGAGGTTCTCCACAAGTGGGCTAAAGGAAATCTCTAGCGGTTTGCTAGAGTTTCCAGAGGGGATCCGGGTGTTGCTGGAGTAGGGCACCGGTAACAAGTCGGGGAGACTTGGGTGGCACCGAACCAGGATACATTGCATGTTAGCTTTGCATTCTTGCTTGGGTTGTTGTTCATTTCTTATATTCCGTGTTTGTTGGTTAAGTAGGGTTTTATTTGGCGTAGATTCCTTATAATTCTATAAAACACTATTCACCCCCCTCTAGTGTTTGTTCCTCATAGCACAGGGTCACTACATCGACTTCTTCAGCGACCGAGTCAGCTCTCTGCTTGGACCGAGCAGAGCTGACTCGGCCCGTGCAGACAGAGTAATGATTTTGAAGGAGCACGATTTCCTGTCGTGCTTGGTCGAGCAGTACAGCTGCTCGGCCCGAGCAACTGATCGAGCAACGCACTGCTCGACCAAGTCACATACTCGGTCGACGATGCTGAGGCCATTTTTGGAAGGATCTTTGAGAGCGGCTGTTGCGCGATTTGGGGGAGTGAAGGCTTGTAGCTGCGAAGCGTTCTAGGAGAGAATTCATTCTGAGAGTTTTGAATTAGATTTTTGGAGAGGAGATTAGGAGAAAACTTGTGAGATCTAGATTAATTTTGTTGAAGATTATTGGGTCGATTATATTGGATTTTTGTTTTATTCTTCTCGCGCTCTTGGAATTTCGGTTTTTCTTTGGATTTATTAATCACGATTTTTCTTTTTCTCTAGCTGTAAGTTCTCAATCTTCATTTGTCAATTTTTTATGATGTTTTCATCTTTGAAAATTGTGTTTTTATTCGTTAATATTTCTATGAGTGAGTAGTCTTTTCTTAGGTTAATGGGTTAGCCCTAAGATCCTGGGGGGAAGACGTAGATCTGGATCCCTGCGTTGAATTAGGGATTTAGGGGAGTATTTCGATTGATCCTACCGAATCCCTAGGATAACCCGTACTGAGATCATGCCCACACTCTATGGAATTGATGTGCTTAAGGGGTATCCTTAGGATTCGAATATGGAAATCGGTGGATCCAACCAAGGCTCGTGACCATGCCCGGCTCGAGCCTTGAGGTGATCCTCGACGAACTATATCGCTACGTTGACGGCTATCGCTATTATGTTAACAAGAGCCACTGAAATACCTCGTAATTCTAACCCACGAGAGTGGTCCGAATTGGGAGATTAATCCTCTAACCCTAATGCAACGTAAGGATTCTATTCCAATGTCGATCCCCGACGATCTTTGCGGTGATCCCTAACGCCCTAGTCCCTTTTTATTATTAAATCAAAAACACAACAACCAATTCTCTCAACCCGATAGCTATCTCACTTCGAGTTATAGAAGTAAATCGAGAACCCAAATACACTGTCACAGTCCCTGTGGGATTCGATATCTTTATACTACACCTTGACACCATCCACTTGCGGATAGAGCCCAGAATTGACACCTAGGGGCCATACCACGCCTGGCGACTGTGACACCGCCGGGTAGAATCAAGGTGTAGGTTTCGGGTGCGTCATACGGCCCCTTTAAAATCCTTCAGATATTTCCAAGCAGAGCAGTTGAACTTGAGGGAGGAAAGAATGGGCCGTTCAAGGTCAACTGACAAAGATTGAAGCCCTGTACGGCCGACGAGTGATTCGGGATATAAATTGCAAATTTTCCCCATAACTATCCCCATTTTGTGCCAAAGATTAGGCTTAATTGTGCTCTTTTTGGGTATATTTTCATTTCATATCAATTTTAGGGCTTATTCTCATTCTTGGTACAAAATACGGTTTTTATCGTCTTTATTGGCTTCCTATTATTTTTCCTATGCTCCTGCCATTATTTCGATCATATCTCCATTTTTTGGGAATTATTTGAGCATTGGAACATTTTATATGGATTATTGGAGGTTAATATTGTTTTCTTTTAATAGTCATTATATTAATTGCTCATCAAATGGACTAATTTCCTCTTCTTATATTTTTCAGGTACTCTTGTGAGTCTTGGAAATTTTCTAGAATTTTTTGGGATTTTTCCAAGACTCCTAGGTATTTTTCGGCATTTAATGGGAGGGGAAATGCAATTATTTTGGGGCAAAAAGGATTTCTGTTTTTTAAAAAAAACAATAAAGAAAAAAAAAGTTTTTTTTAAAGTGGCAGGCCTGCCTGCTCTGCACCTTCAGCTCCCCGCGCGCGCTTATTTAGTAAATTAAAAAAATAACTTTGCGGGCCGGCCCGCTCGCTGTTAAAATTAAAAAAAAAATTTAAAAAAAAAACCCAGCGGAGCGGGCCGGCCGCTGTTTTAAAGTGGCAGGCCGGCCTGCTCTGCGCCTTCAGCTCCCCGCGCGCGCTTATTTAGTAAATTAAAAAAATAACTTTGCGGGCCGGCCCGCTCGCTGTTAAAATTAAAAAAAAATTTAAAAAAAAAACCCAGCGGAGCGGGCCGGCCCAGCGACCGGCCCGCCCCGCGAAATTGTGAAGCTGGCGGGCGCCTGGGGCCGGATCCGACCCGATCCGGCCCCGCTCCGCTTTTATGGCAGGCGCGCGCGGGTTTGGCGGGTTGGATCCGACCCGATCCGACCCGCAATGCTTATAACAGGGCTGAATGCGATTTTGGGGGGAGCTCTCGGTTTTGGGGCTTTTTTCTTGCGTTTTTGGAGTTTTTTAGGGTTTGGAAGCTCTTGGATGGGGGAGGAGGCCATGGAAGCTTGAGGAGGCTTGGTGGAGCTTGGAGAAGCTTGGAGGAAGGCAAATAGGAGGAGGGAGGAGCTCATTTGGGGGAAATCTTGGTGAAATCTTCCCTCTTCCCCTTTGTATTTTGATATCTCTTTATTGTAATGAAATTGAATGATTTGGTGAATGAAAGTTCCATCATTTGTTCATGATGATAGAGTAGTATTGATTTGGTGTGGGTTGTGACTAATTGAGTTGGATGTTAATTTAAGCCCTAATTTGCCTCTTGCCCAATTTCAATGTTATTGTGGGATGTAACATTAGGGTTAATTTGATTGGCTAAGTCCCGAGAGGGCACGATTTGAGAAAATACCATGATCCTAACATGATTATGTAGGAATATTATGCCCTCGAGGCCATTTATTCCCTTTGTGAAAAGCACAAACATCTTGTTCGAAATAACAGTAAGCTGTTTGGTAATAATTTATCTAAGTTATATTGTAATGTAGTTAACATTAGATATCAACTTAGGTAAAGTCCTGAGACTTTATGCAAGGTCAAACGGGTATCGAGATGAGTATCTCGATCATGGAGAAACGTTTGACCGTCTGTAGCATAAGTCTAAAATGGTTCGTGGTCGTAGATGTTTCGAGACAAGGATATCGAAACATCGGATAGACCATTGTGTCTTAGTCTTCACCGTTTAGCGGTGGCGATGATCTCATGATCGCTTGACTTGGCCAAATCGAAGACGAGACACATGTGCTCATCAGAATGAGTTCACTGAACGATCCACTAGAGTTATCATATGGTTATATTGACCAATCTGTCAGTGATAACTCTGAGTGATGATAGGATAGTTGGTCTTTTGACTTGAGGTCATTTTGACAAGCCTGTGCGTGAACGGTGCCACCTATATCAACTGACCTAGCTTCGAGACAATGCCTGTCGAAAGGTCTTTTGATTGGGTGTCACTTGAAACGTACGAGGCGAGTAATGACCAAGAGAGGATTCGTCTCTCCCGGTCAATGGGAGTTAGTGTTGTAGAGTTAGTTCGGTCTTTAGTAAAAACTCTGCGTAGAGTATGTTGGAAGAAGTCCAACATTTATTGACTAAAGATTGATCGAAACTAACCGGAGTCAAGTTATTGGGGTTGACAGTTTAACCGTACCCCAGACTTGATCTACACGACATATTTAAGACGAAGAGACTTTAACTGCAGAATTCATCACGGAAACAGTCTGGGTGGTCCCGACAATACTCATGTCAATGAGTTAACCACATAATGATGATTCCTGAAGCAAGGACGGCAACCACTGCTCGTGGTCACTGCCGTATAGGGCTTCGAGCCCAACCTGTTGTAAGGGTCAGGCTGTAGGGTCTCACACAGAGTGCAACGCTTCGTCTAGTAATAGGTAGAAATTAGTTAGGGAGAATAATTGCATTTTTGATGCAAGGGATGGAATAATTGCATTTGATGCAATATGGTAATTTATGCTTAGATAGGGACTACTTCGCATTTGATGTAAACGCGATTAAATGTGTATTAAATTGTTTAATACAATATTTAATAATAAAAATGCAAGGAAAAGTTCACGGGTAAGACGGGAATGTCCCGGTCTAGACCCAGGTTCGAACGGCGTCCAAATCGGACACCGGATACTCAAGTTAGAGCCAAAACAGCCAAACAGATCAGACCGGGTCAGACCAGGCTGACCCAGACCAAAACAAGTCTGGCCTGGGTGTCTGGCCAGACCTGGCTGAGCCAGGAACCCAGGCAGGCAGGCCTGGGCACAGGCCCAGGTGCTGGGCGCCTGGGCCTGCGCCCAGGTGGGCCGCCCAGGCGGGCCTGGGCGCCTGGGAGCCCAGGCGCCCTGGGCCGGGCGCCTTGGGCGCCCGGCCCAGGCGCCCGCCTGGCGCCTGGGCGCCTGGGCGCCCGTGCCAGACATGGGCGCCCGTGCCCAGGTCTGGCAGGCGCCAAGTCAGCCTGGGTTTGAGGCTGTTGGACCCACAAGTTGGGCCCCACCTCAGGGTGCTGAACCCTAGGGTTGATGGCAGATTTGACGGCTGGTTTTTGCGAAAAACTAGCCGTGGGCTGATCTTTGGACACTCAATTGGAGGGTCAAACGAACTCCGATTGACGAACGGTTTTTTCCTATGCGTTCACCGTTGAACGCTTGTCGTATTGATAGGTTGTATCAATCCTGAAGCTCAACGGTGAGTGAGTTAAAATTCACGGAAGTTTGCACTTTGTGAAGTGCAAACTAACTTGATTTTAATTAACTCATTGTTTAGTCCCACATCGGATTTTGAGAAAAGGGGAGAGTCCGCCGCCTATATAAATAGGGGTCTCCCCCCTTTCTCAAAACTCGTCCCAAGCTCTAGATCTGAGCGGCTCTCGTAAATGTTGGAGCACGCTCGGATCTAGGCTTAAATTAATATTTCTCTTCTCCCTAAATTTCTGCCTTACTCCTGCGGGCTCTAGCAAAGCCACAAAGGAGTTCGGATTCTGGATCCGAAATCTTGGCGGAGGTTTCACTCGCGTGAAACTTTCTTCGGCGCGTGGTTGGCTCGGCGGCACGGGGATTGATCGCCTCGGGATGCGGAGCGGTTCGAGGAGCGGTTCGGGGAGCGGTTCAAGGAGCGGCTCGGCATGGGACGGGAGCAGCTCGGGAGACGGCGCGGAACATCTCGCCTGCCCCAGGGCTGAGATTCCGGGTATGTGGTTAAAATATTTTATTAGCATTAGTTTAGTTTAATCGCAGTAGGCTAGATCCTTCTTGGGATGGTCAGATCCATCCCAAGTCGGCATAGATCTTGGCATAGGGTCTTGGACCTTAGGGCTAAGTTAAAAATGTTTTAACTGCATGTTAATTTAGCTTAACATAGTTTTTCTTCCGCTGCAAATGATTTTTGTGTCTATGTTCCGTCCGACTTAGGACGGGACTAGAATTTTTGTGCCCTGAGGGACCGCCAATTTCCCTACAGTGGTATCAGAGCCAAGGTTTGCGTAGTCAATCTAGGTACTGCGATTTCATTAAACTTATTAATGCCTTTTAAATACTTTTAAATTTTTTAAAGTTATTAGATAATTTTAAAAAAGTTTTTGAAGTTCAAAATTCTATGTGATAAATTTTTTGAACATGAAAATTTTTAAAATGACGTTTTAAAATTTATGTGATAATTTTAAAACTAATTTTAAATATTTAAAAGTTTAAATTTATTTTGGATGCCTAAAATTTTTTATATGATAAATTTTTTAAGCATGGAAATTTTAAAATGGTGTTTTTAAATTTATGTGATAAATTTTAAAATTGATTTTAAGGCTTTAAATTTATGCGCTAAGTTTAAAATATTTTAGATGTTTAAAAATTGTATATGATAAATTTTTGAACATGGAAAATTTTTAAAGTAATGTTTTAAATTTATAAGATATTTTTAAAACTGATTTTAAAAGTCTAAAAATTGTTTATGCGATAAACTTAGTTTATTTAATTGTTAAATAGATATACACTTTCATTTTATGTTGATAAAATTAGTGTAGCTTTATTTTAATGGCTTGTTAATCTTGTCCCTTATTTGATGACACAAGACAACTTTTTAGGTTAGCCATTAAAAATGATTAAAATTTATTACTTGAATTTTAATAACATGCTATGTGTTAATAAATCATTAACAACAATATTAAGACCTAATTCCTGATTAGGGTAGTCCTTTAAATGAATTTTCAATTCTAATTGTTATAATTAATTTTCATTAAAGGACTTCGCTTCTAGCGTTGTTAATAAAATTTATTAAAATCCTAATAACGATTAGGGTAGCACGTGAACCTTATACTTGATAAGGACTTAATTAAAGTTATTAAACAAATCCTAAAATTTTGAATTTAAGGATTCAACTAGTTGATAGGATTAATTAGTTGTTAATAAAAGCTGTTTAGTCTATGGCATACATACAAAAATGACAAGCTTCATTCAATGGACCATGATCCAGTCAATGTGCTTGGCTAAGAGTTCTGGATCACCCTTTAAGGGATAGTGATCCTGGCTTAGTCAATTCCCTGGCTGAGTTCTGCTGGACCGCAATGTCGCGAATCATGATTGTATGACACCCTGGACTATATCTAAGTCAAATACGTTAATGATCTTTTTCAAGATTAGCCGTAGCCCTCCTTGTTTTAGGGGTTAGCAACTATAGGGCCCGTGTTACAGTTGTTGAGATACACTCAAGCTGTGACATGGCAACCTTGTAGAAACCAACTTCTTAAATACATAAGATGTAGTCTAAGACCTGACCCAAACCGACGTGTCGTGCATACACCGAGCTGAGGGGCAAGTCAGGCTAGACACGAAAACAAGGGTCCGACTAGACTAGACATTGTGATTTGGATGAGCACACTCATGATCACGAATGGCTAGGGGCAAAAACCGATTAAGAGAGTCATATCCGATATGATCGATGAAGAGTCATCTTCCGATCGCAGAGTCAATCAACTTGTTGAGCTACACTCAAGGTTGTTTAGACTCAAGGTGATTGGAACTCTTACCCATTAATTTTAATTCGATTAAATTGTTCGTTATTAAGCTTTAAAACGTTCGTAAAAATAGTGGCAGGATATAGATAGATAAAAGCCAATCTACCTATATTTAATATTGAACATATGCTAAAACTAGGGCAAGAGTATGTTTACCGAAAGAATCAATTAATATAATATTTTAATAAGTTAATTGGTCAAAAGTTGATTAATTGAATATCCAGTTAAATTCTAATTGATAGAATTAAACTATATTCTCGTTGACATTAAATGACCTTCTAAAGAACAGACTTAAGAAATATGATTTCATTAAGTTCTGGGTCCAACAAATAAATTAAAGCTACATGTCACTCGTCTCTATATGAGCAGCTTGAACATATAGGACATTCAAAGTATGTTTCTCCCTACAACTTGTCGAGCTACCCTCAAGGTTGTATAGACAAACAATTTTGATCCGCAAAGTTTGAAAATTCGATCAAACCGTTTGAGTCGAATACGAGTGCATGAGCGGTGCAAGACTATGTATCCCAACCGGATCTTGAGACAAGCAACTTCTTGAGCTACACTCAAGATTGCAAGGCTCAAGCGTTTGGATACATAAGTTGCTTGCATAGCTATTTATTTATGTTGATATCTAAATGTGATTTAGAAAAAGGAAAAAGGCACTTCGGAAAGTCAATTGAGAAAGTTAGTTTAATTTATCATTAGTAGAGGCATAAGTAAGAGGAAATGAAAATGTGACATATTTTGATGTCACGATTTCAGAATAAATCGTTATACAAAAGACGTTTAAACATTTTGACGAATGTCGTCACATTGCTTCTGAAGTAATGTTTTGTGTTAAGTAATTTGTAAATAACTATATATATATTAAATGTTAATATATAAATACACAAGATAGTGGCAAACTTATATGGTAAAATTAGACTAGGCCGTATCAAGAGATTAAGCTTCACAAGTCACATAAAGAGGGGTCTGACCTCTCGTATTATGAAGTCTACGGACACTTGTGAGTCTTAGCCTCTTAGATACAATGGCCGAAACCCATCTGTGAGACAGTGGGAGAATGAGTTGTCGAACTCAGTCTAGTACATACTGATGTACCAGAGTCTATTTTTAACAAAATAAGTTATTCGTATATTTTACTAAGACATGTGTTCTTGATGAAACGTAAGTCTGATAAAATAAAGAACGAAATGACGAAAGTATTTAAACTGATTCGATTAGATCGAATGGTCAAATACTTAGCTACATAAAATCTTGTGTAATTGAAAGAAAATTTCTCTCAGGTCAAGTCGGTTAACACAACAGTGTGTTAAAAGGTATGAATCACACTTAATTAGATTTAGTGTGATCCATTGTAAGTGACTCTGAGTTAACTCCTTCCTCTGGGTTAAGTCCCAGATAGTAATGCCTAGGTTTTGATAAAGTTCTATGAGAACATTATCAATGATATATTCAATAAATCAATCGTAAGGAAGTTGTATTATTACTCGAATCTCGTGAGACGGATTGTCGAGTTAGACATCATAACTGATGATGACTTAGTCAAACTTCTAGGATGAAATTCGGAGTAGTAACACCGATTTAAAACTTGATGCAGGTCCGTGTGCGTAAATAAATTTGAGAATTTAGTTTACGTGCCCAAGGAAAATGTTTCCTCACTTTCTGCAAGTAAATCTTTAAGTTGAAAGATTGGTGCAGAAAAGAAAATAGTGAAGTACAATAATGTTGGACGGGAACGGTTTTCATCCTAATTTCTTTAAAACGGATTATGATGAAACCGGTTTCGCCAACAGATGTGTACAGATCTACTCAGACCAAAGCCGATGTAAAACGCTTAAGTTGATCATGAAAATTTGCGCATTCACTTATAAGTTCGTTTTTCTAAATATGATTTAGACGAACTAACTTATATGAATTAGCCAGATAGTCTTCAAGGTCAGTGGGAGCGTGTAAATTACATGCGAGACATCAAAGAGATGGAACTTACATTTTGACAAAGTAATCAAAAGGTTTGATACTTTATCAAGAATAGATATGAGCCATTTAAAATGACCATTAACAAATTTAAATGATTATCGTAAGGTACGATAAACTGGATAAGATCCAAGTAAAATAAAATATTATGAATTCCGACAGACCAAATGAATTATTTGAATGAGATTCAAATGGTTGGTCTGACATGAACATAGAAACCCCTTAAGTCTATAGTGTAGACGGTTTTAACAGATCCACTCACGAAGGCTCTACCACATGAAGTCGGGAAAACTTATGTGTAAAAACGGTATAAGATACCGAGATAAATGGGCCTGAGTGCAAGTGGGAGATGTAGGAATATTATGCCCTCGAGGCCATTTATTCCTGTGTGAATAGCACAAACATCTTGTTCGAAATAATAGTAAGCTGTTTGGTAATAATTTATCTAAGTTATATTGTAATGTAGTTAACATTAGATATCAACTTAGGTAAAGTCCTGAGACTTTATGCAAGGTCAAACGGGTATCGAGATCAGTATCTCGATCATGGAGAAACGTTTGACCGTCTGTAGCATAAGTCTAAAATGGTTCGTGGTCGTAGATGTTTCGAGACAAGGATATCGAAACATCGGATAGACCATTGTGTCTTAGTCTTCACCGTTTAGCGGTGGCGATGATCTCATGATCGCTTGACTTGGCGAAATCGAAGAAGAGACACAGGTGCTCATCAGAATGAGTTCACTGAACGATCCACTAGAGTTATCATATGGTTATATTGACCAATTTGTCAGTGATAACTCTGAGTGATGATAGGATAGTTGGTCTTTTGACTTGAGGTCATTTTGACAAGCCTGTGCGTGAACGGTGCCACCTATATCAACTGACCTAGCTTCGAGGCAATGCCTGTCGAAAGGTCTTTTGATTGGGTGTCACTTGAAACGTACGAGGCGAGTAATGACCAAGAGAGGATTCGTCTCTCCCGGTCAATGGGAGTTAGTGTTGTAGAGTTAGTTCGGTCTTTAGTAAAAACTCTGCGCAGAGTATGTTGGAAGAAGTCCAACATTTATTGACTAAAGATTGATCGAAACTAACCGGAGTCAAGTTATTGGGGTTGCCAGTTTAACCGTACCCCAGACTTGATCTACACGACATATTTAAGACGAAGAGACTATAACTGCAGAATTCATCACGGAAACAGTAGGGTGGTCCCGACAATACTCATGTCAATGAGTTAACCACATAATGATGATTCCTGAAGCAGGGACATCAACCACTGCTTGTGGTCACTGCTGTATAGGGCTTCGAGCCCAGCCTGTTGTAAGGGTCAGGCTGTAGGGTCTCACACAGAGTGCAACGCTTCGTCTAGTAATAGGTAGAAATTAGTTAGGGAGAATAATTGCATTTTTGATGCAAGGGATGGAATAATTGCATTTGATGCAATATGGTAATTTAAGCTTAGATAGGGACTACTTTGCATTTGATGCAAAAGCGATTAAATGTGTATTAAATTGTTTAATACAATATTTAATAATAAAAATGCAAGGAAAAGTTCATGGGTAAGACGAGAATGTCCCGGTCTAGACCCAGGTTCGAACGGCGTCCAAATCGGACACCGGATACTCAAGTTAGAGCCAAAAAAGCCAAACAGATCAGACCGGGTCAGACCAGGCTGACCCAGACCAAACCAAGTCTGGCCTGGGTGTCTGGCCAGACCTGGCTGAGCCAGGAACCCAGGCAGGCAGGCCTGGGCACAGGCCCAAGCGCTGGGCGCCTGGGCCTGCGCCCAGGCGGGCCGCCCAGGCGGGCCGCCCAGGCGGGCCTGGGTGCCTGGGAGCCCAGGCACCCTGGGCCGGGCGCCTTGGTCGCCCGGCCCAGGCGCCCGCCAGGCGCCCGCCAGGCGCCCGCCTGGCGCCTGGGCGCCAGGCGCCTGGGCGCCCGCGCCTGGGCGCCTGGGCGCCCGTGCCAGACCTGGGCGCCCGTGCCCAGGTCTGGCAGGCGCCAAGTCAGCCTGGGTTTGAGGCTGTGGGACCCACAGGTTGGGCCACACCTCAGGGTGCTGAACCCTAGGGTTGATGGCAGATTTGACGGCTGGTTTTTACGAAAAACTAGTCGTGGGCTGATCTTTGGACACTCAATTGGAGGGTCAAACGAACTCCGATTGATGAACGGTTTTTTCCTATGCGTTCACCGTTGAACGCTTGTCGTATTGATAGGTTGTATCAATCCTGAAGCTCAACGGTAAGTGAGTTAAAATTCACGGAAGTTTGCACTTTGTGAAGTGCAAACTAACTTGATTTTAATTAACTCATTGTTTAGTCCCACATCGGATTTTGAGAAAAGGGGAGAGTCCGCCGCCTATATAAATAGGGGTCTCCCCCCTTTCTCAAAACTCGTCCCAAGCTCTAGATCTGAGCGGCTCTCGTAAATGTTGGAGCACGCTCGGATCTAGGCTTAAATTAATATTTCTCTTCTCCCTAAATTTCTGCCTTACTCCTGCGGGCTCTAGCAAAGCCACAAAGGAGTTCGGATTCTGGATCCGAAATCTTGGCGGAGGTTTCACTCGCGTGAAACTTTCTTCGGCGCGTGGTTGGCTCGGCGGCACGGGGATTGATCGCCTCGGGATGCGGAGCGGTTCGACGAGCGGTTCGGGGAGCGGTTCAAGGAGCGGCTCGGCGTAGGACGGGAGCAGCTCGGAAGACGGCGCGGAACATCTCGCCTGCCCCAGGGCTGAGATTCCAGGTATGTGGTTAAAGTATTTTATTAGCATTAGTTTAGGTTAATCGCAGTAGGCTAGATCCTTCTTGGGATGGTCAGATCCATCCCAAGTCGGCATAGATCTTGGCATAGGATCTTGGACCTTAGGGCTAAGTTAAAAATGTTTTAACTGCATGTTAATTTAGATTAACATAGTTTTTCTTCCGCTGCAAATGATTTTTGTGTCTATGTTCCGTCCGACTTAGGACGGGACTAGAATTTTTGTGCCCTGAGGGACCGCAAATTCCCCAATAGATTAGTGCCATGATGATGCATCCCTCCATATTGCAAATTTGTTGTGTTTTTTAAGTTAAATATTCCGATTGAGCTTCCTTAGCCGGATGACCGATTGTGTTATTTGCGGTAATTAGAGCTTAGTTAACGCCAATCTTAATGAACTCACAACCCATGCTCTCTCTCCTAGTGATCCTAACTCCACATTTGGTTCTCTAACCCTACCCACTTAGGTTATAATTTTAGATTTCTCCACACTTTTTCATACACTCATCCACTGTTAATTGAGGTGGTTGTTTCACGCTCTATTTTTTGTTATCAATCAAATTTGTGAAAATAGAACGAATTTTCCCTGTGATCCGACCCGGTACTCACCGGTTATTTTTATATTGCATTGACACTCCTACGCTTGGGAGTGTAAGGCGTGCACTTGCGCGTTTTCCGAGTTCAACCAATTGGCGTCGTTGCCGGGGACAACGGGTTTTATCATTAGCATTCTTTGATTGATTTTGAAACTTTTAGTGTGATACTTCTATCTCTTAGTGTGTGTCTTTCTATTTGTTTATTTTCCACTTATTGAGTCTTTTTGCTTGTTTATTCTCATTTTTTTGAGAAATTTTTTTAAAAAAACCATGGCATCTTCTTCGGATTTTTCGGACTTTGATTTGGAGGATATCCCACTTTCGCCATACTTTCATGGCACGGAGTGGGAGAACCCTCATTTACATATTAAAAATTTTGAAGAGTGGATGTTTTCATGTCTTGGTGGGAATATTAGCGATGATTGCATATACTTCAGATTTTTTCCCTCTTCTTTACAAGATGATGCTAGATTGTGGTTTGATTCATTGTCTCTCGACTCAAATTTTACTTGGTTGTCGTTTCAGGCTGAATTTCTCCGAGTGTTTTTGCCTATCTTTTTGGAGCAGGTACAGGGGCGGCAGGCCATGGAGCAGTACATAGCGAGCTTCGCCCAGGCCGATGGAGAGGCCTACCATCAGGCTTGGCAGAGGTTCACTGATTTGGTGCTTGCGTGCCCACACCAGAGTTTCCACGAGGATCACCTCCTGCAGATATTTTATACTGGATTATCGCCATCTGGACGGGATTTTGTGCAGATGAGTTGCGGGGGAGAATTCTTTGATTATTCGACCGAGGATTCGTGGTGTTACCTGAGGGACATTGCTGAGTGGAAGCAGACTGTGCCAGCTGGAGAGCCGTCACTTGGATATGAGGATGATGGACAGTCGCTGGTTCCACTTCAGGATGCAGAGCTGCAGGCCCAGTGTCAGCTTGAGGAGCCACCTTTGGGCTCTTTTTCTTGCGACCCCATGGGATATAGAGCAGAGCAGGAGGATAGGTTGCATGAGAGCCAGGTAGAGGATATTGACAGATTATATTTTGATGAGTCGGAGGAGATAGATGATGGAGTGCGTGTCGACCACGACGGTGACACGATGCATTTTCATTTTGAGGGTGATGATGAAGTGGATGTGCATGATGGCCGAGAGCAGATCGAGTACACCATGGAGCCTGAGCCACAGGCCACTTCAGAGTTAGCTTCACAGGTCGAGGCGGTTGAGTATTTTGGGAGGACGACTGAGATGAGCTATTTCTGGGATGGCGAGGATGATGCGTGCTTGGATTTGCCCGAGACATGTATACCTCCAGTCCTATCACAGATGTCACTTCCCTCGCCTCAGGATGCGCACTTGCCAGTCATCGAGGAGGTTTGTGAGGAGAAGTTATCAGATGTGGGGAGTGCCGCAGAGATCGTTGATGTTGATATTGATATCGAGGAAGAGGATAGCAACAGAGATTGCGAGATGGTATATTCTGAGCCCGAGCTCCCTCTTACTCCAGTTTTCCCTCTGCAGCCACTTCCACCTCCTCCTGAGGACGTGCATCATGCCACATCTAGCACCGCATTTCAGGGAAGTTTCCACCATCTCATGCCTTGCATTTCTGAAGCCCAATTTGCACTTCCACATATTTTTGCTTCAGATTGTCGTCCATTGCATTTAAATTCTTTTATTTGTTTTGACAACCCGTTTTGGAATGCTTTTGCAGGGCATGAGGACATGACTTGGATTGATGCAGCTCGTCTCCCACGTGATCCATATTATCCAAAGGAGATGCTTGGAGTTGCATTGCTGGAATCCAAGGAGGCCGGTGGTGGCCCAGCTCCAAAGCAGCTGGTGGAGGAGCAAAAGGATATGATCGAGCAGATACCACCACCGTTATACATTCGAGATCCGCCATTTGCCACCGTGTGTTCTTTCCATGTAGTGTAAATAAATAAAATTAAAAGTTAGTTTGCTTTTGCATTTTGCTTTCATATGTTTTTTTTTCTTTTCTAGGATCTTTTGCCAAGATCTAGTACTCTCCCAACATTGAGGACAATGCTTATTTTAAGTTGGGGGGAGAGTGTTAGAATCTTTAGGATTGTTTAGATTTTGGCCTAAATTTTTTTTTTGAGATTCCTCCAAGTTTCGCCTCATTCCATGAATTCATTGCATATCATATTTTGGCTTCCTCGTCCCTACGCCGCTTGCTTTGTTTAGTCCCTACTTGCTTAATGCCATGCAAATTTTTCGGATTATCAATTTGGTATCGATTTCTCGATGTTTGATTGGCATGTTTTCATTTCTTTTCCAATTTGGATTCAATTGCTAATATGCCATGTATGAAACTATTTAGATGTTGTGATACTCTCTTTGAGATAGTTTGGGAAAAGTTTGGTGTAAGCGATTTCATGTTTGGGATGAATGCTGTAGTTTTTAATTGGATTGGGAGTGGCCAAATTGTGCATGCTTTGTTTTCTTCTTAGAAGTGGGTGGATGAGTTGCTAATTTGTGTTGGAATGAAAAAGATAGTAGTATAAGTGAATGTTTCTTTCTAATTGAATTGAGTAGCCGGTGCCCCACGAAACATTGGGGAGGAAGCCAAAGATGAGATTTAGAAGATCATTCCTTCCATTTGCATATATAGCGTCATCGCGTGTATGCAAATGTGTCGGTGTTTGCATTTATGGCGTTATCGCGTGAATGCAAAACATAAACATCAAAAACAAAAAAAAAAGAAAAAAGAAAAAAAGAAAAGAAAAGAAAAATGAATGAAAAATGAAAGAATAAACAACATGAGTGATGCAATCTCATTTCCCACAACTTAGAGGAAATTTCTTTTGTTTTGGCCATTTTCATGAAAATTGGAAATTTTGACATCGTGATTTTTTCCGATACGTGTGATACGGGGCTTATTTCCTTACTTTTCTTTGAATTGGATTAAGGAGAATGTCATTTGTTATTTACTTTCATATATTTGGTATATTGGCTTTGAAATCATTTGGAAATCCCATTTTGGAGTATGCCATGATGATATCGAGGATTTGGTGCATGTTTTTCAATTTTATCCGAATTTTTCGCATATTTTGCTAGGGACTAGCAAAAAGCTAGTTGGGGGGTGTGATTCGGGATATAAATTTGAAATTTCCCCCCTAACTATCCCCATTTTGTGTCAAAGATTATGCTTAATTGTGCTCTTTTTGGGTATATTTTCATTTCATATCAATTTTAGGGCTTATTCTCTTTCTTGGTACAAAATACGGTTTTTATCGTCTTTATTGGCTTCCTATTATTTTTTCTATGCTCCTGCCATTATTTCGATCATATCTCCATTTTTTGGGAATTATTTGAGCATTGGAACATTTTATATGGATTATTGGAGGTTAATATTGTTTTCTTTTAATAGTCATTATATTAATTGCTCATCAAATGGGCTAATTTCCTCTTCTTATATTTTTCCGGTACTCTTGGGAGTCTTGGAAATTTTCCAGAATTTTTTGGGATTTTTCCGAGACTCCTAGGTATTTTTCGGCATTTAATGGGAGGGGAAATGCAATTATTTTGGGGCAAAAAGGATTTCTGTTTTTAAAAAAAAACAATAAAGAAAAAAAAAGTTTTTTTTAAAGTGGCGGGCCGGCCCGCTGGCCGGCCCGATCTGCGCCTTCAGCTCCCCGCGCGCGCTTATTTAGTAAATTAAAAAAAAACTTTGCGGGCCGGCCCGCTGGCCGGCCCGCTCGCTGTTAAAATTAAAAAAAAAATTTAAAAAAAAACCCATCGGAGCGGGCCAGCCCAGCGGCCGGCCCGCCCCTCGAAATTGTGAAGCGGGCGGGCGCCTGGGGCCGGATCCGACCCGACCCGGCCCCGCTTCGCTTTTATGGCAGGCGCGCGCGGGTTTGGCGGGTCGGATCCGACCCGATCCGACCTGCAATGCTTATAACACGGCTGAATGCGATTTTGGGGGGGAGCTCTTGGTTTTGGGGTTTTTTTCTTGCGTTTTTGGAGTTTTTTAGGGTTTGGAAGCTCTTGGATGGGGGAGGAGGCCATGGAAGCTTGAGGAGGCTTGGTGGAGCTTGGAGAAGCTTGGAGGAAGGCAAATAGGAGGAGGGAGGAGCTCATTTGGGGGAAATCTTCGTGAAATCTTCCCTCTTCCCCTTTGTATTTTGATATCTCTTTATTGTACTGAAATTGAATGATTTGGTGAATGAAAGTTCCATCATTTGTTCATGATGATAGAGTAGTATTGATTTGGTGTGGGTTGTGACTGATTGAGTTGGATGTTAATTTAAGCCCTAATTTCCCTCTTGCCCAATTTCAATGTTAATGTGGGATGCAACATTAGGGTTAATTTGATTGGCTAAGTCCCGAGAGGGCACGATTTGAGAAAATACCATGATCCTAACATGATTAGTGCCATGATGATGCATCCCTCCATATTGCAAATTTGTTGTGTTTTTAAAGTTAAATATTCCGATTGGGCTTCCTTAGCCGGATGACCGATTGTGTTATTTGCGGTAATTAGAGCTTAGTTAACGCCAATCTTAATGAAATCACAACCCATGCTCTCTCTCCTAGTGATCCTAACTCAACATTTGGTTCTCTAACCCTACCCACTTAGGTTAGAATTTTAGATTTCTCCACACTTTTTCATACACTCATCCACTGTTAATTGAGGTGGTTGTTTCACGCTCTATTTTTCGTTATCAATCAAATTTGTGAAAATAGAACGAATTGTCCCTGTGATCCGACCCGGTACTCACCGGTTATTTTTATATTGCATTGACACTCCTACGCTTGGGAGTGGAAGGCGTGCACTTGCGCGTTTTCCGAGTTCAACCAACGAGCCGATTGGCGGGAAGGAAGCTCTCGTCCTCGCCGACTTCTCTCCTGCGTGACCCCATCTAAGGTTGGGGGAGACTGTTGCACCAATTCGGTAGTTGAGGGAGACGCATTTTGAGGTGTCCATCATCACCATCATCACCATCATCATCATCATTTGCATACACCGTACATATGCATCATCACCATGCATCTGCATCTTTTGTTTCTTTTTCTAAGATTTCTATTTTTACATTTATCCCACCCAACCCACCCACCCTACCCATAGCGTCATTATCTATCTCTACACGTGTCTTCTCAGCAGTAAGGACACTACTGCATTTAGCTTGGGGGATGAGCGCTATCGCTTTATATTTCCTTTTATTTTCACCTTTATTATCATTTCTTTCCATTTTTCGCCCTATTTTTCTTTTTTAGGATCATCATTTCATTTTATCTCTTTTGTGTGCTTACATGCATGTTTCTCTTTTCTCTTATTTTTAGACTAGCGATGATTCTCCTATGATTGCACTATAAGCTACACACGCTCAACTGATCTCTCTACACGCTCACATAGAATTTTTCTAAGTCTATTGTGCTTCATTGTAAATATCGAATGGATTTTATTTTGAACTCCATACCTTGATGAATTAGAGATACTTTCTTGATTTGAATATGATTTAACATGCTACTTCATGATCTGATTTCATTTCTCCGCATTGAGTATTCTCGAAACAGTTATGCTTAAATTGCATGATTAATTGAAGATTGATTGACTAATCACATTATTACACGAATAAAGATACGTTTTCATAATGAATGGTAACTCGATAGAATTTGGATAACCCACGACACTCGAGTAGCATTGATTAGAGATTCTGACACTAAGCCATGTCAAATTCTATCTTTTTCTTTTTGTTCCGGGTCAGATCCGCACACAATCCAATTTATATTGAAGTGGGGAATCAAAGACACGATGACTACTGGTTTTGGGGTGTGGACAAGGCTAATCATGATTTGAGGATGATTTGTACATGAGAATCTCAAGGTCGCCTGTTAACCGAAATAGGTCACCCTTCAACTGGAGTTGGTCGCCCTAGGTCGCTCCAACCACCGGCAACAGATGCGAGCTACTTGCAAGGAGGACAACTCGTCAGAAAGGCTGGGCTGGCTATCAACCCGTAGCCTCTCCAATGTTTAAGTCAGTTGATGACTGATTGGAGAATGTCGAACACGCAGGGTGATCTTACAGGCAGATCAGTGCTTGCGTGGCGAACTAGTGTGGAAGGCGCGAATATGTGGAGGATATTCAACCTTGAATATAAGTAGAGGGTGTTAGGGTTTCTTACAGATTAGCCACCCAACCCACAATAACCTCTTTTCTCGCTGGAGGAGAGAGGGTATTTATAGGGCTGAGAGGCGGTTGCTTGGCATACTGTCAGTTGTCGAATCAACCCAACTGGCACTCGAGTGGTGAAGCGATAGGTTGGCGAGCTGTGTCAGAGATATTTTCCGCATTAATGGTGTCAGGTGGTGTCAGGTGCATCTTTGTCAGGCTGTCAGAGCCGTAAATGTCTGGCGTGCTTTTGGTAGGTTGTCAGGCGACGAAGCGACCATGTGTACTTTCGTCAGACTTTATCTGTAGTGAAACTGGCAATGATGTTTATGATGGGTTGCCTCCCTCTTCAGGCAGACTGCTTTGGGGCAGAGAGGTCGGCGAGCTGCCTCTGGTCGAGCTACCCTGGGGCGAGCTAGCATAGAACGTGTGCGATCTACCGGAGGACCCTTCTCTTTGATTTGGTTGACGAGCTTGTCGCTCTGCTTGGGCGAGCTTCTCTAAGACTCAGCGAGCTCCTCTTAGCTTTGGTGAACTGGTCCTTATTGATGAGGATAATTGATGGGTTATTTGAGTGGGTTTTACTCAAGTGGGCCTTTATCAACTAGTCCGGCCTTTAGGGCATAACAATTTCCCCCGTCATTCAAGCTTAGGCGGGAGACCCGGCCCATTTCTGACAACGTATTATTCCTTTGTACCTTTCGTTTGGAGGTGACCTTTATAAGCCTGTGCGACCTATTGGGGGCGCAGCTCGTAAGCTTGCCCTGGATTTTGAGCATGGTGAAGTAGCCCACCCCTAGTGATCAAGCCGATCTTGGTCTAGGGTTTCTCATATCACAAAAACACAAAAAGTGCGTAAGCCAAAACATATTGACATATGTCAGAGATAGAGTGAAGACATGTTTGGGTGGGGGCGCAGTCCGAAAACCTGCCCTGGACCCATGGGCGATCTGTCGGGGGAGGATGACCTTCGTCGAGGACAGCCTTCACCTGAGGATGCCCTTTTGGGGGCGTAGATCCGAAGCCCGCTCTGGGTCTCTGACAGGGAAGAGTCGAGTTATGCAGCCTGTCCCAGGCCATGGCACCTTTCGGGGGGTATAGCTCGGAAGCCTGCCCGGATCTTTACTGCGAGGTAGCTCGCTCTCTTCTCCGGTTTGGGTAGCGAGGCCGGACCTGCTACGGGTAGTCAAGCTGCGACCTGCCCCAGAGGGCTTCGAGAGGGTGAGTGGGGGCCGTAGCCCTTCCAGCACTCCTGGAGGGTCCTATGCTCCTGGTGCCTTTCGGGGGCATTGCATGTGGCCTGCCCCGGAATTTTGGTTTGTAGCAAGTCAGCTCGTCTCCAAGGATCGGGCCGATCTTGACCTGTGATTTCTCGCACATAATAGAAAACTCGAAGAGCGTGTAAGTCAAAACGTAGCGATATAGGTCAGAGATAGAATAAAACCTGGGGTACATAGTCGACCCAGTCTCGACCTGTGATTTCACGCACATTAGGGAAAACTCGAAGAGTGTGTAAGTTAAAACGTAACGACATAGGTCGGAGATAGAATAAAACTTGGGGCACATAGTCGACCCGATCTCGACCTGTGATTTCTCGCATACAAGAGAAAACACAGAGAGTGTGTAAGTCGAAATGTAATGATATAGGTCGGAGATATAATAAAACCTGGGTCGCATAATCGACCCGATCTCGACCTGTGATATCTCGCACACAAGAGAAAAATCGAAGAGTGTGTAAGTTGAAACGTAACGACATAGGTCGGAGATAAAATAAAACCTGGGGCGCATAGTTGACCCGATCTTGACTTGTGATTTCTCGCACACAAGAGAAAACTCGAAGAGTGTGTACGTCGAAACTTAACGACATAGGTCGAAGATAGAATAACACCTGGTTGGGTGGGGGCACACTCCGGAAACCTGCCCCTGACCCATGGGTGACCTGTCGGGGGAGGATGATCTTCAATGAGAATAGCCTTCACATGAGGACGCCCTTTCGGGGGCACATCTCCGAAGCCCGCTCTGGGTCTCTGATAGGGAAGGGTCGAGTTACGCAGCCTGTCCCAGGCCATTGGCGACCTTTCGGGGGAACAGCTCAGAAGCCTGCCCTGGATCATTGCTACGAGGTAGCTTGCTCTCTTCTCCGGTTTGGGTAGTGAGGCCCGACCTGTTATGGGTAGTCAAAGTGCTTGTTGAACAACATCTTCTTCATTGAGCCGCCTATGTCGAGCGGCCTCGATGTCTGCATCAAGACGTCTTTGTTGGGCCGCTATCACTTCGTTGGGCCCCTTTTGCCGGGCAGCCTCCTCCTCTTCGATCTGGGAGTGAAGGCTGCGCCTCATCCTCTGGTGATAAGGGGAGATGGATGCACCGGCCCCACCCGCACCCCAATCATTCGTCATTTTTGTAAGAGCTTCAAAGCCTTGGTGAATAGCACGGGTCGAGGCATGAATAGTCTTCGCTGTCCCCTCAAGGGGTACATCTGTCGAGGGAGTCGCTCCGAGAGGGCGTGGCTCGTCTTCCATGGGATGTTTGTTATGGTTGGGAAAGTGTTTGGAGTGTATGGGATTAGACATAGGTGTGACCCTAATTTCCGACAGACGGCGCCAATTGTTGCGGGTCAGATCCGCAGACAATGAGATTTATAATGAAGTGGGGAATCAAGGTCATGATGATTACAAGTTTTGGGGTGTGGACGAGGTTAATCACGATTTGAGGACAATTTTTATATGAGAATCTCAAGGTTGCCCTTCGACTGGAGTTGGTCACCCTATGTCACTCCAACCACCGGCAGCAGAGGCGAGCTACCTGCAAGGAGGACAACTCGTCAGAAAGGCTGGCCTGGCTATCAGCTTGTAGCCCCTCCGATGCTTAAGTTAGTTGATGACTGCTTCGAGAATGGTGGACATGCAGGGCGATCTTAGAGGCAGATCGGTGCTTGCATGGCAAACTAGTGTGGAAGGCGCGAATATGTGGAGGATATTCGACCTTAAATATAAGTAGAGGGTGTATGGTTTCTTACAGATTAGCTAGCCAACCCACAACAACCCCTTTTCTCACTGGAGGAGAGGAGGTATTTATATGGCTGAGAGGTGGTTGCTTGCCATTCTGTCAGCTGTCGAATCAACCCAATTGGCACTCGAGTGGTGAAGCGATAGGTTGGTAAGCTGTGTCAGAGATATTTTCCGCATTAATGGTGTCAGGTGCATCTTTGTCAGGCTGTCAAATCCATAAATGTCAAGCGTTCTTTTGGCAGGCTGTCAGGCGACGAAGCGGCCAGGTGTGCTTTCGGCAGACTTTGTAGGTAGTGAAACTGGCAGTGATGTTTGTGGCGGGTCGCTTCCCTCCTTGGGAGGACTGCTTCGGGGCAGAGAGGTAGGTGAGTTGCCTCTGGGCGAGCTACTCTGGGGTGAGCTAGCATAGAACGTGTGCGATCTGCCAAACGAACCTTCTCTTTGATTTGGTTGACGAGCTTGTCGCTCGGATTGGGTGATTTTCTCTAAGACTCTGCGAGCTCCTCTTAGCCTTGGCGAACTGG